>CM069441.1:128181771-128552281 GCA_035610835.1 Ophiura sarsii | reverse complement strand
TATTTAAAACACTGTTTTAATCAAGTTTTGCTGGTGTATTTGTTTTAGTAGAAACAACAATAATGGCAATTTTTAATGTTCATCTTGAATTCTGAAGTAAATTAATTACAATTTAACAAAATCAACATGACATTGTGTCCCTTTAACTTGTCATAGCCTTCATCATGTTCATATTCTTTCATGACACCCTTCATGCAAGTCCTTTCAACACCTGACTGTTACATTATATAGCATGGTCATGGGTTAAGTAAGTGTAGGTTAATGCTTGGTTGGGGAGATGGTGGATGGTCCTATAAAGCATGTAGCCAGCTGGGCTAGTGATACGGCCACGCCCCAACAGGTGACAACAGGCAGCTCCTGGTAGATTTAGTTCCTAAGTTTGTTCTGTAGGTTCTCTATGCCCATCAGACCTCCAGATATTATTATTTTTCTTTTATTCATATTTTGATGTTGTTCTCTATGTTTGGGCTTTTATCTTATTTTGTGTCACTTTCATTGGTATTTTTAACTCCTGCCCGTTTGTGTTTCTTGTACTATTATGCATATTTTCTGATTTGCAGTGAACCAATTGATTGGCCTTTCAGAGCTCTTTGTCGAGAGTGTGATTTCTAATCACTCAGTTCGTTCACCTTGTTAATGTCTGTTGGGCTATTATTCATATTTGCTCTTTATATACAAACAAAAAAATGTCTGGATTCCACTGATGCTGACGCTAAAATTATGATTATTCAACGTGAGGGTGAAGCGTGATTAATTAACGTCATTGAAGACTAATTGTTGATTTTCAAACACGAGCGTGAAGTGTGATTAACGTTAACGCGACTGAAGTGTTGATAAATGTTTGGGTGTTATAGTTGACAATGAATTGAAATGGCATAGTCAGGTAAATAATGTGATGAGAAAAATATTTGGTAAACTTGCACTTTTACGTCGTCTTAAAGTTTTTCTTGATCCGAGTACCCTGAACACTATCTACAAAGCATTGGTTCAACCACATTCGACTACTGCAGTGTGGCTTGGTACGGTCGCTACAGTGATGATATTCATAAACTTGACGTGCTACAGAAGCGATGTGCTCGAGTTATACTTGGTGTTAATTTTTTTACTCCCTCTAATGAAATGTTCCATGAACTTAAATGGCAAAAAAAATTTAACCGCAGAAATTATTTCACTGCTTTGCTGGTTTTTAAATGTCTAAATGGTCTGGCACCATCGTATTTACAAAGTAAATTTAGTTATGTGCGCGAACACCACGAGCGCGATACAAGGCAATCCGCAGCAGGTCTGTTGGCACTACCCCTATTGACAAATGGCAATGACATTGAGTGTTATAAATATTGTTTTAGCTATAATGGTGTTAATGTATGGAATTGTATTGAAATTGCAATCAGAAATTCTGTGAACGTGCAATCTTTTTAGTGCAATCTTTTTAGTGCAATCTTTTTAAAGCTTTGTATAAATCCTATCATTGGAACTAGCTCAAATTTAATGTGTTTGATGTATCATAGTCAAGCTTTTATGAAATAGATCTTTTAACTTTAATTCTAATGAAGTGTATAATATGTAATCAAATAATTTTAATATGTTTTTATTGTATGCAATATGTGATAGATTTATGAGTGTTGTCCATTGGATTTTATACTCTATACATAATCATATTGTCATTATTATATCTCATGTATTTTATATTAACCCTAACCTCATAATTCACATTTTGATTATTTTTTTCAACGACAAAAACGCGGACAAAAAGAGTGGCGCCGCCACCGGGGCTCGAACCCACAACCTCTCGGTTGCGAGACGAACGCTCTACCAGTGCGCCACGGGGACCAACCATACTCGGGCCAGTGTATTGGCCCGACTATGTAGCCTGGGGCCATTATTTCATCGAAAAAGTGCCACGCCAGCTGGCACAGACAGACTTTACCGTGGACATTTGCGGCATTGAGGATGGTTAGGGTTAAGTCAATATTTTTAAGCATGTATTATATTGATGTGCAGGGCCCCGAGTAAGAACAGCGGCCAGCTGATTCGGGCAACCCTGAGTAAAGATAATAAATAATAATAATAATAATTTTAAACACGAGCGTGAAGTGTGAAGTTCGACGTGAACATATGACGCGTATGACAGGTATTTTGCACAATGAAAGAGATAAACCTGGTTTTTCGCCGATAAACATGGTTTCGATAAACCAGGTTTATCGAAAACCTTGCTAATCGAATTCGATAAACCTGGTTTTTCGAATCGATAAACCATATGTTTTTCATAAACCTTGCTTATCGAATTTGATAAACCGGGTTAATCAATTCGAAAAACCAGGTATATCGAATTCGATAAGCAAGGTTTTCGATAAACCAGGTTAATCAGCCGATTAATCAAAAACCTTGCTTTTCGAATTGTACAAATGTCAAAACAGTAGAAGAACTAATACTAGATTAGTTACGTGTTATACGTGTACATACAATGTACACACAACAGCAAATGATTCAATAGCACATAAAGAGCTATCAAGGTCAAATAAGGGCCGTTTCAATCCGTGCAAATTTTAACCCTGTACATGGATTAACCCTGTACATAACGTGTATAGTCTAACTAAGTAAAAACTGGGCCTAAAAGAAACCATAGTGAAACATATAGTATTGTACGCTCAAGGTTATGATTTCAGCTCTAGAGACACAATTTGTTTACAGTGGAAATATTGGCCATATTCAGCTTGTACACATTCATGTACCAGTGTTGATGTCAAACAGGAACTTCGTTAAATACCCTACCCGAAAATGAACAATGCACATACAATTTATACCAGGTGAATTCTATGGGAGGGCAATTCTAATCTTAGCCAGATAAACCACAGAGAAGCGATCACAGATATGTCTAGCCGACCACAGGAGCCAACTATCCTGAAGATAGACACTTAAAAAATAAGTAGTTAAAAAAGATTCCTTGTCAAGGTTCAACTATGCACCAACTGAAAAAGGGTTAAATTATATATATGACACTTTTACAGTCATTTTAAAATGTTCCATTCGTGCCCTCACGGGCACTCATGGAACAACCTATAATATGGTCATATTATGGAACAACTTATATGGTCATATTTAATCCCCTTTCAGTCAGTGCATCATTTTTAACTGCCATTTTTTTAAGTGTGTATTTATTTAGGTTTGTAAGTTAATACCAGCCTGTTTTTGTCTGTTGGTATTAAAATCATAACAACTTGGTGAGCCCTCATTAATCAAGTCACGGGCACTCATGGAACAACATATACTTGCGGGAGTAATTGTGCATTTTTGCTAAATTCGTGAGTAAAAAGCCTCCCCGTGAAAAATGCATCATACAAACAAACAAACAGTATCTTAGAATCCCAGATAACCTACACAGCACACAGGAATATTAAGTAAACAAATACAGGTAGTATACTATATATGGTAGCATAACCCTATATAGCCCGGGGATAGTCGTGATAGTGGGTTGGGTTGCAAAGGTCGCACTGTCACATTTTAGAGGGTGAGGTAGACAAACGAGTACAAAATGTCGCCGAGCAGCACCTTGTGGTTATACTTGTACGCATTTGTGGATTTCAAGACCACCATCATCGCAGGATTCGTCTTTGCCCTGCTCTTTGAATTAGTAAGAACACACTGCAAGAAGACTACGTTAAGGAATCTGCCACCTGGTCCACGAGGATGGCCGATTATTGGTAGTTTAGCCAGCCTCGATCCCAAAGCACCATACAAGAGTCTCAGCAAACTATCAGAAACTTATGGCCCGGTGTACGGTCTGCAATTCGGCTCTTTTCCCGTTGTTGTATTGAATGATTATGCTTCAGTGAGAGAGGCTTTTGTCAAATGTGGTGAAGACTTTGAAGATAGACCTAGGCTAGTTGTGTTTGAACTTAACAAGTTAGGAAAAGGTGAGTTATAAATTGATTATTCGTGTCTAGCCTACATACACCTAGGCACCTAGCACATAAATTCCCTGACCAGGTGCTTTGAGTTTGGCTAATTCAAAATAGATAATCGGTACCAAAAAATGTGAGATAAACAATAAATGAGCAAATTCCTTCTCCGCGGTTTGATACCTCATTCAACAAAATCGAATGGATACTTTTTAAAGTTATGGCGATTTCAATGACCGCGCATAACAACAGCAAAGTTGCACTAGGTATAGGAAATCATTGATTTGTGTGTGATGTTTACGCACTGAAAAGGTGTGTGTAAAGACTCAAAGACTTTTATTATTCACAGCTAGTCAGACCCTTTATCCCGCAAATTGCGGTTATCACTCCAGACCCATTCATCCAGATACCTAGGTACAAGTGGCTCGTTCAGATAGCACACAGTTATGACAGTAATCACACACAAATCAATGATTTCCTGCACTCTTCGCGCGCATTTGTTTTAAATGTCTCAACATGGAATGTAAAACAGAATTTGGGTTTGGCCACCCTAATTTTAGTTAAATACTGATTTATTTCTGGCGCTTTGAGCGCATTTGTTCGACATGTTTCAAAAATTGATTGTAAAACAAACTTTAGGCTTTGGTCACCCAAGTTAAATAACTGATTTTTTTGGGCGCGCCTTGCGCGCATTCGCTCACAGGTTTCAACACTGTAAAACAAATTTAGGGCTTGGCCACCCTAATTTTAGTTAAAATACTGAAATGTGTGCGCGCTTCTCACGCATTTCTTCAACAGGTTTCAATATTGTAAAACAAAATTTGGGCTTGGCCACCCTAATTCCCCAATAACCCGAACTAGATTGGCCTTATGTGTGTGTTTGGTCATACAAATAATCATTATATCTGAATAGGGGTTAGGGGTTCATAACATTAATCGCTTTCCTTGGTTGTGCCACTTTTCAGGAGAAAAATGCCTGTGGAAAGAGTCATTTTGCTCATTTAATAACCAGTATTTACTAATTGACGTTTATTATAGCTCCTTGTCTCATTTATTTTATCATATCAACAGATATGCTTGATTAAAATTGGTCATTAAAAGTCAAATTTTTATGAAGAAATGCTTTAAAGGCATTATACGTAACAACAGCAGTTTTACACATGGATGATTAACTGGCACAACTGGTTGTTTGGTCATGATCAAACAAGCATATCTCTGGATAGAACCAAGGAGATTTGACCAAACAAACTGCATACAAAAAGTTATTTAGTTATCTTGAAGCTCGTATAGACATAGACAGCAAATCCAATTACGAAAGGTTTAATGATGAAAAATGACACATTCCACAAAAAACTTGCCACAAAATTAAAAGCTTACGCTAGTAGTAGTATTAGAACAACAGATTCATTCTTCCACCAATTCCCTTACACGTTGCTAGCCCTTAAAACCAACATCAACAAAATGTATTCCTGGACATCAGCAAGGCACCGTAAATTTGCCAAGCACCCTAGAATTAACACGAGTATTAAATGTTCTCGTCCCTCAAAGTTCTTATGATCCCCGTAAATGTTGTTGCTGCCGACGCCATTGGCAAGACACTTGACACGGGGTATGGCATGGCATCCACGTGTCTGGGCAAACTCCCTGCCCTTGTCGTCTCAGAAAAGAATTAATCATCTGATTAGTGGTCGCACTCCGCTCCTGCAATCATTATGAACGGCAAGTCCTTAGGTTCATCAATGTTTGTGTTCCTCAAGGTCTTTCTTCAGACACCTTACCTTACTCGTCATATTCGTCGATGACATGACCCCCAGAGGCTATCAAATGACGAGTATTACATTCATGTCCTTCTAAGGAGGCCAGAGGTGTTGCTGAAAGCTTGGTCCACTGGATGGAGTATGTTCTCCGGCTTCGGCATAGATAGAGCCGCCATTTGCAAGGCTCCTTAATAAATAGCAACAAATAATGGTTAAATCTAATGATATAGTATGCCAACACAACGAGGCTTTCGTACAACAACAACGTCACTTCACCGTGAGATCTGTGTTATTGATCTTCCAAGGGCACGTCATTGCCCATCAAATACATCTGGTAACAGCCAACTCTTGTCTCCGTCGTACATATCGCTCTTCTGAACTTGAAATTGAAGTTCCTAAAGTCCTAGACCCAACAGAGTATATTTTATTTCACGTTTATAATGACTGAATATTTTCATTATAACAGGGGCTACTGGACACAATTAATATATTTATATCAACAAGGAAGAAGTGCAATTCGAAATGTCGACGACTGACATGTGTATACATTTCTTGTGACTACTAAAGAAATGGACATGCATGCATGAACTTGATTCAAAGTCAACTGCATTATTACAATAATTGCTAACACGACCGGTATGAAAACCAGTGGGAGCTATGCAACAAACCATGTACCAAATGGGTACACCAAATGGGTACACATTTTTCAACTTCCCGCGAGGCTATAATGAACATGGCGGTATTGGAATTCTATGTAAATCTCAACTTGGTTTTCGCTTACACCCATTGAAAATGACTACTGTCACATTTGAACATGCCAGTTTTCTGGACCCAAATAACAGTTTGCATTATGTTGTAATTTACCGCCCTCCTCCATCAACAGAAAATAAGTTTACTATGTCTGGATTCCTTCAAGAGTTTGAAGAGTTTTTACAAGAGGTATCTCTCCTGCCGGGTAAACTTATCATGTTGGGTGATTTCAACATCCATGTCAATAAGCCTTACAGATCTGATGTGTCTTCTTTCTTGACCCTTTTGTCATCTTTTGATCTTAGACAGCACATAAGGAAACCAACTCAAAAAAAGGGGAACACCCTTGACCTGTTGATTACACGGTTTGATGAGAATGTGATTAGGTTCTGTGATGTTGGAAACAGATATGGCTCTGACCACAACATGATAACATTTATCCTGCAGCTTAGAACACCACCTCCTCTCAGAGTCGAGTATACCTTCCGCGATTTAAGAAAAATTAATCACGCTGCCTTTAAACACGATCTTGATACACAGCTTAATAACACCATGAACCCAAGACCTAGTACTGGTACCAACTCAACTGTTGATGAAATACTTGATCAGTTTACCAAGGTGTCAATTAATGTCCTAAACATCCATGCGCCTAGTAGCACAAGAATGCGCCGTACTCGCCCCAGACCTCCATGGTATAATGATGAAACCAGGGCTGAGAAACGTGTGCAACATAGGCTGGAAAGAAAATGGAGAAAAAGTAAACTTCAGGTAGACAAAGATGCATACTGGACTCAGCATTTGCATTATATCAAATTGCTGGAGGCATCAAAGCAAACGTATTACAATGACAAGTTGATTGGTGCCAGTACTAAAGAAACTTTCCAGACTATAGGTGTTCTGCTAAATCAAAATGAAAAGATCTTGCCTACTTTGTATACCCCCGATGTACTTAGTAATAAGTTTGCTAATTTCTTCATTGAAAAGGTCGACAAAATAAGATCAAGTATAAATGGCAATAGGGAAAATAGTGATCTTGGTATGTATACTAATGTTGTGATTCGGAAGAATATGCATAGTTTCAATGAGCTTGACCAAAACGATGTGTGTCGTATAGTAAAGGGCTGTACCAGTAAGAGTTGCAAGCTAGATAGCTTCCCAACAGGGCTTCTCAAAGAGCATATTGATGTTGTTTTACCAGTACTCACTAGCATTGTTAACACTTCCCTCAAAACTGGTGTGTTCCCACAAGATCTCAAACAGGCCATAGTAACACCAATCCTAAAAAAGGTTACCCTGGATTGGAACGACCTAAAAAATTACAGGCCTGTTTCAAACATCTGTTTTGTTGGTAAGGTAATTGAGAAGGCAGCTATTAATCAAGTTAACGAGCACTTGCAAATTAACGACCTTGAAGAATTATCTCAGTCCGCTTACAAACAAAAGCACAGCACTGAAACTGCATTGCTCAAGGTTAAGAATGACATCGTCCAGGCCCTTGATGATAATAAAGCTGCTTTCTTGATTATGCTGGACCTTTCTGCGGCCTTTGATACCATAGACCATGACATCCTACTCAACCGCCTGGATTATAGCTTTGGTATCAAGGGCACAGCCTTAAAATGGTTTCAGTCTTATATTACTGGTCGTAAATTTTGTGTTTCTGCTGGTGGTGTAATGTCTGATAAATTTGATCTTAACTGTGGTGTTCCACAAGGATCAATCATTGGCCCTAAAGTGTTCACTGTGTATGCTCAGCATGTTGCTTGTATAATTAGACGTCATAACCTTAACTTCCACATTTACGCTGACGATGTTCAGATATACATGTTTTTCAACCCTAAAGTTCCTGGTGATGCTGCATGTACTATGTTTAAACTCATATCCTGTGTTACGGAGCTCCGCTCCTGGCTAACAAACAATATGCTGAAATTGAATGATTCCAAGACTGAGTTTTTTATAGCTGCTTCCCGTCACAACATGCCAAGACTGTCCAACATCACATTGCAAGTTGGCTCAGCAGAAATCAGTCCATCGCCCAGTATAAAAAACTTAGGGGTTACATTTGATAGTACTATGACCATGTCGCATCATGTTACATCACTTTGTAAATCTATTAATTTCCTCTTGTGGAACCTTGCCAGAATACGTAAATTTATTGACCATGATGCTTCTTCTAATGCAATGCGGGCTCTTGTTTTATCCAAATTAGACTATGCCAATGCCTTGTTATCTGGTTGCAGAGGCAAAGACATTGTTCGTCTACAACGCCTTCAAAACCGTGCAGCGCGCATTGTATTTCAGGTTCCACGTCGTCATTCCTCATCTCCTCTGTTGAACTCACTGCACTGGTTGCCAATTGACAAACGTATCAAGTTTAAAACTCTCCTTTATATCTATAAGGCTCTGAATGGTCTATCGCCGATTTACCTGTCCGACTGCATTGCAATTCATGTCTCATCAAGGACAGGTCTGCGCTCCAACCTTGACAAGACCCGTCTCTTTATCCCAAAAACTAAAAGACAAATTGGCGATGGATCGTTCGGAGTCTGTGGCCCAACCCTCTGGAACAAGTTGCCACAATCAATTCGCTTGTCACCTAGTATTAATGCTTTCAAACGCAGCCTCAAAACTCATCTATTCTTGTGATTCCTCTTGCTGATGTTGTATTCTGTATTCTGTATAATTTATTTTGCTTTGTATTATTGTTATCCATTTATATATGTAATTGATGTAAAGCGCAATGATCAATTTTGGAATTGCGCTATATAAGCACCGTTATTATTATTATTATTACCATGTGCCATCCAAAAGACCCTCTTTTTAAGATTGCTGTCACCACAGTGGCGTGCGCAGGATATTGTGACTGGGGGGGGCCCACTTTAAAAAATGAAATTCCCCCGACTCAGATTCTTCTCAAAGGTAGCCCCAATTTTTTTCTCAGTCACCTCGTGTCGTGGGGGGGGGGGGGGGTGGGGGGGGGGGGGGGGGGGGGGGGGGGGGGGGGGTAGGTTCAAAAAATTTCGCACGGTCAAAAAATTTCGCACACTAAAAAAAATCGCACAGTCACAATATCACAGTCAAAAAGACAGCCAAGTAAACAACTACTAGGCATATTGGACAATTATGAGCGTTTTTCATCATTTTTTTTCCATAACATTTTCTTTTTATACCAACCTGGTGCATAAATTTGTCGCCTACATGTACAATTTTGCCAACTATTTGTCTATTTGGATTACACCCCCTCCACACACACACCAAAATCTAGCGACGGTCCATCCCCCAACTGGCAGTAGTTTCCTCCGACTGGCAGTAGGTTCCCCCGACTGTAGACCAAACTGGGGGGCCTTAAGGCCCCCCCCATCCCCCCCCCCCCCCCCCTTTGCGCACGCCACTGTGTCACCATGGTCACGTGCTGACTCTTTTGCTTTTTAATTAGTCCCTTTTTATTTAGCCATTTTCACACTGAGTCAGTCTGAGCATGCAGAGCGACGTCCTATTTTTTGAATTATCACACACCGACCCCAAATTCTGCTTCTTCACAAAGATCCTTTCTTGTTTTGTAACCCAAAGACATATAATGTTATAATAATGTTGACATTTTGAGAAAATAATCATCAAAAGACCCATTTTTGCACCCTCAAAATTCGTTCTTTTCTGGTCACCAGAAGCCTCCTTATGTGTAGGTGTCATCATTTGTTACAAGTGCTATGGCATCCGCAGTCCAGGTACGACATGTATGAGTACCCCCGGGTAAAGAACCCGTCACGCTTGTCGCCATTATGGTCATTAAAACTATTCAGGAAGTGAAGGCTATATAACCTCAACGATTTCGTAAAAATACCTGATTTTGCTCAGGTATTACAAAGTTCGTCAAATAACATTGATATAATAATGTCTAACAGTTGTGATATTGTCGAGAACCTGACGGATGTGACTAGGATGAAAGAATGGCTTGAAGATGGTTGGCCAGCCGGTATGTTCTTGATAGCCTTCCCGATAGTCTCAATGTTTGGGGGTGATCAACAACATCGCTTTTTTGTATACTATTATCAAGGTACGTCGTATGAGAACTACTCTGAATGCATACCTCGCCAATCTGGCAGTGTCTGACGATGTCTTCCTCGTTGCTATAACTTGCGCTTATGTGCCAACCTACAGAATAAGTCTTGCACGAATTGATTTGCCAGTTTCTTCCCCAATTGGATGCGCTCTCTACGATATGCTGATATACATATGGTACTACGCCTCACTAGCATTTATAACGCTTGTGTGTGTAGAACGATATTTCGCAGTTTGCAAACCGATACGTCATTTGCGAGCGAAAGCAAAAGGCAAGTCACGTACGATAAAACTGATAATCGGAAGCTGGATTGGTGCAGCTATACTTCTGTGCGTCAATACACCTTACTTTGTGATTAGAACGACAAAACACTGTGTGATATGGCCAGCAGAGGAAGAATATGACTCGATGCCAACATCTTATACTGTGTGCAGATCGAATCAGGCTCCAACTGACGTGCCAGAGATAAATGCTCTTCAGACATATTCTCAACTCATATGGGGGCTGACATTCCTAATCTTTCTCGTGGTTAACGTCACGCTATATTGCCTTATTGTTATTGCCGTAAGAACGTCCAGCAAGAAAATGAGGAGTCAGTCTTCTACCACATCCAAGTCTTCAAAAAACTATCAGCGTGAGCAACCAAGTGACCATAACTTTGATAGCTAATGGAATCATATTCTTCATATGCCAAATGCCATCTCGATACTATTCACTACATATTTCTAGTCCTGTATTTCACGCAGGGCAATGTTGCCATTTGGCCGGCGAAAGAAATGATTGGAAAGTCGGATTATACTCTTGGCGGAGTAGCAACCGGTGGAATTATCTTGAACTCCGCGCTAAATCCGTGGGTGTATGCTCTCGGTAGCCGTTTCTATAGAGAAGCATTCCGCGAATCCTTTGGATTTTTACGATGTTGTTCAATTTCAAGGAAATCATGTTGTTCAACACGTTCAATGTGGATTAAAAGGAAATTCTCATCACGCACTGACAGTCATCCGATTGATACTATTTTATCCGATGGAAGCCGTTATTTAGAACAGACAAATACCGCACATAACAATGATAACATAAATACAGCTACTTGTGACACATATTTGTAAACAAATCACATATCAAACAGCTTCAAATCCTCCAAGTAAAATCAGATGCCATTACAATTTAGAAGCTATTGAATCGGTTTTCAAACGCTTGTCTATGTAGAACAATATTTCACTGTTGAACCTATATAGCTCACCGGCCAGCAGTGAAAAATGGGGTGCAGGGGTAATTGGAAAGCTACAAGATAACCAACACTTTTAGGTGATAGATTGATGCATTTGGGTCATCACTAGGGTGGATGTGAAAATTGAAAGTGGTGCAATTTTTTAATATGACCAAAAATGAGTGAAAATGGCACGTGTTTATGATTTTAACTAAAACCCCGTTTTCTACTAAAGGGGTTGTCGTTGAAATTCAGTTTGTAATGCTAGAATGTAGCTTTACTGTATAGTGAATAAAACGACACCTCATTTAATTTGAATATGTTAAATTTTTAGGGCAAAACGTGACCAGAACAGACCAAAAAGGCCTAAAATAAGGAAAATTATGAAATCATTGGTTACACTTTTGCTTATTTCTTGAGGTTGAAAATAGCTAGAGGAATGGTATTGCTTTTAAAAAGTGCATACGTCAATAGTAAATGTATTTTAGTTCTAAATTACATAAATATGATTGTTTAGTGAGGGATTGGTCCCGAAGACTAAAAATTGATAGAAATCGCAAAAATTAGCAAAAATTACAAAATGCTGTTTACTTATCTAATTTAAGGTGTTTACCTGTTATTTTTTTGCTTTCAGATGTATCTAAACCTGATTTGTAATACTATATATCTTATTTTGTTCAAAGTGTATGTCTAGTTTGGTCAAAAATAGTCAATTTTACCAAAAATGTACGAAAATACATATTTTTTTAAATAAATAAATAACTAATGTAAAATAATGTAAATACATTAAAAGTTTAAGATGCAATATAATTTTCATCAATTATCAGGCCCCTCAATACACCAAAAAAGACATTGCGAAATTGTATATGTTGGACATTTTTTATTAGAGCACACGTTTAATACAAATACATAAACCTAGCCAATCGATGAAAACATCGTACTTTAACCCTAACCCTAGAACGTGGCAGTGGGGATGGAACGAAGAACAGGGGGAGGGGGTTAAATAAAAAATGGGAAAAATTATGTCCGCCGGCGCCGGGAGTTGAACCCGGGTCGGCCGCGTGACAGGCGAGATATACTAACACTCAGCCACGGGGGGAGGGCTTCACAGGCTAAGAAATCGGAGACCATATATACCCGTAGTTTAGTGCTACAGGAGATAGAACTTGTGCGCGCGCAAGCCACGTGGTGCTGGCTGTGAGGTGACTGTGAGACGTAGTAGCGTTAGGGTTAATACTTTGATATATGACTGCATAGTGTTATTGAATACGTACAATTCTTATGTTTCAAATTAAGGACATGAACCCATAATGACTATACAAACATTGTCATTACATGTTATCGCCATGCAAATGCAATATATTTAACCATTTTTTTAGATCAAACAAACAGGTATTGGGTGTTTACTTGCAATACCACTTTAAGACATCATGCTGCAAACATTCAATTGGAAGGCCTCAAATAGGAAATGTGCATGATAAGATCAAGTTCTTGAAGCAGTTTATACATAAGACTCAACACTGTAGGTCAGTGCGCAAGAAGATCACACACAACCATTCTTGAATTACTAACGTGGATATCAGCTCAAGTGAAAGACACGTGTTGATCTACTCAATATTATCACTCGCCTTAGCACTGAGATTCAGTAATATGGAGGACTCTAAGAAATGCTGGCCGAAAGTTAACGTAATGAAAGAACGACTATAAACAGGCAGACTGGATAAATAGGTACATATGTAATTACATGATATGAGCAAGATATATACCACCGGTATGTTTAAGGATATTGAGATATAGGATGAGAAAAGAATGACCTTTAAAGGTATTTTCAAGAATCGGTAGATCTTTTATAAACACGAAGCTTGACTTGACGAAGGATTAGATGGCTTACAAAACCGGTATTGGAGTAATGCTTGAAGAAAGGTGTTCACTCGCTATCACTATCTGTATCTGATGCTAGATCAACTACTCGGTCTGTTGTCGCAACCCTCCTCATCCCATCCGCAAGCGTCAGTGCAGGGTAGCTCTTTCTTTTTACATGCACACATCCTGGTCATACATCCTGTCTTGCACCCACATTTTTCAAACGTCAGCACGGCTTCTGGTGCGGGTTAACAGCATCATTTGTGGAACGAGATGGGGATTGTCGTCTAACATCCATCCGTTGTTAATAGGAGATATGTCCATATACTGCGTGGTTGCATGCATCCAGTTGTTGCTGGAATGAATCTGATGTAGGGGGCAGTTTCTCATTTGCACTATTATTCTTAGCAAACATTTTGTATCGCATGGCGTCGAGTGATGGTAGAATCTTGCCTGAATACATGAGCATCACAAGCTCACATAAGCTGCTACATAAGCTACATAAGCTACATAAGCTGTTGTTGTTGCCGGGTCTATTTGTGAAGCATCTGATCCTAGTCCTTTCAGGCCATCGGCTAGTTCAGGGTGAGCAGCAGCAGTCTCTAGCCATCGGGTCTTTCCCTTTCCTAAAAATGACGATGTTGAGTCACATCCACTAAATACATGAAGGATTGGTAACATCGTGCACATGTCTGATTGAAGGTTGGATGCCACCTTGTGCATACAGCATAGGAATAAATATCTTCTTCTGTTTTGTACCGGTTTTGAAAAAGAATTCCTGCAATCCTAGGACTTTGCAGTAAAACGGGCACATTGCAGCTACGTCGGAATCGATACTCCACACAACAACTCGATTTACCCCCGTTGCTTCCTTTCCATAGGCGACATTCAGAAACATACGTGAATCAGCTTCCTCGTGATCGCTTCCGAGCTGTGGTATATCGGTATGTTGACCTGGCATTACTTTCACAGCTCGGTTGATGTCATGGTTATCCTGGTAATAGCTGTTCTGAGCGGAGTAATTATGTTATACCCTTCACAGGGGTATTCATAGTGCGTGGTTTTTAAGAACGACGCATACTACCGATGTTGGTGTGTAGGGTATAACATAATTATGCCAGCTGTTCTTCACACTTTCCAAACAAATTGTTAAGCAGATCTTCACACTTTCCAATCCAATCGTTAAGCAGAAAATCTGCTATGTTGGCTTTGTTTTTCGGGTTTGAAAGCATCTTGGTACGTTGAATTGGAAGCGGTGTAACGGATGTAATCTTCCTAATCTCAGTCATCTGTACTGCTCCTCTCCGTGCCCTTTCGCCAGACTTAATCGATTCGGTATTGGTATAATTGTCACCAACAACAAACGTATAGCGGTAATGTAATCCAATAATTGTTGTGAGTAGCTTGTCTGCCAGTTCTCCAAATGTCTTGCATTCCGTCGTGTCTGTGCACACCATTCGTAATAGCATCATAAGATCCACAACTCCTAGGGTTGGCCCACTTGATGGTGGAAGGTTGCGTATCGCTAGATCTATCTCCAGCCATGCAAGGGTGTCACTTTTCGTCGTCTTCCTCATAGATCCATCGAGATTGAATAATGATAGTGGTACTGGTGCTAACTCATAACACATCAGGCCTCGAATATCCAAATTTCGAGATTGTCCAATGACGGCAAGTTGGCTAAAGATGTGTCGGTCAATGTTTAATCCAAGCGTCTTCTGATTCTGCTTCGATGTAATGACCTTGTTAAGACTCGCGAATGATTTTAGAAGTATTTTCTTGATGGGATCAAAGAGGTGTTTATCTGCCTGTTGGAGTCTTATGTTGACAAGGTCGGTCATCTGCTTTGTACCTTCCACTTTCATTTCAATATTGATCGAATTTACTTTATAAATAAACAGATTTGGGGTCTTTGCCATCCTTTATTCGGAACATAACGAAAAAGTACAATTTTCAGTTGTTTCGGGTAAATGTTAGAAATTACCTGCCTTATTATATCACAATGTGGCATATAGATGCTTATCGACTATTTACAATGTCATTTGAACAATAACAATCAACTTTGACTGGGATGTGTGGCGAAAATACAGACTTTGTCAAATTTTGACCCATTTATTGACATTTCGAGCATTTTTTATAAAAATGCTCTCCTTCAGTAGTTTGCATTTACTTATCGTTTTATGATTAATGCCGTAATGAGTATGATATATATGGGCAGTTTTTAAGCTATCTTCAATTTGTCTAACTTTTTAAATTTTCAAATCAAGCCTATAAATGTAAAAAATATTTTACGATTTTTCTCATAATTTGCTAATTTTTAAACAATTCTGGTCATTTTACAGGTCAAAGGTAATTTTGTTGGGAGATTTTGACCAATATAACCATTACCTATATTATGAAACTCAGTGTCAGTCAAAAATAACAACCTTCATATTTTTTAATTTACAATATAGCAATTTTTAGAAAAACTAATAAAAATAGGCATTTTTTAACCATTTTCGCCATTATTTAAAAATTGCACCACTTTCAATTTTCACATCCACCCTAGCGATGACCCCTAAGCATCAACCTATCACATAAAAGTGAAAGTTTTCTTCTAGCCTTCCAATTACCCCTGCGCCTTAACTAGCAGGCTTTTCGAAGTTGGCCGGTGAGCTAATATGCTTCATTTACCGCGGTAAATCACGTTCAAAAGCATGATGAATATGACTCGGTGTAGATTCATCAGGATTCTTCATAGAAATAGTAGGAATGATGATTTTCTTCTGACAAATCCATGATGTAAAGTTTAATAAGCTTACTCTACTTACATAATTTACGCGAAACGTTTCATGCTCACTGAGGCGTATAGTGACGGCAAAAATCGTTCAAGTGAAACAAAAGTTATCTGGAGTAGTGAAGCCATGTATAACATCCAATCACAGTGACAACTATTTATTTTACATTTTATTTTGTGTGCTTGTTTTTTTGTACTCATGTATCCTTATACACATCGAGGGGGTAGTGCAACAAAATGAGATTTTGGTATCAAAATGATTCGCACAAGATCAGGATGACATTATGAGAAAATGGTAAATTAATTTCAGTCAAACATGTAACAATTATAATCTTAAATTAATTGTTCACCTAATCAAAAATATTTGAATAGCATTTCTTTTAACTTGTCAAAACCAGAAGGTGACAATGATGGGTACAAATCTGTAATTCACTTTTTCTCAAAATGGCCAAAATGCAGATAGTCTTTGTTGCATTAAACCCTCGACATATACTTGTATATTATCAAAGTATGTAGATTCATATTTAACTTTAATATATATAGGTTTTACATCAAATCATCAACACGCTACTTTCTATGTTTACAATATTGATTCGGTATTCTATATCTCAATGCACATGTACATGCATCATACACATATATTTGATATGGCAGTACATAATTTTAAATAATTACATTTTAACATATGTACCCATCAAATTTATAACATTATGGCGCCGTAGTTACGTGCTTAATCATCAGTTTCTATAAAATTTTCACGTGGAATGTCTAGACAGATAATGGAACTTGAATATCGAAATTGATTTTTCTATATGATTTTACATCTAAAATTATGAGCAACCATGACCATCAGAGTCACTGAATCAATACAAATAAGATTTTAAGAGTTTCTTAAAGATTGCAGTAGAACCGGTATCTCTAATATGGCGTGGAAGTGAGTTCCATAGTGACGGACCTGCAACGAATAAGGCTCTTTCACACGTTTCCTACTGTAAGGTATTAAGAGTAGAGTCCTGTCCATTGCAGATCTAGTCACCGGGCCTATTGAAGGGATTGAATTGTGAGAAAGTAAGTTGCAAAGATATTTAGGACCACAGTCATTCAAACATTTGTACACGTAAAGACAAATTTCAAACTTAAGAGTACACACCACCAAATCATATTTTGCATTCTGATATTACCATAAGTCTAAATTTAACATCCCAGAAAAGGTAATAAATGCTGTAAATGTACCTAAATGTTTCATAATTTTGCATTTGTAGGTTATTTCCTCCACATCAGGCCCCAAATCTCTAGATTTTTCTTGAATGGTATAATTTTACACGATTTCACTGTTTCCACCAATTTAGAGCTAGAATTTCTGATCTTAAAGGTATATTATGTGATCTTTCCTGGGAACGCCCTCAACATCGAGAAAAAAAATAGAAAGCAGATTTTCTTGCAGATTTACATTTCTGATCATAAATCGTACATACATTCACATTCCAAGTTACAGGGCGATACGATTCTTAATTACTTCAAAATCATGGTTTTAGAGTGAAAATAAACATCACGACAGTTTATATTTTCACTCTAAATTCACTCTAAAACCATGATTTTGAGGTAATTAGGAATCGTACCGCTCTGTAACTTGGAATGTATGTACGATTTATGATCAGAAATGTAAATCTGTAAGAAAATCTAATTTCTAAAAAAAATCATGAATAGAGGGCGCTCTCTGGAAAAGATCACATAATATGCCTTTAAGATGAAGGAAGTCTGTCGTACCTAAGATAGATATCATTGGCCCGTAGCGGGGAAAAAATGCTGGTTACCCCCCACAAAAGTGATTGTTTTGAAGCAGAAGACATCTAGAACTTCAATAAAAACGATGATTTGAATGAACCAGTTTGCACTAAAGGTGAAAAAAGTTAACACAAACTAGACCTCTTAACCACACAAAGCAATAGGGAACTGATTTGGTGGTGTGGGGCCTTAATGCGTTTTGTGACTGGTAGCCAATGCAGATTCTGCATTAGAGGTAATGGACTGTCAAGTCGTGATGCCGAGAAGACGAGTTTTACGGCACGATGTTGGAGAGACTGAAGTCGATTAAAATCTTTTGAGTTTGAACCGTATAAAAGGCCATTGCATAATCGAGACGGAAAAAGGAAAAGTGTACGAACTACAAGGTGCCGTGTGTCCTGGTCAAGATAATTGCATATACGGCGGATATTACGAAGCTGGTTGTTACCAAATGATATTAGACATTTTATTTGTTTGCCCATTGTCATTTTTGAGTCGAAAATGATCCCTAAGTTCCTGATATTGCTCGATGGTTCAATGACGCTCTCACCGATTGACAACTGAAGTTTAGGGAGCTTGTATTAAAGGCTTTGATGCGATCCTGCTATAAAGAAGTTTTTTCATTGTTAAGTTTGAGTTTGTTTTTATTCATCCAGATTTTTATGTCAGCGATACAATGTTATAATTTGTGACGGGCTGTCTCAGCTGCACCAGGTAACTTTGGATTAACAGATACATAAAGCTGGTAGTCATCAGCATATGAATGAATGTTAACATTGTGTTTACGAATAATAGCACCCATTGGTTGGGTGTAAATAACAAATTGAACTGGACCAATTACAGAACCCTGTGGTACACAATATATTAATTTAGACTGCTCAGAAAATACACTATGCTATCAATGCTTACACAACTAGATCTAGAATTTAGATAACTCTTAAACCAACCGATTGCCGTCTCTGACACACCAATATCATTTTGCACGCGCTCAATTAACAAACCATGGTCAACAATGTCGAATGCTGCAGACAGATCAAGAAGTGCAATGAGAACAACATCTTGTCTGTCTACAGTTAGTACTCAACACATCACTTTTCACTTTTAATAAGCAGTGCAGTTTCGGTGCTGCAATTTGACCTGAGCTGTAGGCTGACTGATTCACTTCACTCAAATTGTACTTAAGCATATGATTATTAGGTTGCATTGTTACAACTTTCTCAATCAATTTAGACAAAAACAATATGTTGGAGACTGGCTTGTAATTCTTTAGGACATTACGATCTAAGGATGTTTTTTTTAAGGATTGGAGATATTACAGCTCTTCCAAGTGATATGGAGAAATTGCTAGTTCTCAAAGATGAATTTATGATACGAGTCAGTATTGGTATGAAGGTATCAAGATTATTTTTCAGTAACCAAGTGGGTATTGGATCAATTATAATTGATTTACTGTTACAATCCCTCACTATTTTTCTAACTTCATCTGCAGAGACACTTACTATTAAACTATTAAACATACTACTAAATGAGAGGTTCTGTATCATAACAAAATACTATTGTCACTTACAAGGTGTTTTTTTATTTATTACTTTTAGTTAAAATGATTATATAGCGTTTTCAAGATGATTTGGCGACGTTTAAAAGTGTCATTATTCATCAGGGATAAATAACATCTCTCAAAATAATGCTACGGATGAGATCATGTGACACACTTTTAACCAATTAATGAACAGGAATATATTGATGAAGGATATAATGGAAAATATCTTGCTAGACGTCCCGTAACTTTTGTGCGCATACTCATATATAAATAAAATGTGTTGTCGTAGTACTGTTTAGTGTTTATTCCGTACGGCATGTACGGGACGTCTAGCACGATATGGCCGAAATAGTTTTCATCTATGGAAGCAGTTATTACGCGTTTTTTTATCATATTGAAAGCACCAACAGCCAGTCTTCATATCCGGCGTGTACCATCTGACCAAAGGCCAAGTAAGCGACAAGGGGTGTTGTAAAAATATACAAATCACAATTTTTATGATAATTGAGGGCGCGGCCTTCAACATATCACGGCGTAAGGCAAATCACATTTCCATCTGAAAAGTATATATATCAGCGACTTTATTGTCGGTATCGCTGTAATTTAACTACAGGGTGAGTCAAAAAGACTGCAATAGTGGAAAGAAGCCATTTTGTTTTCAAAACCAAAATGAATTTGAAACTTTTTAAACGTTGCAAGAATGATGTATTCAATCCTAAATTTGTGTGAAAAAAATGAAGTCAATTGCGTTTTTCGTTTGTCTTTGGTGACCCTCTTTGCCGCACAACCAAATCTATACCTGTTTGTCCACAAGCACAGTGATTTTATTTGAAATGGCACACATTGCATTTTCATATTTGAATATCCCGCCAACAAAAAAAATGAAAAATGTCAGTTTTTTATTAAAATTTAGAACATTATACGCTTTCAAAGCATGGGTATTATTGATTATGCTAACTCACATGTAAACAAGAAAGGATGCATCAAATTCCAATAACATCACAAATGAACTCAAGTTTCCAAATTTGAATGAGAGACACATTTTGCGATTTGATGCATATTTTGGGTATCTCGTGGACAAACGTTTGAAATGGGTGTACTGGTCAAAAGGTTCACCAAAGGCAAACGGAAAATGTAATCGACTTTATTTTTTCACACAAAGTTAGGATTAATTACATCATTCTTGCAACGTTTAAAAAGTTTTAAAATTCATTTTGGTTTTGAAAATAAAATGACTTCTTTCCACTATTGCAGTCTTTTTGACTCACCCTGTATGTGCTAGCCAAGAAACAGACCTAACAGTATTTCCACTTACCCCACTTTTCGGAGCGAAATGTGATTTGCTTTTAAATAATGGAACGAACGGTACTCAGCAAAAAGTGGTGCGTTTCTTAATCACCATGTATATCATCAATGTGTCACCGCTTCGGAACATTAAGTAAATTGATTACAACAAATCTTTTTCTGATGCACTGTATATAAATACAGGTGCCCCAAGGTCGCCTTTGTTATTTATCGTACAACAGTATGAGCAGTGTAAACTATTTATGTATGCAGATGGCACAACACTATCTGCAAGTCCAAAAATGAGAGTCTATTATTTATCTACATTATATGTTCCGATCAGTTTTTTGGGGGTATGATTTTTTTCTTCACATCATCAAGATATTTTCATATCAGAAGAATATTTTTCTCATTATGCCCGTAAAATATTAAGGGCCAGAAATGTTCCATTTAGAAATAAGATACTGAAATGTGGTGAATTACTGCCATAGGTGGTTAACCACCAGCCAGTTTGTGTGCTACTCAATGGGCAAACTTATTGTGATCCTGTGCTTCTAAAATAAGAACCATTGGAGTTATGCAACTCAAACTTTAAAATGATTGTGACCATTTTCAGGATGACCTTTCACGTAAAATAGAAAACATCAAGTTGAAAATCGGACCAGCAATCAGAACATCTACATTTAATATAACACGAGTTCGAGACGAATCTTCTCTGGTTAAGCTAGGTTAACGTAAATATTGAATAAATCAACATTTACTGAAAACCGTGACTATGTTCCAGTGACAACTTGGTTTTCTTCAGATGATGACGACTTTATACTCTTTCTCACACTCAAGGCTTCAATGAACGCTTGACGATATGATTTACTAAATATCACGTATATATATGGATTGATCATAGAGTTTAAATTGATCAACACTACACAGCCGTTTTCGCCATACGTTTGGTAAACGTTTATGAGGTCTAAACGTTTACCAAACGTTTTTTAATGTATTTGATAAACGTTTATTAAACGTTTGGACCTTTTAAACATTTATAAAACGTTTGTTGGTTTTTGTTTATGCAATGATTAATATTAATGTTTATTAAACATTTTCACCAAGTTGTATTTTATACGTTTTGTTATTTTCACCAAACGTTTGCTAAACGTTTACGAGTTCAAACGTTTGCCAAACAATTTTGATTAACGTTTAACATACATTTTTAGCTTTTAAACGTTTATGTTACGTTTATTAATTTTTGTTCATTTCGCGATTTTAATATTAATGTCAATCAAACATTTGTTTCGAGGTGTATGTCAGATGTTCTCTTATTTTCGTTGAATAAATGTATATAATTTTACATTCACCTTTGGTTTTGCTCCAATAATCGTTTTTGAGATGATTATTTTTCAAACGTTGATATTAAATTGCTATAACATGTCTATTTGACATAGAGTTTTTGTGTATTTTCAAAACATCATCACAGATTTTTAGAAGTTAGACCCGTTGGACCAAAAATTGCATTATATTAAATCGATGAAAACGCTGGGCGATGCTGGGCATGTTGGCTAGGTATTTTCCCTTTTCAACCATCTGGGCTCTGTTGCATAAAAGTTCAGATTCATCTGAACTTAGGAAGAGCATGGACTTATCAGATTGAGTGATTCTGAATGCTAGGATAAGAAGGATATTTAAATTTGGCCTACGGTCTAAAATCAGAAAGATCAAATCACTAATTATTCTTGCAATCTTCTTTATTTTAAGAAGAGTCATAGGCTGAATATAATTCTTCTTACATGGAATATAGAACCTACAAGTTCTATGCAATAGGCAAGGCGCGGATCCAGCCAAGTTTAGGGGGGGGGGGGGGCAAATGGAGTTGCCTTGACAGAACAATGTTCTCTATCAAACTAAAAGCACTAATTAACACATGCACTGGTTACGTATAGACATACCTATAATGAAAATATAGTTTTATTGTCATGATTGATACAAAATAGAGTACAATATATTACAATACAATCATTATTATATACGATAATACGAGACATGCCAGATAGCTACGTTTTATTTCTATGGTATAATATAATAGAGTAAAATGAATATTACGATCTTTAAAGGATCTGACAAATTAGCTGCTGAAAAGTTCCATTTGCTGCTTTAACCGAAGTCATAATACGAAATTATACATTCAGTGATGAAAAGTATTTTCAAAGTTTGGCTCTTAAGTTCTGTCAATACACGCAAACAACTGAGTTACCTTTAACTTGTATATGCTTGTACAACACAAACAATTCCTGACCAGATGATTGGTATTAAATATCTTAGACGTACATTAAATGAGCAATTGTTTCCCTATATGTACGAGGCTACATGTACGTGATCATGTGATTAAAGTGAATAGGACGAATGCTTAACAACGGATCGCATTTAAAAATGATACTATTACGAATTATGAAATAAT
Organism: Ophiura sarsii; assembly: GCA_035610835.1. Lineage (NCBI taxonomy): Eukaryota > Metazoa > Echinodermata > Ophiuroidea > Amphilepidida > Ophiuridae > Ophiura > Ophiura sarsii. The sequence goes on along the minus strand of CM069441.1, from coordinate 128,528,911 downwards.
TTAGTTCCATCCAATATTATAGGCCTAACGTGTAATAAATTTCATGGAGTCATAAAATCCAAATCAATCGTTAGTTTAAATCTAACGGAGATTCAAAATGTTCGTCCGTTCGTGTCCGCCATCGTCTGATTTAGTGGATACTTTTACCATCGGGATATCCAAGGGGGAAAGAACTATAATTAGTACCTTAATTATGCCATTTATGGCACGATTCATGTAAACATTTACCGGCCCAGGCGATTTCAACAAAATTGTGTTTTTGAAACCAACTCCAGGCACAACGCGCTTGCCAATGCGCCCTTTATTCGCGCATAACTCGTGCGCCCCACGGCCCGCGCAGTAGTACGCTCGGATCGGCTTAACGCAGTTTGTTGTGGAAACTGAGACGCGGTGCGTTCGATGTTCTTTATTTAGCCGGCATTTTACCTCAAGCGATCAACCAATGTGTACGTGCAACGGAAAAGCTCCCGGTTTTTAACGACGTGCCATTTTCATAACGATTTTCATGCACATTGCACACTTCATACATTGTTTGGATTAAATTGTTACTTCATGCTCGTGGAGGTGATATGTTGCGCAGATTTTGTGTAAGTTTTCGTGTTTTAAATGTCGTTTTCATGCGTTCGTTAGTATTTTATCAGCCCAAAATCGTATCTCTTCTTTTACTTTTGTTTGTTTTGAGGCGTTGTTGTTGTTTTCTTGTGTGTGTGTTTATAATTTAGTAAAGTTCCTTGCTTGCTTCTTTCTTTGTTATTGGCCTCGTTTTGTTTGTTTGTTTGTTTGTTTAGGTTATTTTAATTTATTATCCCTGGTTCTTTTCCTCTTTGGAGTTTCTTGTTGTCTTGTTATTGTTGTTTTTACGTTCTAATTAAATGTCAGATTTTTTCCTCTTTGTGATCCTTGCTGTCTTTTGTTTGTTATTGTGGCATATTTACTGTTTCTCGAATGCTATTTTTTATGACCTTGTATATCGAAATATCTCAAGATATAAAAGTTCAATATGTAGTTGTGTAATAAGCGTTAGTTTAAGGTAAGGTTTTGGAGTTAGATCCTTAAAAGAGCAAGATAAAATATAATTAATTTTTAGCTTCGTTCTGCCAGTTAGTTTCCTATTAATTTTTTTTAAGGTCCTTTGGCTTTGTTTTGTATTTGACTATGATTTTGCCAGTTGTCACTTCGTTCTTCATGATTTTGCTTCCTTCTTCATTTTTTATTTGGGGGGGGGGGGTATATTTTTCTGTAGACCTATTCGTATTACCTTAATATCTGTTATAGACGTAACATACTTAAATAGGTGAATTGTTGCGCAGATTTTGTGTAATTTTTAAGCTATTTTGGTTGGTTTTGAGGCGTTTTACGTTTTGTTGTTGTTTTATTTTCTGTGTTTTTAATAATCTTTTGTGTTTGTTTTGCTAATTTTCTTTCCTTGCTTTTTTGCCTTTGGGCTTTTGTTTTGCTTTGTTGTTTCATTTTGGGAGGAGGGTGATGTTTGCTGATTTCGTTTTTGCTTTTTCTGTGTTTCTTTTTTGTTTCCTCTTTTTGACACTTTGTGTGTTGTTTTCTTGTTTTTCGTTTGCTTACCTAATTGTTTATTATTTACCATTTCTATTTCTATTAGGCCTAGGCCTAATTGTTTTTTGTTTTGCCTTTTGTCACTTTGTGTTTTTTCTCTGTTAGTGTTAACGATCGTAATTTCTGTGTGAATTTTTGGTCATTTAATGCCGTATATAATGCCTAAACCTGTTAAAATCAATGTTTTTGTTTTTGTCAAAGCTCACTTTGTGGTGGGTTTAGCATTACAGCTTTTGTTTGTTTGCTTTAATAAATAGCAATTTTACGCGGAATAGTTCACACTTTCATTGATAAAAATAAGAATGTTTGCAAGTTTATTATAATCTTTAACACTTTACTTACAGTTTTGTTTTTTATTGTTTTATAATAATTATTTTATGTTTCACTTTGTGTTTATTAATTATTAACTAATAACAACAACAAACAAAGACACAGTTCCATAAACCGTCCCAAATCCTTTAAAATCCGTCCTAAAAAAGAGGAGGATAAACACCAAAAGCATCAAAACGCAATTACATACAGGCTTTGGCCTACAGGTTTATCATGAAATCAAAATATATAAATAAATGGATAATATTAAAGCGCTTAGCATACCAAATGCAAAAATCTTATAATAATCATTAATAAAGCAACATTAAACAATTATAGATATTACATTGATTTGTTAATGCAAATGAATAAACGTTTCACAAACAATTAAAAAATACCATATCAACGTTAATTACTAAACGTTTAATAAACGTTTTACTCGATAATGGTTTGACAAACGTTTGAAAATAAACGTTTGACAGACGTCTGACTCGGTACAGATTTATAAACGGTTTGAAAATTAACGTTTGACAAACATTTTCTAAACGTTTATCAAACGTTTGGCGAAAGCGGCTATGTAGTGCAAATATACGAAGGGTAGTTGTCCGTTCCGGCGATAAAGATTGAATACCAATATCATATAATGTTTCATTTACCACATAGATTCTCTGCGGCGTCTGGCAAATGAAAAATATGGCACCATTAATGACCAATAATCTAGCAACTTGATTGCGTATATGTGCACCTTGTTCTTTACTGTCTCTACTTGTTAGTGCTGTTCTATTGCTTAAGGCTCTGATAATTGATACATACATTGCTGTGTTAATCAACAGAAATGATACGTACACTAAGAGAATCATTACAATGTTGTATATCTGGATACCCGTAGAGTAGCTTGTCGGAGAGCAGAGTGACAGCCTAGTTGATATATTGTCGAACTCTTCCGAATTTGGCCAAATGATGCACACCTCTTCAAGTTTACCAAACTGGGGAATGATAGCTGCCGTCAACAGAATCGCAGACAACCAACTTGCCGCGATTAATTTCTTGGTTCGTGACATTCCAGCAACTTGGATATGACGTAATGGCATACATACGGCATAAAACTTTTCCAACGAAACCAGGGTGATCTGTATACACGATGCCATGTAGAAGATATACCCCAAGGCTTTAACAAAAGCACATGCTATGGTTGTCCCAAACGAAGAGGCTACCTTAAAATCAGATGACAAAGTGGACATGCCTGCCACAACGCCTGAGTAAAATAAGAAACTCATATCACACACGGCTATGCTACAAAGATACGCATTGGTGATGGTCCGCATGTAAGACACACGGTACACGGTGTAAAGAAATGCGGCATTCCCTGACGATCCCACTAGAAATATGACGATGACCCCTACAGTTACAAATACTCTGTACTCCGGTGTTGATAGAATAGATATCGCTGTATCTATATCCGTAATATTGCGTACTGCAGTACAAGTGCTGGTGGTATGGTTGACTTGGTGCTCCATTTTTAAGGTATTTCCTCAACACTCATACACCAACTGTGTACTACTACAATAGTCGATACACAACGACAATGTTATACTGTCTATCAGTGTTATATTCTTGCTTTTAGTCAATACATTAGAACGAGTAGTAATTTGAACAACATTCGCAGAAGCACGCCCGGAAAATGCTTAATGAAGTTATGATTTTTACATTTCGAGGTTACTCAAAGCAATTGTACAGGGTGTCCCCCAAAAAGGGGGCACATGTTTGCGCAACTTGTTTACCATGAAGTTCTAGAGCAAGCATGTGCAACCTTTTCTACCACACGGGCCGCATTGTGATTTTGAGAGTATTCACGGGCCACAATGATTGTCAAACATTCCAAAACACGTCCGGAGGAGGAGTAATAGGGAGAGGGGAAGTCCATTGCTCATAGAATACCAGCTTCTCTTCGTGTAATTTCCTCTTTTTACTCGCTGTTGCTGTTGCAAGCGCCATTTTAACCAGGGATTGCATCACTTAATCACGCCTTGAGTTATATATACTTAATGCAGCGCGTCACCCTACTAATTAAAAGGGAGCACACCACTAAATCAATCCGCCATTTGTGTAAAACTAGGGAGTTCCGGTTAAAACGTGCCGCATCGATGGGTATTTTAGGATTGCTTAGCGGGCCGCAGATTAGAGGTCGGCGGGCCGCATGTGGCCCGCGGGCCGCAGGTTGCACACGCTTGTTCTAGAGTTTGGTGTAATATTTTTATACACACGGAAAGAAGAAACAGTTAGCTGTGGCGGACGACTGCCCCATCGTGAGCCTGCTGCAACCCTGCCAGGTCGCGACAGGCCTTATCAGACTGCCGCTGGTCGGATCACCGGCCACCACGAAGGACTAGATCTCCATCGGACTGGGACCGTTTTCTGAAGTCAGCGGAGCAGGAAGCCAGTACACCAGCGGCGGATCCGAATTACTGCTGTCCAGAATGGTCCCCGCCTCCAGCGTCCTCAACAGCTCCTTCTTCGGTTTTTGAGCCGTCATACCTGCCGAATCCCAGCGGAACGACAAAAGATTCGAGCTGCCCTGCGACGAGACAAGTTGGTATGGACAGCGGGAGGGTGGCGATACCGCACCTTACGGCAACGGAGGTTGAGAGGATCAGGGATCAGGGCCCTTGGAGAGCCTTACGCGATCCAGAGGCCGTCGGACTCTCTCCTTGATCAGGGCCAGGACCCGCCGTTGAAATACCTGTCCCCGGAGGTGTCGGCACCGTTTTTTGCGTACGCTAGATGAACGCCAAAATACCAGTACAATTCCCACCGGAGGAGGATTCCGACACGTACGAATTGGGTGAAGCTGAGAAGGCCACCGTCAGAAGACCTCAACGTCCTTATATTCCGGTGACAAAGACCCTCCAACGCTACGTGGGGGACCTGCAGCAGACGGGCCGGGCTCCCCAGAAAGGCATGGATCCCAAAGTCTTTTCATGCTCAACCGGAGGCAGAAGCCGAGTGTTTCAGCCCCCCTCTTAATACCGTCAGACTGTTGGCGTCAGATGGAAGCGGATCAGAACTCTTGGTGCAGGCCGGATAAGCAACCCCCTCCTGGCATCGAGGAAGGTCTTCAAGTGGAATGAACCAAGGGACAAGGAACTTCGGGAGTTGGAACAGATGGCGCGGGACGGCCTACAGTTCAACAATTCGTCGCTGCTGGCCTTTGCTCATCTCATCAATGGACGACTCGGCGAGACAAGCCCAATGAGACTGGCGGCTGAGAAGCGGACCCTGTACACACTTAGGGATCTCATTCATGTCTCCGCGGAGCATTATGCCCGGCTGGCCTTCCGTCTGGCTCTCCACCGTAAGTAAAACGCCATCAAAGCACTTAATCTTGCCGACAAGACCGGACTGGCCAGGACTCCAATCACATCGGATCTCTTCGGCGGTAGGTGGCCTCGGGCTCGGAAAGCCGGACAGAAGAAAGGCAGCGGGACGAATCAACCCCCACAGGCCCCCAGAAGTCATACTGGGACAGGCAGGCCTCTAACTCCCAGAAGTCGGGGGCGCACCTCAGAAGGGAGGCGGACACAGAGGTGGTGGCGGCGGAGGAGGGAAAAAGGACATCGGAAAGAAGGATGGAAGTGGTGGGAGCGGACGCCCGAGCACCGGAACAGCTAAGGGAGGTCCGAACAGAGGGGGCGGAAAGGGAGGTGGTTCCTTTCGCGGTAACCGAGGCGGTGGCAAAGGGGCATGCCGCGGCGGCGGCGGTCAGGACCGCCGCAAATGACCGCCCAAGTCAGCGGCCTTCCTTCCTTCCAGTGGGAGGGAGGCTTACGTTCTTCGGGGAGGAGTGGGGACGAGTGACCTCCGACAAATGGGTCCTGGACACAGTATCTTCAGGCTACCAGTTGGAATTCACCATCCAGGCAGATGGACCCCCCCCCCCCCCCCCCCCCCGCCGTCAACAAGAGTGTTCCGACGTACAGACCTGCCGAGAGACCCCGACAAGAGGAACGCTCTACGCAGCGAGGTTCAAGCGCTGTTGGAAAAGGATGCGGTAGAGCAGGTAGCGCCCGGCCAGGTATCATTCATGTCGACATTCTTTCTCACCACGAAGAAATCGGGAGAATGGCGCCCGATATTGAACTTAAAACCCTAAATATCTTCATAGAGCCCAAGAAGTTCCGCATGGAAACGCTGGCCGCGGTCCTCAGAGACCTATACCCGGGATGGTGGGGCGCCATTCTAGACTTAAAAGACGCATACCTGCACGTCCCTGTGAGGCCCTCGGACAGGAAGTGGCTGGGTTTCTGCATCGGAGACCAAATTTACAGATACACGGTGCTGCCTTTCGGCCTGTCTACAGCACCAAGGACCTTCACAAGAGTAGTGAAGGTGATCGCGGAGTACCTCCGACAACGGGGAATGTTTGTATTCGTCTATTTGGACGACTGGTTGGTGACAGCGCCATCGCCAGTGATTCTTCGAGAGCAGATCGCAACAGTGCGTCGGTTGGTCACCTCTATAGGGTTCGTCATCAACGAAGGGAAGTCCGCCCTGGTCCCATCGCAACAGGTACAATTCCTGGGGGCCATGCTCCTGTTTACGGAAGGGAAAGTCATCCCGACGGTGGACAGGGTGGCAGCCGTTACCAAATGTGCCATAGAACTATTGTTAGCAGGGACTGCTCCAGCCAGACTGTGGATGAGGCTCCTGGGTCTTATAGCAAGCCTGACGGCCATCCTCCCGCTTACGGATGAGAGTTATCCAGCCGCACGTTCTCGCCAGATTCAACCTCCGGGGAACCCTTTGACGACACCGATCTTACTTACTTACTTGGTATACTTGGTATACTTTACTTGGTATACTTGGTAGTTAAGTCCTTTGATCCTTAAGGAAGGACTCTCAGCTTCTTTTTGAAGGTAGCCACAGTTGGTGCAGACACGGTCGACTCTGGTAAACGGTTCCATGGGTCAACCACTCTATTCGAGTAGAAATGCCCTGCGAGCTGTGTCCTTGTACGTCTTTTAAATAGCTTTTTGGAATGACCTCTTAATTGTGTGTGGGGGAGTGAGAAGAACTTAATCGCGTCAGTTTTATAATGTCCATGCATAAATGTGTAGGTGTCGATAAGATCTGTCCTTTCTCTCCTCTCTTGAAGAGATTCCATTTGAATGTCTGATTTAAAAAGACGTAAACATTTTGCCTGCACCTTCTCGAGTTTCTCAATGTTCTGTTTTGTTTGAGGGCTCCAAGCGGTGGATGCATATTCCAGCCCTGGACGAATAATGGAACGATATAGCGTCGTTAATTTGTCCTCGTTTAGTCTGGAAAAACAGCGCCGGAACATGGCAATCTTTTGCCGAGCCTTCTTAATAATATCATTTACATGTAAATTTGGGGTGAGTGTATTACTTACTGTAATACCTAGGTCCTTTTGGCTGGACACTTCCTGCAGGAAAACACCATTTAGCGAATATTGGTAGTTAATGGCTGCTCTTATTCTTAGAACAACACATTTGGCTGCGTTGAATTCTAGAAGCCACAGCTTCGACCATGCAGAAAGTGCGTTTAAGTCATTTTGGAGATAGTCAAAATCGGCTTTTGTCAAAATCGTGTTGTACATTTTTGTGTCATCGGCAAACATTTTTGAAATCGTGTCAGGAATCGTGATGAAATCGTGTCAGGAATGTCGTTGACAAAAAGGAGGAAAAGAACAGGTCCAAGGATGGATCCTTGTGGCACTCCACTAGTGACTGGTCTTCAGTTAGATGATCCATTTCTTAGGACAACCCTCTGTCTCCTTCCTCGTAGAAAGCTTTCGATCCAGTTTAGAGCTCGGCCTCGGATGCCAAGATGTTTGAGCTTGTAAAGCAGGCGGCCATGAGGAACTGTATCAAACGCTTTGCGAAAATCTAGGTAGATCGCATCAACACCATTTTTGTCATCATAATCTTTGGTCCAGTCAAATAGACACTCAAGAAGTTGTGTGACACATGAGCATTGTTTTTGAAATCCATGCTGGTGACATGAGATTAGCCCGTGGTCAATGATGTATTCCATCAGCTGGTCATAAATAATTTTCTCCAATAATTTGGTCACCTGACTTGTCAATGAGACAGGTCTATAATTATTTGGGCTTAGACGAGAACCTTTCTTGAAAAGTGGTGTGATATTCGCATCTTTCCAATCCTGAGGAATGACTCCAGTCTGCAAAGTATGGTTGAACAGAATACACAATGGAATGTCAAAATCGAGAACGTTTACATGAAATCCATCTGGACCACATGCCTTATTTAGGTGCAATTTCCTTAATTTCTCAAGAACAATCTCTGGAGTAACAATGTAGTCATACATATTTGTAGTATGATACCGCTCCGGAAGTGGCTCGTTGAGATGCTCATTTTCAGGCTCATTTTTCAAAACACTGGCGAAAAAGTCGTTAAGGATTTCAGCTTTCTGATTATCTTCAATAACTTTTGTCCCTTGATGCTCTAAGACCTCAACAGTGGCTGATGATCTACTGAAATGTCTGGCATAATTATAAAACTTCTTAGGCTCAGTCTTGATTTGATTTATCAGCTTAGTCTCGTAGTCAATCTTTGCGGCATAAATTGTACTTTCAACTTCTGCTTTGGCGTCTAAAAACTGTTCTTGGTGAACGTTAAGACCAAACAACTTACATTTAACTGCAATTTTTCATTTCCTTTTCTTCGCACGCTTGACAGACTTAAAAGTAGCCCAAAGTGGCTTATGACGCTGACCAGATTTAACCGTCTTTATTGGGACATACTTGTCAATCCACTCACTGTACTTCTTTTGCAGGCAATTCCACTTCCCATTCACCTTTTGCTGTGCAAATTCATTGTTCCAGTCAGTAGCTTTGACTTCTTCACCGAAGGATGAGTAGTCCCCCTTGGAATAGAGATACACTTTTTCCGGTCTGTTAAGGCGATACGAGGCACCGGGATCCTGAGTTCAATGGAAACACTACGATGATCACTGGCCCCAAGTTTCTCCCCTACGTATACTGAATGAACAATGTCTGGGTTTCCAGTCAGCACCAGGTCGAGAATATTTTCACCTCTAGTAGGTTCCTTAACCAGCTGGAATAACATATTATCTTCCAAACATGAGAGGAAAGTCTTTGAAAGAGCAGTGTGGGCCACATTTGAGCCCCATTCGATGTCTCGAAAGTTGAAATCGCCAACCAAGATAACATTGTCAGTATCGATGGCATTTATAGAGTCACAAATCTTAGTCAGGTTTGGCTCACCTCCTCTCTCCGGTCTATAGCGCGAGAGGGATCGACAAGGAGCTGCGATGGTGGACTCGTCGACCCAATTTGACCCGGGGCCAGCCGTTCATGGACCAGGCACCATCTTCGTCCCTTACTACGGATGCCTCCAAGGGGGGGGGGGGGGGGGGGGGGGGGGGGCTGTGGAGCACACTGGGGGATGTCACTCTTTCAGGCAGGTGGACCTCGGCCATCGCCTGACTTCACATCAACAGGCTGGAGCTCCTCGCTGTTCATCTGGCATTACGGAAGCTACTCCCGGAGATCAAGGGGAAAACAGTCAAGATACGCTGCGACAACCTATCGGTGGTAATATATATCAACCGTCAAGGGGAACCCGCAGCAGATCCCTGTCCTTCCAGACCGTCAAGTTACTAGTATGGTGCTCCCATCACGGGATCACGTTGCTGGCGGAGCACCTGCCAGGAGCGGACAACAAGTTGGCGGATGCCCTATCCAGAGAGGGAACACCCCTGCGAGCTACTGCGAAAGTCCGAGGGACATCGGTAGAATGGCAACTGAACAGAGTGGTGTGCCCGACACTGTTCAATCTACTGGAGAAGCCGTCCGTAGACATATTTGCGACAAGGGGAAACACCCAGCTCCCGGTTTACTGCACTTGGGGACTAGACCCCATGGCATACGCAGCAGATGCAATGATCATCAGCTGGAACGCGTTTCCACCCATAGCGCTGATACCCAGGATCCTGGAGAAACTCTCAAGGTCCAAAAATTGCAGGTTGCTACTGATAGCACCGCTGTGGCCCAGGCAGATGTGGTTCCCGCGACTTCTATCACTCATGGTCGACAACCCAATCAGCCTGCCTCTGACGGAGGACCTCCTCGTGTATCCGAACCAGACAGCGATTCCTCTGACAACAGCCCAGACCCTACACCTAACTGCATGGAGCATTCCATCCGATCTTACATTGCAGAGGGACTTTCGAGAGAGGCTGCCACACACTGGCTGCAAAGGCAAGGAGACCTTCAACCAGGGCGACTTATAATTCCTGCCTCGTCAAGTATTTCCAATGGTGTGGAGATCAGCAGATTAGTCCGCATAAAGCCCCTGTAGGGGCCGTAGCTGGGTTTTTAACCGAATAATTCAAGCACAACATGGCTAACCCAGATCAGTCAGATGCTTCCGTACGGCCATCGCCTCAGTTCATCATAGATTCGAGGGAGGCATGACGGGGTCCACTTCGCCGATTCTCAACAGCCTTATTAAGGGAGCGTTCCACGAGCGTCCCCCGGTCAGGTCGTTGGTACCGGCATGGGATCTTCCACTTGTTCTGGGCTTCTTAGCAGACTCTCCCTACGAGCCCATGCATCTTCTGGACTTGCCGGGCCTTACTAGAAAGACTGTGTTCCTCGTAGCCGCGGCAGCGCATCTCTCAACGCGTTTCGGAAATCCACGCTCTGTCTATGAAGGAGGGTCATACGGTTTTCCAGCGGGGCCGTCTCACTTCTTCCCAGAGCCGGATTCTTGGCAAAAAATCAGACTCAAGACTTCACACCAAAGCCGATTGTTTTGCCTGATTTGCGTCTAGCCAGTGGGTCTCCAGACTGCGGGCCGTGGTGTCCGGTTAGGGCCCTCAAGTACTACCTGAAGAGGACCGAGAAGCACAGGGTCAAGGGGGACGGGACAATAATGGACCAGCTCTTTCTTATAACGGCCAGTCCTTTCACTCCAGCTAGCAGGTCAACTATGGCACGCTGGATCATCCAGGTGATCAAGGAGAGCATAGGCGGGCAGGAGATACAGCTGGCAGGCGCCCGCATCCGAGCGCACGACCTGAGGTCACAGCTGGCCTCTTGGGCCCTTTACAAGGGAGCTTCCATCCGGGAAGTCATGGAGGCTGCGGGGTGGTCGTCATCTACGACATTTCAATCGGTTTACTTGAAGGACCCGCTGTGTGGGCAGGCAACCACGTCGGCAAGGGTACTATCAGCAGCAGCATCGTCGACCGCAGCAGCTCCAGGGAGTAAGCGTAGCAGGGGCGGAAGACAGGAAGGCAGGAGTAGCACCCTGACTTCTCTATAGGTGAGTCAAGGCTCTGTTTGTTATTACCGTTCCTCGCTCTAAGCTCCATGTGTTACGTAATTCTTAGATATTTGGGATTCTTCTTCATGGGGCCATTATAGATGATATCATCGAGCTCGCGTGTTGATTATTCCCAGCGTTGTCTCCTAGTCAGTGCGAATCTGTGCATAGTTATGCTTGAGCAACGGTAATATAAACAAGCGCAGGTGATTCCCCTGTCCCCGCGGGGAGAGTGTTATCACCAAGCGCGTGTATACTTACCTTGCTCAAGCATAACGCCCACCCGGATAAGGAGGAGGTTTTGGCCCACGAGTAAACCCTGGTGTTACTAATTGTTAGCCGGAAATTGGACTTTGCACCGCCGGCGCTTGTGAGATCGCTCCGCTCGCTGTTTACCGCCAGCGGGGCACTATTTTTACAGTGGTAATGGGGTAGCACTAAGGTAGGCGAGTTAGAATTGAAGTGCATAGTTATGCTTGAGCAAGGTAAGTATACACGTGCTTGATGATAACACTCTCCCCGCGGGGGAAACACATGTATTTCAAATGGATATCCCTAGCATATGCTATGTCTATACAGTAGTTGAAAGGCATCTTCGAGTTGACCCCAAATTATCAAGTGCGAGGGCGCCCTGCGGTAAATACAGAAAAATGAATTTACAAAATTGCGTAGATCAAAATAAGAAGAATTTATTCATGCCGAAATATAGTCAAAACAAGACATTCGATCGTTGATCAATTAACATACATTGAAGTATATATCCTTCACATTCAATATTTTTTCCATTGAATTAATTTATAAAGTACAGTTTACCTGAAATGTGTGAAAACATGCAGCTACATCAGAGTAAAAATTGACATGAACGGGATGAAACTGTGTCAAAATCAGGTGGAAAATGTCCGTAAATATCTTATTTTTGAACGCCGTAAAAAATCAGTTCACAGGATGATAGATTATAATAAGATGTTTCATATTCCTCCTTTGAGATTTTTTTTGAGTGTTTAAGACAGCTGTTTGGCATATCATCTTGAGCTCTAATCCAACATCAAAATTCGGAACCTTTTTGACAGTACACTTCTGCAATGGCCAGTCGCTCAATTGAATGGTCCGCCTGGGTGCGATTGTGCTGAAGTTATTCCTTCACCCACTCAAATAATATTAGTTTCAAAAGACATACGACACATAATGGCACAATAAATGAGGCAAATCAGGTGTACGAGCAGCAAAACATTAAAAACATGAAAAACCATGGACCGTAATACGTCGTGTCTTTTGAAATATTTATGAATACAAGTCACTGATCCCGAGCATAAGTCACTCCCGAGCAGCATATCGAGGCCTATCGCTTTGGGATTATAGAATGGTGGGATCTGTTAACTCATGAAAGAAATCAACCAAACAATCATAAATACATTAAATATAAAATTAAAAAATTATAGCAAAACCAACAACATTCATTTTGACGACGGAACAAAGAATCGTATGACATTGTGGTCAGCGACAGGATCGAACCCCGGACCTCCTGTTCTGAAGGCGAGCGCTCTACCGACCGAGCTATCAAGAGAAACTATACAAACGTTGCAAAGATTCAAACCGTTTATCAATTCCGTTTCTAGAGCCACATAATGCAAAAACTTCATTTATTCTGTTAAATAAAAAGGAAATCACAGTTATTTTAGTTAGTCAGTTGAAAAAGATTTCCACGAAACTTGTTCCTTATGCACATATCCCGCAACCGTTTAAAAATGAAAATATAACGCGATCGCACACGAATGGACAAATGAAAAAATGCCAATGGTTCCAAATTTTGCTCTCATTTCAAATAACTTTTAATGTACTTAAATGATCACGCCGTGAAACCGATTTAAGAATAATAGTTGCTAAAACCCTCATTTATCTCAATACACGAAAATTGTGTAATTTCGCTGTTTAAGACAGCTGTTTGGCATATCAATGTAGACACTACTCGGACGCATTTCATTTTCGATATCGACGGATTTGTAAAATGCTGATGTGAAATGCTCTGCTTGTAGATGTCATAGACTGGATTCAATACGTTTGCAAGACAGGTCCACTTATCAGGAGTATTTCAAGACCTTAATATTAATGAAAAACTTTGATTTCACCTCAAGATCACTCTTGAAACCGACGGTTCAATTTCCGCGGGAGTTTAACTCGGTGTTAGTACCCAAAGTGCGCGGTTCGTTGTTGTGATAAATTGACCTACGCCAGTGGCGTAGCCAAGGGGGGGCAAGGGGGGGCAGCTGCCCCCCCTGTGGGGTTCTCTGCCCCCCCTGTTGCCCCCCCTGTGGGAAATGTCAGTTGAAATAATTTGGGACTAACCTATTCACAACACAAGGAAATTCAATCCTCAATTTGGTTGTTGCCCCCCCACCAAAACTCCCGGCCCCCCCTTTGCCCCCCCACTGAGAAAAACCTGGCTACGCCACTGACCTACGCTATTGTTCACCGCTAACTTGCCTTTCAACTATACAGAGAGCATGTGAAACCACAGCAAAATTCCGATCTTTCCACCAAAACTGTATATTTCATGTGAATATTTGAAGCAGATATTCATTCTCAACCCTTCTAATCTTTTACTATATGAAAGATCAATGCTTCAAATTGAAGTCTGTGTTAGCAAATTGATATTCAAATGCTTCAAACGGTCACGACCAGGGTTTTTAATCGCATATCACATAATACTGATCACTTTACCTCGTTTTTAATCAAGAATTACATCATTTTATACAGTCATAAATTTACAATATCTAAATTGAATGATAGCAGAAATGATAAATCAAACAACTGTGAATAAAACAGTCTACATATATACATATTCTGGTTTTATGAGACAGCGATCTAAAGTGAGCTCTTCTTGTCGGACAATTTCAGCAATCATCGGAGCTTGCATATTGCAGTTGGTCACAGGTCACTAATAGGTATATCAAATAAGGTGGGATCGTTTCAAAAAATCCTTAAAATCGTGATACGTGTCTCTATTTTGAATAGAAGTTGTCAAAAAAACATAACCTTTTTGGTATCATATTAAAGACAATTTATCCAGCTACCGAATAAAAAAATAATTAAAGCCACATGTTTAGCAACAGTGAAGTTATCAATCTAAACGTCGAGTGAGTCAAGGGTGGGACCGGTGGATGAGGAGCCGGTGGATGAGGCGCCCATAGGTTTCTACACAAAATAGCAGAAAACTATATAGAACTTTTGAAATTAATGCCATTTTAAAAGTATACATAGGAAAGTTTTCAAACTTCTCATATGTGTTAATAACATGTGCCTGCTACTATGAATACTAATATTGAATTGTTATCTAGACATTCTCTACTAGAATATGATGTTCAATTCAGGGAGTGTTTTAATGTAAAGAATACACAATTTTATTCATTTTATTGATTAAACAATGGCCAAATCGCAGTCTCTCTATTTCATTTGTGTGACTCTTCGGTCCTTTTCTACCCTGGGTAATAAAACATTTAACTAAAAAATCCAGAAGTGTTTCTTCACAGAATTTTTCATAGATTTATGAAAAATTTGCTATTTAGACTTATTTTGGACCACCCTGTATTCAAAATAAAAGAAACTTTAACGATATTCATATAGTTCATTTTGATAACATTTCCTTTTAAATTAAATAGTCCATGCTAACTAAATTTCATAGAATATTATATACAAACCTTCATTTTATGCATTATTTCATCATAATTTTAGACACCCTGTACTTTTCCTGTGTACATTTTGGGCAAATGATTCTTAGCAAATTTGGTAGCACCTTCTGCGGTTGTTCTGATTTTGGTGACTATTTTCAGCTAAACCCTAACTGTACAAACTATCAAAATATTTTGTGAGGAGCAAAAACGGTCAACTTTTTTATGTTCCACCCTGTAAAAAATTTACACACCCTGTATAATTTGATTTTTTTTTTGCAAAAATGAAAAACCTTGAATCATAAGCTTTCCAACAATATATAGTTTGTGGGTCATTAAGTATGTAAAACTTAAGTTTTGTCCCGTTTAATCAGAATTGGTGCATTCTCAACATTATTAGAAGTGAAACATTTTTTGGACCAGTTTGTGACTTCTGACCAGTTACATCCCGTGAAAAGAAAAAATGACCTTGCCGTGCACAGAGCGTGACCGGCTGGTTGACTGTGTGCTCCAAAACTGTGGAACCATCTTCCCAAACTGTGAGAAAGGATCCGACGTCTAGTTTTTGATTTTACCCAAGTAGACTATATTTGAAACCCATCTGGCTATACGTAGCCATGTTTGGATACATCAAGTGACTAAATTTGCTTTATGTATGTATATAAAACAACATTTTACTTTTCTCTAATAAGAATCATACATGGTACCGACCATATTTTTCTACCTGTACGTCTTGCTTTTCTTTCCTTCCACATGTCTAGGCTACACCAAATTGCCACTATTGTTTGGTACTCCTACTTTTTAATTCGTATACCAAACACTTTCCATGCACAGTCCAACACCCTTCAATTTCTTAATCACTACTCATCTGCTATGAAAACACCAGCATATGATAAACGCCTTCCAGGTTACCTTTATTATTTATTTGAGACGCCATTTCCTTTAAAGGATTTTTTATTTACAGGTTTATATCTTTTCCTGAGTTCAGAGTTACCATGCTTTTCATCGCGAATCAAACTGGTGACCTACATGTGGGATCTTTCCTTTTGTTCAACCTTGGAATTCCAAAGTTCAACCTTGTACAAAAAATAGGAGTATGTAAATACTGGTTATCTGCAGCTCAAAAAGCTTCCATGATATTTGTCATCAGATTAATTCAGATCTGTTATTTTCACTTGTTCTTTTTGTCTACAGGTTTTATCCGTGCCTACAGTGGCAAGCCCCAGAAAATCCGTCGTCGTATGGGATTACAAGCCATGCGTGATCTGGGGATGGGAAGATTCCGTTTGGAAGAGCAAATTACAGAAGAGGTAAATCATCTACTGCAACGATTTGAAAGCAGCCACGGTGAACCTTTTTGTCCCTTCTCAGATCTGGAAACGGTTTTCTGCAATGTGCTATGTTATCTTGCATTCGGTAAAAGATTTGCATATGGAGATCCAGAACTAAACACCATACTAAGCCTTCTAAATGAGCTATTTGATGCAGCATCATTTGCCGGTCTCGCTAATTTCATGCCAATTATGAAATATCTTCCTATCGGCGGCATGAGAACGATTAAACGCGTGGGAGAACGTATTGAGGATTTCTACCGAAATATAATCAAAACCATATATGCCGACTATGTGCCAGATAATCCGCGAAATTTCATCGACATGTACTTTGACAGTAAAACCAAGATTGTTGAACAGGATGAGAATATGAAGCGGTGGTTTGATGCAGAAGATATACAAAGTTGTGTCGGGGACTTGTTTGCGGCTGGCACGGAAACCTCATCATCGACTATGAAATGGGGATTCTTATTCATGTGTCTTCATCCAGATATACAGGCTAAAGTTCAGGAAGAAATCGATAGAGAAGTTGGCCGTGATCGTATGCCTCGGCTTACCGACAGACTAAATTTACCATATACAGAGGCAACGTTGATGGAGATTCAACGGCGCGGTAGCATCACACCACTTGGTGTTCCAAGAGCTCCAACCAGGGATACAACTTTGTTTGGGTATGATATACCAAAAGGAGCGGTTATCATGCCAAACCTGTGGGCAGTTCATCATGACCCCAAGGTTTGGAAAGACCCTGAAGAATTTAAACCAGAGAGATTTCTAGATGGCAATGGATGTCTTGTTCGCCGGGAAGAGTTGATTCCATTTTCGATGGGTAAGAATGATCATAATCAGGTTGGCTGAAAAAATGCTAGATGTATGCATGGAATCCTCTATCTAGTCGTTTGTCTATGGAATTTACATATTTTTAAAATTAAATAGTGGTATTTATTTCTCGAATCTTTGGCAGTGGCGGCTGCAGAAGTAAAACAACTAGGTAAATTGTAAAATTGTTGTGGGATGTAAAGCAATAATAGTGGGGATTTCAAAAGGAGCTGATCATACAATTTTGTCGAATCATTGAAATTTTATATGTGACGATTACTTTAACAATACATATCTAGTAGCTCTAAAGATAACAGTAATAAGAGAGGTTGTGGCAGCCATTTTTGATTGATACATTCATGTATATCTTTATTTTGACTATCACAATAATTATTCACATTGATTTAATCAAGCATTTTTCAATATTTCTGATTAGAATTTGAAGGCACAGTAAGCTTTTATCTGGTAAATTTCATGATTTTAGCCATTTTTGGCCAAGTTCAAAATGATCTGCCGCATGCGCATATTTACTGCTGGTTTCATGCGAATAAGTTAGGATAATTATTTAACTAGCCTATGGAATCTCCCAAACTGGTTAATTTCTGGATTTTTCTAAATTGTATGATTTTCCGCAATATTAGTGATTCACTGACTGGGCATTTTTCAATAAAAATGGGCTATTTGAAATACTGATATTTGTATACTTTTTATTCAATTGCCTCTCCTTACTTGTTCCTCTTATACTATATTTTACAAATTACACAGGGATTAAAGTTATTGTCTTTTGTATCACAATAACGCGAAGAAAAAAAAATCGGGATATACCTGCTTCTGATGTCATGTTATGCAATCTTCTTACCACGTGTTTCATACAAACAATTCAAATTTCCCGCCAAATAATTGATTTAGCAGTGTCCCAAGTGTACTTACTTTAAGATAATGCTATGACGTCATAGTTCATACTTAGAAATCCAAAACTGTATTGTTTGAAAGACAAAGGTTCATACTTTGTATTGATCACAATATCCCTCAATAGAATCACTCATGCATCCCATACCATGATCACTTTCATAACTTACTGACTGACCCTCGTATATGGAATATAGTCTTATCTTACAAGGATAAACCCAATGTTGAATTATAAAATACACCTATAGTCTTATCTATTCTTTGCTTAAATGGTATTAGTTAATGATATTGATGAACTTTTTTTTAAAATATTTGTGGCCTATAAACGGGATTTAAGTGCACTTTCTGGTGGGTTTTTTCTTTTCATTTTGCTGATGCAGTAATGTTCACATGGAATTTAAGGCATTTATGTTATTCCAAGTACAATATTTCACTTCTTTCACACTAAATCATTGAGTTCCGTCCTGTCACAGAAAAATGTAAACTTGTATATTTATGTATATTCCTACTGCAGGTCGCCGTAAGTGCCTTGGTGAACAGCTGGCATTGATGGAATTGTACATTGTCTTCGCACATCTTCTCCATAGATTTACCTTGCGTTTACCAGAGGGTGCGGATATACCAAGTTTACAGGGGGCTATGGGGGCAACATTGGCTCCGCTACCATACCAAATATGCGCAGTTTCCAGACAATTTTGACGATAACTTTATAAGGATGTTCACAATTACAAGTTGACAGGGTATTACCATGGGGAAACACTGTCTTCACTTATTGTGTGCAGTTTCCAGATCAGGGCATTCGACAACCCCAAGTTCACAGGGGCATTGAGGGCAATATTGCCATTTCTAACAAATCAGATACAGTTAAGCCCCACAATTATTCATACCCAATTTCTCATATCTAGAACAGCTGGAGTGGTGGAACTTTCGCTTTACACTAAAACAATTAGTTTACAATTACAAATTAATATATTTGGGCTCAACATTTTTTGCATAACAATAGAATTGAACAAGAATTGTGATTTTATGCCTGTCCAAAATTATTCATACCCCATACCAAGTCTCAGGATTGAGGCCATTTTTTGTGATAATACACATGTTTTTGACATTCCAAACATTCTTTATATTGTGTGATAGGCTTTTATATTGTTATGCAATTATTCCATGATGTGTGCATACAATGTGGATGCATAATAGATGTGTCCTAGTGAATGTACAGTGAAGGATGTTATAGGACAACACTCTAGCTATTTGCCAGCATGGCCAAGAAAATCAAATAACTCAGTGAGAGTGAGGACCAAATAACTTAGTGAGGACCTTTTTTGTGCATATTGTGAATGCTCACAAAGAGGGGAAAGGCTACAGAGCTATTTCGAAACAATTCCAAGTGCCAGAATCCAACATACAAAGCATAATTAGGAAGAACAAGAAGTTTAATTCAGTAAAAACATTGAAGGACGCAGTCGGAAGCCAATGGTGTCCCCTTGTTTGGCAAGAAAAGTATTGCGAAGGCTAACAACAATCCACAGATCCCCATCAATGCTCTCTTGAACAACCTTGGCAATTCTTGGACCAAGATATCATGGCAGACACTCCAGCAGACATTGCACATGAGGGGTCTCCATGGAGGCCGACCAAGAAAGACTCTACTCCTGAAAAGAGACACAGACAAAATCGTCTTGCATCTTAGCCAACCCCAACACTGAGGACCAAAAGCTTGGATCTTTGTCCAGAAGTGCTCTTGGAAATGCTAGACGAGTTTCTCTTTGTCTCTTTTCAGTAGTAGAGTCTTTCTTGGTCAGAGTCCGTGGATAACTCTCGTGTGCAATGTCTGCTGGTGTGTCTGCCTTAATATTCTGGTCCAAGACTCAACGAGGTTGTTCAGGAGAGCATTGACGGTGATCTGCAGACTGTTGTTGGCCTTTCACCATACTTTTCTTGTCGAACAAGGAACCACCGTTGGCTTCCGACCGTGTCCTTCATGGTTTTTAACTGAGTTGATTGTTCTTCCTAATTATGCTTTGTATGGTGGACTCTGGCACTTGGAATCTGGCACTTGGAAAGCTTTGTAGCCTTCCCCTATTTGTGAGCATTCACAATATGCACATACAAAGGTCCTCACTGAGTTCTTTGGTCTTCTTCGCCATACTGACAAAGAGCTAGAGTGTTGTCCTATATACATACACATTGCACACATCATGGAATAATTGCATGACAATATCAAAGCCTATCACACAATATAAAGAACGTTTGGAATGTCAACAACATGTGTATTATCACCTAATCAGCTAAGACTTTTATTCTTCACGCAGCTATTCACACCCTTTGTCCCGCAAATTGCGCTTATCACTCCAGACTCCAGACTGTATGTATCATGGGGGGGGGGGGGGGGGGGGGGGGGGGGGCGGGGGGGGGTCCCTGATCAATCGCCTCACATCAGTGGAATTCTAGTGGAGTTTTAGATGAACGGCCCTACCCCCGGGGGGGGGGGGTACTGACATTGGAAAAGGGTATAGGTATGTGCCGCGCTGAAGACCCCCTTTTTCACCCTCTGCTGCTAGCTCTTATGACCCCCCTTTTGAGCCTGGATCAGTTCTTAAGACCCCCATTTTATTGAAAATTCAAAAATCGCGAAATTTTGCGTTCCAAAACCCCAATTCTTCGAAAATTTTGCGTTCTAAAACCAAAAAAAATTGCGTTCTTGCTAATCAAAATTGAACTATAGGCCAGTTCTCAAGACCTACTTTTTTGAAAAAATCAGTTCCTAAGACCCTATTTTTCGTCATAAAATCCACTCAGTTCAGTTCTATAGCCCCCCCCCCTTTTTGAAACCCTGTGCGGCACACCCCTACCCAAAAAGAAGTTGAGTGCCCCCCCCCCCCTACCCCTACCCCAGTGCAGCATTGTATCTATTACTCAAAACTAATAATGCAGTTTAATGGTGAAAACGAGTGCAATCATGCACTTGACTTGCGCAACTATACATATTTGAAGTAAATTATATGAATAAAGTTATTCAATAAGAGTAACAACACTTCTTGACAGCACAAACATTCTGTTTGAAATGGTCACATACCAGTTTATTTCTTAGCAATACACAAGGAAGAAAAAGCATGTGTACAATTTCAAATTCATATTTATACGCAGGAAAGATACTATACCTTTTTAAACATCATGCCTGGTACAAATTGCATTGTAAACATAAAAAACCGGATAAAGTCATAAAATAAATTGTACCAAAATGATGCATTTGGAAAAGATCTTGTCTAAACGGTTCAGTGTTCCTTATTTAAAAGTCCTGCCAAGTACTGCTGAAGGTCTTGAAGAAACATTCAACCAATGAACAAAATGGCACATATAATTATATAAAGCCACCTAAAAGGGGTTAAGCTTGGTGCCCAAATAATTCAACAGGTGGTTTTTTTTCTCTCAATCTTATCACGTCATAATTTTAATAATGCAATTTTCTTTTGTACACTAAAACTGTTGGTGCATCCTGAATATTGATAGATATATGTACACACTTTTATTTATGCTGGATACCTGCACCCTGGATCATGCCCGCGCCAAGTCATCCATAGGTGCAGCTGGAATACTTTCAGTCACTGAAATCACTGCAATACCTTAATCTTAGCTCTATTCACATAACAAGCTTTGACTCGGTCACATTTTCTGGTCTCCACTTACTGATAACTCTAGATTTGTGCAGAAATTATATGGAAAGTATCACTGGTGGACCATTTCAAGAGCTGACCTCTTTGCGACTACTTAAACTGAACAGCAATGATGTGAGATCTGGAATATACAGTCTTTCTCCTACAGTTTTCCGTGGGCTTCATAATCTTCATTCTACATCTTTACCAAAATCGACTACAAGCTCTACATGATGACATCTTTTTGGACTTGGCAAACTTGAAATATTTGGATTTGCAGCAAAACTCAATTCAAGTACCGTGTCACTGACGCTGGGAAAATGTTTCCAAAATTTGACCAGTCTGGTAGAACTATGTGTGATTGGTAGTTACATTAATGAGACAATGGCAAACAGCACCTTTCAATATTTTACCAAAATACTCTAAGAACCTTATCTTTAACTCTATGGCAAGGATCACAAACATATTCTGATGCCTTTGCACCTCTTACTCAATTCAACCATCTTGTAATAGATCAAAGTTACCAACCCATATTTCAATGCCTACAAAAACTGTCATCAATAAAGTCCCCCATCTAGTTCTGCTATTTGGAGGATACGGCCAAAGTTTGAATCGGTCAACTTTTAATTCTGGCACGATGGAGGTCGTCATTGAACATTTTAGAAATGATCGATAACAGTCTAATGAGAGTTGACGACGGAGCATTCTCCTGGTTTCCAGATCTTCGCAAGTTGAACTTGAAGGAATTTCAACAGATGTGTTCAGTGGTTTAACCAAACTGGAGATGTTAGACTTGGTAATATTGAAACGGTGCCGCATGATGCCTTGACAGAATTTGGAAAGTATGGTAGGTTGAAATATTTAAATTTGAGTATTAATATGATCACTGGGGACGAGGATGAAAGCGCCATCAACGTGGACCAATTTGCTTCGATACCACCACTGTCATACTTATATCTAGCGTTTAACAACATTGGAGGACTGACATGTAGGATATGTAAGGACACAAAATATATCATGAAGTTGGATGTTGACTATACACGGTGGTAAGGTATACATTTACAATAGTCCTAAGGATGCCATCATTTTAATGGCTCTCGAACCACACCAAATATTCTAAATATAATGTGGAGGACGTTTAAGGGAAGTCACCCTTTTTATGAAATTTATCAAGCACTGTAACTTTTAAACTAATAATGTAATGTACATAGAAGTATACAATTTGTTTAATGAAGTTCGTCGTAGAATCCATTGTTGGTATCAAATTTCACAATAAATGAGATTTTTGAGATGAAAAACATTTTTTTGAAACTTTTTGGTCAATATTTTCAAAACAAACAAATTTTAAGCCAAAAAAAAAAAATTCACTCCTAGATAATTGACTTTAGATGATTTTGGTGACATTTTGGAATTTTTAATCAAAAACTGATTTGGTTAGGTTGTCTGAAAAATGTTGGCGTTTCAGAGATGTAATTTTTACGATTTAAATCGGAATTCCGATTTTTTAGATTTTCCCACCTAATTTCCGATTTCTTTTTTCAATTTTCTGGAAACGCTGAGTCCGTGGAGTTTTGGAAGGGGTAGGGGCTGCAGTTGGGTCTCAATCCCTGACAGGAGGCGCTTCCCCTTGACCCCCGCTTGAACCACGCTTGACCCCAGCAGGGCCGGCCTATTTTCAGATTTTTTTCAAGGACCCAGTGGCATCCCGAAGCTTAACATATGGCTTCAGGGAATTTTTCTGGACCATCTTAGTTCATAAACTGAAAATGTTTGGACCCAACCCGCTGTCGTTCCACTCGCTTCGCTCGCTCCGCTCACAAGGATACAACATAAAACAATCCTGGATACGCCCTTCGCCCTTGTACACCAGACGGGACACCAGACCCCAAACGTACGAGAAATTCAACCAACTCATGAGTTCTCCAAAAAGCACTGATATTAAAAACCTTACTCAATTTGTATTCACTGAAATGTAGATAAGAGAACATATTTAATTTAATTGATTATGTTTTGTATTTATTGCATCCTTTGACATGTTTGATAGCGTAGCAAAGTAACGATTGTTTAATTAAAGGAAATCCGCGCCATGGAACTTTAGCACTCAGATATGTAGCATTATTATTATACCGACCACTTCTGTTGGTTAAAGTTTTAAAGTACAGCGTAAAGACAAAATCGGCTTTAGAATGCAAAACAATCACATGTATGGACGTAGCCATATTGATCAAAGCTATGACGATAGACTTACGAGATGTCCGCATCTCTGTTTCATGTATTGATATTATCGATTTATGCATTGGATTCCTGCGTGATAACGTCCAGCGACCTGTTGCTGATGAGGCGGTTTTAGTTACGATGACATCACAATATTGGGTATGGCTATCCCATCAGCACTTTCGACACAGACAACCAGGCGCAAATTTCAAATAATCACAGGTTGGGGATGTGAAGTTTAAATTCGTTTAAATGAACATTACAGTTCTGTGTTCAATTAAAATGGTCAATATACAATAGATAATTATTTTCCTACCATATAATGCATGGTTTAATGAATAGAACGGTATTCCTTTAATGTAGGCCTATGCGCATTAACAATTTGTTGTACCATATAGTATGAAGGGCCAAAGACCAATATACATGTATACAATAAATAAATGAATGAATGAAATGATAGATAATCCAGATCTCTCTCTGGTGAAACTGTTTAGGTGTAATACAAAATAGGTTGGTTAGAATGGCTTACCGAGAATTATTGTCCTTTTATTATACTTTGTGGTATAAAGTACACCAAATTTTGTGTTACAATATTATTATCCTTCATTTATTAATTATCAACTATTGGATGAGCTTCCTCACCCGTCCAGTAGCCTATGCGATTGCGTGTCATCACGATTAACTTCACCAACCCCTCACCCCCTAGATCGTCGAGTTTTAGCGACTTAAAAGCATTATCATGAAATCCAAGGAGATTTAGGAATAATATACAAATATTCATCCGCCCGGGTCATCCGCCCAGTCGATGAGTCATCACTATTTATTCAGCCTACTTAGTGGCGTGACCACTTTACTCAGAGCTGTATAGTCCTCATAATCACGTGTAATATAAATAATAGGCTGGAAATTGTTGTAATGTTTGTTAATAGATTATCTTAACACCAATAAATGTGTTACTGTTTTGTGAGATATATGCATACGAATTATTTATATCAGCTGTTTTAACACCAAGGGAATATAATATTACACTTTACGTTTGTGAGATTTAATATCTCTCATAGTACTGCTTCAAAGGTTAGAAGTCTCATTTGTTTATTTTACATGAAAATATTACAAATTGCGACAAAATGTACACCAAGTTATCTGTACAATAACTAACCTCTGATACATTTATGATTTCTCAACATAACCCATCAATACTTGCAAAATATTAAATAAGTCACAAAATAATACAGGGTGTCCCAAAAAAACCTGTGCACGTGTTTACTCAACTTATTGACCATAAAGTTCTAAAATTTGGTGTAACATTTGTATACATATTGATAGACTAAACGCTTGGCTTTCAGATGCCGTTTATTTCACCTGATTTGCACACATTACAATAGCCCTTTTTGAATGTGTTCGAAAGATTACAACAGAAACATAGGCCTATAGTGTTTCTAAGATGAAATTAAAAAGTTTCGGATGCGTACTTTACTACTCAGTCATCCTATTCCTATGGCCTCAAAATATCTTCACTGCACAGTACCTAAAACATGTAAAAGAAACCGTCATAGTGAAACCAATAGTTTGTGCATTTTTGCTAAATTCGTGAGAAAAACTCTCCCCGAGAAAATTGCACTTTACAGTATAATAACCCACTATCTGTAAATAAGCAGATCGTCAGCGTGAAAAATTGAGGTTGAAAGTACAATTAAATCCGATTACTATACACACAGCACACAGGAATATTAATTAAACAAATACAGGTAGGATAGTCCCGGGGATATCACGATAGTGCCATCAGTTGCAAAGGTGGTCGCACTAAACATTTTGGAGGTTGAGGTAGACAAACGACTGAGTACAACATGTCGCCGGGCAGCAACTTGTGGTTGTACTTGTACGCATTTGTGGATTTCAAGACCACCATCATCGCAGGATTCGTCTTTGCCCTGCTATTTGAATTAGTAAGAACACACCGCAAGAAGACTACGTTAAGGAATCTGCCACCTGGTCCACGAGGATGGCCGATTATTGGTAGTTTAGCCAGCCTCGATCCCAAGGCGCCATACAAGAGTCTCGGCAAATTATCAGACATTTATGGCCCGGTGTACTGTCTGCAATTCGGCTCTTTTCCCGTTGTTGTATTGAATGATTATGCTTCAGTGAAAGAGGCTTTTGTCAAATGTGGCGAAGACTTTGAAGATAGACCTAGGCTAGTCGTGTTTGAACTAAACAAGTTAGGAAAAGGTAAGTTATAAATTGATTATTCGTGTCTACATATGAAGAGCTTTGTTGCAGAAGGGCCACCAGACCACCCCACATGTTACTCATTTTGCATTAGTGAATTTGCATTGACAAGTCTATGGAATTAATCAAATTATTGTATGGCTGTGTTTATTATTTCTATGACTTGGATTAGTGCATCCATGCACGCCAATTGATGAGGCACCAACAATACAAGCCACATTCCGCGTAATGTATAGCCATCCATCCATTAAATAATGCAAAATTAGTAACAGGTAAAAGTGGATGTAGGCCCTTTTGCAACACAGCTTTTCATATACCAGGATGCCTCACTTGGCTAATTAGGGTCAATCCTCTCAGTTTATGATTTCAACCCAATTCACCGTTTCTCTAGTTTTGAATATAAGACTTTTAAAATAAAATGAACGAATTTGGATACACAGGTCACAGGTGGATACAGGTGTACAGGGTGAGTCAAAAAGAAGTTGTACGGGAATGTATTGATTAAAAATAGACCAATGAGGCACGTATTCAAAGAACTACTTATTCCGCTCATATGACAAAAGGAATCATTGAAATCGATCAATTATATCAGGAGCTATGCCTGTTTTAATAAAAAGAACCCTTTTTTTAGCTGTCCACGGAACGCTTAATTCTCTTGAAATCTTTCCACTCTAAGTGAGCAGTAAAATGATTGCTGATGTTTGTCCTGTAAGGTGTCTTAATTGTTTTAAGTGGGCCTTCAATGTTTAATCATTTTCTTATTGTTGTCACTGATTTTTTATTTCATGCACACCATTCCCATCTGTGTTTGAAACTCCCAGGCTTTAATCTCATTTGAATATGAATGCCCGTGTGTACATTTTGCTGCCCACTTAGAGCGGATAGATTTCAAGACGATTAAGCGTTCCGTGGGCAGCTAAAAAGGGGTCTCTTTTATTAAAACAGGCATATATAGCTCCTGATATAATTTATCGATTTTTATCATTCTTTTTGTCACATAAGCGGAATAAGTTGCTCTTTGAAAACGTGCCTCATTGGGTTTTTTAATTTGTTTGGTATATTTTCAAACAAATATTCATTCTCGTACAACTTCTTTTTGACTCACCCTGTATAGCAGGAGATATACAGTCAACACAATAAGTAACTGACCAGGTAATAAATGTGCTGATAACCCTAACAGCCTAGCAAACATCACCTAGTCCTACCTTTAGGACTTACTCTATCTATATTAATACTAGAAAAAATGCTCCCCATCCGAGAACCGACCAACCCGAGAACCGAACCCGTTGACTCGGCTAGGATGGCTGATTTAGTGTTTCTATATTCTATCTTAGTATAGTATTTCCCTGGATAGTGATAGTGGCCCTACGAGGAGGGCTAACATCACCTAGCATCTTGACTAATCATTTAACTTAATACAGCACCTAAGAAAATCATTGTTATTTCATTGGAGGATTATTATAGGTCACGTGTGAGTAAATATCCGCTCCATTCACGATTTGCCGTGCATCGACCCCTACGATACATTGCACGGTAAATAAAACGCTCGGCGGCCGTAACGCGATAAGGCCTACGATGTAAGCCCACGACAGTAAGGCAAAAAAAAAAAAAAGGTTTGTCTCAGATGACATGAGAGACTGAAAATCTAATGCGGTCTGCGGATTTTTTTATTTTTTTAATTTTTTTCAATTTAGACCTGATCGTCATTTGTTTGGTCAAAAAGTTGGATTTTGCAAGATTTTTTTGAGAAAATTGAAGGGAAAAAAAAATGGGGAAAAAAATTGAAAAAAATTGAAAAAAAAAAAAAAATCCACTAAAAAAAAAAAAAATCCACTAAAAAAAAAGCTTACGCGGGCGGTTTCGGGAATGCGCGCGGGTCATCTGAGACAAACCTTTTTTTTTTTTTGGCCTAAATAAATCTCTGAATAATATATTGTTTCAAATGACAATAAATTTCCTAACTATTGTATAAAACAAATAATGAATGTTTTTTTCATTCGTGCAATGGAAAGAATATTTTCAGTCGGTGAAAGATGCAATGTTCCATTCAATTCGTTAAAAAATATTCTTACCATTGCACTCATAAACATTCATTATTCGTATAAAGATGAATCGTACCAATCTGAGCTTCTGTGTATAATCAGAAGCGTCACCTTCTAACCTGTTGGTTGGTGAAATGTATAAGAAGTGATACCCTACCGACAGAACCGATACTGATACTGATACTGTTGTGTAATTTGAAACATGGCCGTAATTATTTATGAACCTCCTGGTACGTGTGGCGAGTTTTGGCTGGAACTGGCGACACGTATCATTTTCTACGCATGCGTCCGATCGCTTTGGATTTGTCCACCAAAATTGTTGACAAATTCCTAATGAGTATGTGCTGCATGGCAAGTGACACAACTTCTTGTAATGCGCTAATCAACCGTAGATCTAACCCCCGGGCTCCGGCCAGTTTGGGGTGGAAAAGCTCAATCAGGAAAAGTTCACGGAAAAGGTTCAGGCGCGCGAACGTAAAATAATAAGATAAACTTGGTTTATCAAAATGATAAACCAAGTTTTTCGAATTATTGGATATTACACTTAACTAAACTTGGTTTTTCAATCGAGAAACCAAGTTTTTCAACGCGGAACGTAAAATAATTAGAAAAACTTGGTTTATCAAATTGATAAACCAAGTTTTTCGAATTATTGGACATTACACTTCGATAAACTTGGTTTTTCGATCGAAAAACCAAGTTTATCAAAGTGTAATGTCTATGGCCCAATGTCCAGTAACTCGAAAAACCAAGTTTTTCGCCGAAAAACTTGGTTTATCGATTGAAAATCCAAGTTTTTCAAGTGAAAATCTTTTTCGACGCCTAATGTCCATTAATTCGACAAACTTGCATGGTTTTTCAATTTGAAAAACCAAGTTTTTCGACGCCTAATGTCCAATAATTCGACAAACTTGCATGGTTTTTCAACGCGGAATGTAAAATAATTCGAAAAACTTGGTTTATCAATTGAAAAACCAAGTTTTTCGACGCCTAATGTCCAATAATTCGAAAAACTTGGTTTATCATTTGAAAAACCAAGATTATCGATTTGAAAAACCAAGATTTTCACCTTGGTTTTTCAATTGATAAACCAAGATTTTCACCTTGGTTTTTCAATTGATAAACCAAGTTTTTCTAATTATTTTACGTTCCGCGTCGAAAAACTTGGTTTTTCAATTGATAAACCAAGTTTTACGAATTATTGGACATTACACTTTGATAAACTTGGTTTTTCGATCGAAAAACCAAGATTTTCTCCAGCCAACTGAAAACCTTGGTTTTTCGAATCGATAATCTTGGTTTTTCATTTGAAAAACCAGTTCGCCTAGCTGTCCGAAAAACGACATCAAACTGTTTATCAATCAAAGCATCATATGAGTAGTTACTCACCATGGGGGTGACATTCAAACAAGTACTACCTAAAATTAAACAAAGTTGTGTATCATTATCGCTAACACTAAAGAAATGCTATAGGCCTACATAGGAGAGATCTACTCGGCGAAGATTCAATTCTAAGTTGTGGAGCTCATTATCATGATTATCGCGAATTGCAGGAGACTTACATGAAATGTTTGCTATTTAGGGAAGTGTTTTAGAACGAGCTTTGAACTTCAAGCTTGCCTCGTAGAAATCAAGCTTGTCCTTCAAATAACTTTCCAAATATGGGTGTGTTTTGAACTGAACATAAAATTTTAAAGAAGATTTACCACATACATTTTGATACCATCTATCATGATAGTTTTATCAGATTAATTCACTTAGTACGGTTTCACCTTATTCTCTTTGTCTAGGTTTTATCCGTGCCTACAGTGGTAAGCCTCAAAAAATCCGTCGTCGTATGGGATTACAAGCCATGCGTGATCTGGGGATGGGAAGATTCCGTTTGGAAGAACAAATTACAGAAGAGGTAAATCATCTACTGCAACGATTTGAAAGCAGCCACGGTGAACCTTTTTGTCCCTTCTCAGATCTGGAAACGGTTTTCTGCAATGTGATATGTTATCTTGCATTCGGTAAAAGATTTGCATATGGAGATCCAGAACTAAACACCATACTAAGTCTTCTAAATCAGGTATTTGATGCAGCATCTTTTGCCGGTCTCGCTAACTTCATGCCGATTTTCAAATATCTTCCTTATGGCGGCATAAGTACGATTTTACGAGTGGGAGAACGAATTGAGGATTTCTACAAAGGTATCATCAAAACCATATATGCCGACTATGTGCCAGATAATCCGCGGAATTTCATCGACATGTACTTTGACAGTAAAACCAAGATTGTTGAACAGGATGAGGATATGAAGCGGTGGTTTGATGAAGAAGATATACGAAGTTGCGTCGGGGACTTGTTTGCGGCTGGCACGGAAACCTCATCATCGACTATGAAATGGGGATTCTTATTCATGTGTCTTCATCCAGATATACAGGCTAAAGTTCAGGAAGAAATCGATCGAGAAGTTGGCCGTGATCGTATGCCTCGGCTTACTGACAGACCAAATTTACCATATACAGAGGCGACGTTGATGGAGATTCAACGGCGCGGTAGCATCACACCACTTGGTGTTCCAAGAGCTCCAACCAGGGATACAACTTTGTTTGGGTATGATATACCAAAAGGAGCGGTTATCATGCCAAACCTGTGGGCAGTTCATCATGACCCCAAGGTTTGGAAGGATCCTGAAGAATTTAAACCAGAGAGATTTCTAGATGGCAATGGAGGTCTTGTTCGCCGGGAAGAGTTGATTCCATTTTCGATGGGTAAGAAAGATCATAATCTGGTTGGCTGAAAAAATGCTAGATTTATGTATGGAATAAAGCAACGTGTCGAACAAAGCTAGTTTTATACCATATGGAACGACGCGTAGCTATAATAGTCCCCTCTCTATGGATAAGCCTCTACCTACCTATCTATATGGAATAGTGGTAGTCTTTTGTCTATGGAATTAGGGGCCGGGGGAACGAGCCCAAATTTGTTTTGTTTTTAATGCTGAAACATGTAGAAAAATGCGCTCGAAGCGCGCAAACTAGTTTTAGGGGACGTCACCCACATGACATTTTAGGGAGCCCACCACCTTCTTGTATTGAACACACTTAAAGGGACACGATGTAGTGTTGAAGATTTTATTTTAAAATTAATGTACTTCAGAATTCAAGATGAACATTAAAAATTACCATTATTGTTGTTTCTACTCACAAAAACACAGCAAAACTTGATTAAAACAATACCATCGCTATTTATTGAACCTTTTCTTAAAAACGCCTTCTATGTAAATATGGTTCGCGTTATTTATCACGCGTGCTGCAGGGAGACACTATCTACGGTAACATGCTGATCACAGCTCTACCAGAATTTTGGAATCAACGTTTTGTTGTACAAAGAGGGCTGATTTTTCTTAATCCTTATAGGTGCAATTGTAAAAATATACAAATCCCAGTTTTTATCATAATTGAGGGCGCATCCTCCGACATATCTCTGCATGCCCCTATAAACTTCAAAATGAGTTGATATGTGTATCATAATGGAATTCTCCAATAAAGAATATATAATCATATATTTTGAGTATTATAGCGAGTCACACCTAGCTTCATGCTCAGTACATGTATATGGAATATTATCATTCAGTAGCCATGAATGCTGCATTGCCATTGGTTAATGCCCTAATGAATATTTTCCCGTATTACTAGAGTAATTTATCACTACTCTAGTGATATGGACCCGTATCTATCATTGATAACAGTACTAACAAGTAATATACATCATACACACATAAGTGAAATAATAAGTATGTGGAAGAGATTGTTTAATTAAAAATATTTATTTACTGTATTGGACAGTTTGTTATCACATATTTTGATTGGTTGAATTTAGTTCTGGATTGATCCATTAATTTGGAAGGTTTGATACAAGAATTATTAAATTCGTTACCCCCTGTTTGTTCTCATGCAATACGGAAAATATCTATGGTTTGTTTCCAATATCACATTCGGCTATCGCCTCATGTGATATTGGAAACAAACCATAGATATTTGTCCGTATTGCATGAACAAACAGGGGATAACTAATATAATCTTATCCTACAAGAACAAACCCAATGTTGAATTATAAACCTAGTATTACCTAATAGCAAGTTATTCTTTGCTTATATGGAATTAGTTAAAAAACCTTCTATATTATGTCTATTCCTATTGCAGGTCGCCGTAAGTGCCTTGGTGAGCAGCTGGCATTGATGGAATTGTACATTGTCTTCTCACATCTTCTCCATAGATTTACCTTGCATTTACCAGAGGGTGCGGATATACCAAGTTTACAGGGGGCTATGGGGGCAACATTGTCTCCGCTACCATACCAAATATGCGCAGTTTCCAGACCATTTTGACAATAACTGCACAAGTATGTTCAAAATTAAAAGTTTACATGGTATTATGGGGAAGAGACTGTCTTCACTACCTTTGTGCAGTTACCAGATCAGGGCATTCGAAAACCCCAAGTTCACATTGCCATTACCATTGCTACCAAATCAGATATATGTGCAGTTTGTATTTGTTACACTTACATAGTTCTTAACAGTTCCTAGACCAGTCTTACATGTTGATTTTTAATCTGATGGGTAGTGGGTTCCATTTGAGAAACCTTGAGCATATTTGTAGAAATGGGGAAATTCAAAGATGGATACCACTGCCATACGTGGGGGGGGGGGGGGGGGGGGGTGTGTCAAAATTGAAATTGCTTCAGTTGATTTGAAAAGCATACCAAATTCCGTCTTGAGCAAAACTGCTCCTATCTGATCGGGTTAATTTGCAGATGACGGCAAAGAAGAGAAAAGAAATATTGCGTTCTTTGTTGTATAACGAAGGAGCAATGAACATAATGCTGATTTTAAAAAAAATGTAAGAAAAGTTGCCGAGTTGAATTCGTTCAGAAACAAACAAGTTTTGAGTGTGTTATTTTCTTTGGCTTGTAGGTAAAATAGGCTCCATGTATTGGGGTATCATGGGGGTGGTTGGTTCCCTTATCAATCGCCTCACATCAGTGGAATTCGTTTTAGATGCACGGCCCTACCCATTACAGTGCAGCATTGTATCTATTACTCTGACTTGCGCAACTATACAACTATTTGAAGCAAATGATATGAATAAAGTTATTCAATTAGAGTAACAAAACTTCTTGACAGCACAAACAATCTGTTTAAAATGGTCACATACCAGTTTATTTCTTAGCAATACACAAGGAAGAAAAAGCATGTGTAAACCTTCAAATATATATTTATATACAGGACGGATATCAACTATTTACAATTCATCAAATTAATACAGGCTGTCCCAAAAGATACTATACCTTTTTAAACATCATGTCTGGTACAAAAATTGCATTGTAAACATAAAACATATTTGGATAAAGTCATAAAATAAATTGTACCAAAATGATGCATTTGGAAATGATCTTGTCTAAACTGTTCAGTGTTTCTTTTTTAAAGTCCTGCCAAGTACTGCTGAAGGTCTTGAAGAAACATTCAACCAATGAACAAAATGGCACATATTATTGTATAAAGCCTCCTAAATGGGGTTAAGCTTGGTACCCAATTCACCAGGTTTTTTTTTCAATCTTAAGTTAAGATTGAGAATTCTTAACACATCATAATTTTAACAATGCAATTTTCTTTTGTACACTATAACTTTTGGTGGTGTATTTCGTCCCTCTTTGGGGCCTCTGAAATTCCCTATTCAAATTCCAGGTTCTGTTTCTACTTGTAACAGAACTTTTCCCATTATTGAATCTAAGAGCTGACATGTTTCCAAATCTGAATGGTATTGAGTGGACGGAACTGAGTATTATATATGTATTAAGTCTGTGCAGTGACGTCAGTGAGTATTTTAATAATCACACTTATTATCGCACACAGGATGGCATTAGTATCCATTGTGGCAATTGTGCATACATGCTGCGTAAACAAAACAATACACTCTGATGTCACAGGACAGAGTTAGACGAAATAGAGTTACTAAAAGCAACTACAGGCATATAAGAATAAAAGTATTGCTGATTTCACCAATATGATATATTAACCTATAGAACATTCCAAAGCAATATATCTCCTCTCTCACATCTAGTTCTCACATCTAGTTTTCCCGATTCGTTTACATTCCTTTTTGGAAAACAAAATGATAATTATAATATCATATTTACATTACGTCTTATATACATTATAATGCATAGTACAATTTTGGTAGTAATTTCTATAGTATCTCTAGTCTTTGGTAGATAAATTTGCAAAAGCATAAAGGCATTTTCCATCCATATAAATTTACAATAGTTATGTTGACAATTATTAAGAAACGGTTGAATAGCACTTCAGCAACATCAAGGTTTATGGGTGTTATATGAATACATGTACAAGATCATTTCAGGAAGTCCCCTCTATTCATTTAACTGAAAGAAAAAATGGGACACTAACTGGTTTACAGTGTTGTTATCAATAGCATCAGGTCATCTTTTCCTACCATTCTTTCTTCTGAATATTTTTCATTCAATGTTTCCTATCAAGATCAAATGAGTCGTCCATCACTGGGTTGTATTCTTTGTGTGAAATCTCATTCATGAGTAAAACTAATGTGAAGGCCAAATTACTGAAGAAAACTGAATAATGATGTTGTGCTGTGGTTAAATATGTGCAGTCCTGCTCTTTGTTTAAACAAGGGCTGATAGCTGAGAGTAGAGCAACGGATATGTTGGACCTTCAGGCATATAGGACCTTCTTACATGGTGTGAGGTGTTAGTGCAAGGAATTTCTATCTATCTGCAATAGAGTTGCTTTTAGTTCATATCCTATACTATTACGTCCATACGATGTCTGTTTCTGTTATATATTGAATAAGGCTTGAGATCTATTGCAGAATGTATCGTCAATGTCCAAATATTGTATATCTAGATCAAATTCCATAACAGCTACTGCAGATAGGGAAGTAAGATGACACTATCACACAATGTCCAAATATTGTCTAAAAAATATCACATCAGATTCCATTAGACAACCATGTTCCTGCCCCACTCCTTACGGACCCAGCAGGACTCCTTGTTCTCCCCGTACCATCCACACTGCTGGCTTTAATAGAATCACCCTTTGTTCTGGACGACCTGGTAGCAGCACCTGACCCTGACCCCCGTCTGGTGCTCTGACTGGGTGGTGTTGAAGGAGGTAAGGCGATTATACGAGGACGGGCTGTCAAGTTGACCTCGCTCTGGCTTGCCTCTGTTATGACATTGAATATAGTGTTCTCAAGGACAGATTCCAGGACATTGCCAAATTCAGATAGCCTGTAGAAAAAATAAGATGAAATTGTTATCCAACTGATTTACACATACTACAGTTACATACTTGCTTATGCCTAAGGAATTCTGAGCCAGACAATAATGTCAAGAACAACGTTTACACAGTTTCAGGCAAGGCCAACCTAGATCATATGTAATCAAAATTGGCAACTTGCTTCAGACATACTGTAGCATTTGTTCATATAAGTCACAAAATCATCTGTACATAATTAGACCAACCTAGCACACATGTCAACATTTTATGTTTGTGGGGTCAAACATGTGACACAACACATTATGTAAATAAATCAAGGTTATCAATTTCTGTTAATGGTGCTAGTGATTGATTGCCTTTAGAATGATTACTTGTTAAGCTTGGGAACCCTATTCCAGGTTAACACAGCATACAATTGCCCTATTTGAATTTGTCCAAAAGATTACAACAGAAACATAAGTGCTTCTAAGATAAAATTCAAATGTTTCAAATGCCTTCTTCACTACTAAAAACAGGCAAGTCATCCTATGGCCTCACAAGATCTTTAACATACAGTGTAGTAAAGATTATGGGCCCCTTGTAATTGTGGAGGTCTGTGGCAACTTTTAATAGCATATATGGCCCATTAGGTTCTCCTTATTTTAATCCCTGCCCTTCCTGTTATGAGGAGATACTAACAGTGAAATCTGTATCAATACGAACCTCTTGAGAGTCTGCTGTTCTATCCGCTTCTTTTCCTCCCTCAGACTCTGCTGATAATCCTCTTCAGTATGCAAGGCAAGAGATGACTGAGCCACTGATCTTGCTGGAAGCTCCATGGAGGTAGAACCCCTACTAACGGATTCAGTCAAAGCTCTATTAACAGGTGTCCGCGACACTGACGGAGCACGGCTGTCTGTTTTCATTGATTCGCGTCGAGAGGATTGGGGGCTATGAATATCAAAAGTGACCTCTGTTACAGTGTTCCTTGTATGAGTGCGAGGTTCTTGTGGATAATCTCCAGAGAGTGACACTACAGATTTGTCCATGTCTAATGTTCTCATGTCCAATTGACTGATTGTCTGGGGTTTGTCTCCAAATTGTGTAAAATAGGGGATCGGTTCTCGTGGAATATCTCGCAGTGCCTCATGGAAATCGTGGTCATCTAACAGAGCTCTGAAAATAAACAAATTTGAAAAGTCAGTATTGTCACAGCATACTCATAAAAATATATTTTGACCTGGTTGGGTCCAAACTCCAGGTAAATCTAAAAAATAGGGACAGCGGTCCCAAATAGGTCGTCCGTTTATATGGGTAGATTAAAAACAAGGTGGATCTCAAACCACAGGCATCTAGAAAGAAAGAGGTTAGACCACTAGCGGATCCAGGATATAAAAAATAAAATAAACATCCTGAGTTTGGTTGCAATTGTACTTCACCTGTTTAAATGAAATTAATTTTACATATGCAGCTAATTTTACATCTTGACGTCATATGACGTTTGACCTTGGTATGTGACCTTTGACCTAATTAACATATGAATGTTTTCATGTTGCATTTATGACCCAAGTTTGGTTGCAATTGGTCATTGTATGGAAAAATGAACAAGAGACAAAAAAAAAGTGTACTAAATTTTACATCTTGACCTCAGATGGCCTTTGACCTTTCTATGCAACCTTTGACCTCATTAACATATGCGGGTTTCCATGTTGTATCTATGACTGAAGTTTGGTTGCGATTGGTCATTGTATGGAAAAGAAATGGACAAATGTAATCAATTTTACATATGCAGCCACTTTTACATCTTGACCTCAGATGACCTTTGACCTTGGTATGTGACCTTTGACCTCATTAACATCTGAAGGTTTCCATGTTGCATCTATGACCGAAGTTTGGTTACAATTGGTCATTGTATGGAAAAGAAATGGAAAAATGTAATCAATTTTACATATGCAGCCATTTCTACATTTACATCTTGACCTCAGATGACCTTTGACCTTGGTATGTGACCTTTGACCTCATTAACATATGAAGGTTTCCATGTTGCATCTATGACCAAAGTTTGGTTACAATTGGTCATTGTATGGAAAAGAAATGGACAAATGTAATCAATTTTACATATGCAGCCACTTTTACATATACATCTTGACCTAGGATGACCTTTGACCTTGTTATGTGACCTTTGACCTCATTAACATATGAAGGTTCCCATGTTGCATCTATGACCGAAGTTTGATTGCAATTGGACATTGTATGAAAAAGAAATGGACAAAACAAAAAGTGTATACCAAATTGTTGACACACACACACACAGACAGACACACAGACAGACACACAGACAGACCACACACGAAGGATGCTGCCATAAGGTCTCTTCCTCCGGACGACCTAAAAAGGGCAGTAATGATAGCAAATTTATACTTGAAGCAAGAAGTACTTCATATTAGTATGTAAATCATTTAAGTACAACGTGTCTCAAAAAAGGGCCCCAAAAATATAAACATTGTTTGCGAAATACTAGTAATCATGTTCAGCGATCTTTAATGTGCCTAAAGATTTTTTCCTATCTATCTTGGAGCTTCCCTTATCAAATTACGGCCAATCTACTCGGGCATGTTCAAATTCACCTTTGGCCACTTTTTGTGTGAAGAGAGCTCTTTTATTAGAATCGTCATTCAATGTGTAATTGAACATAATCAATAAAATCAATAATAATCTACCTACAAAATGTTGATAGTTAGTTGAATTTAAACAAAAAACCTATTTTCATCCATATTATCCATGATATACCATAAAATATTTGAATTTTTGACGGCATTTTAAACAATACATTGACATATCCTAAAATCATCATCGGAATCATTAAGGCAGTTTCTTAAGTTGAAAGCCATTTTCTTGTTCAAAAGTGGCTAAATTGGGATTGCACTCTTGTTACTGAATTGATCATATCTCGGTAGTTAGGAGTGACATTCAATGGGATAAAGTGTATTTGATAGAGGACTAATAGCACTTACTAACAGTCTGTTTTTTTTAAAACATAAAGACATGGGATGTATTTTTAATTAATGTTCTAACTCATGGGACACTTTTTTTGAGACACCCTGTATTTCCAGTCTGGATGAAGCAATTCTAAAGTCTGTTATATCATTTCATGAAAAATCAGAATTTCGAATCTTGAAAAATATCTAGAAAAATATCCAAGTAAATATTTCCTGGTCTTAAACATTTCAAAGGAGAATGTGGTTCACAAAAAGGTAATAAACCAGTAATCATTTAATTAATTTTGGGTGGTAGTATGTCGATAAAGACCAGATCAAAGTGGGCAATTTGCTATTCAAATTCAATTTTTACAGACCTGATATTTGAGGCAGATGTATGCTTATATTGATAGAAATGAGCTCAAACAGGGCAATGCATAAATATAATAGGCTCCAAACATTTTCAAATCAATCTTACCTTATAATATTTGCAGCTATACCAGTGACTAGATCTTCCTCCTCTTCTGTCATATTTTCAGGCA
Source organism: Ophiura sarsii (assembly GCA_035610835.1). Classification (NCBI taxonomy): domain Eukaryota; kingdom Metazoa; phylum Echinodermata; class Ophiuroidea; order Amphilepidida; family Ophiuridae; genus Ophiura; species Ophiura sarsii. The sequence goes on along the minus strand of CM069441.1, from coordinate 128,490,037 downwards.
AACCCTTCCTAGACTGATCCATATCTTTGCTAGTTGCTGCTGATCTGTCACTCATGCTCCTGAAAGGATATTAAGATCACATTATATCATGCAATATTTGTAAATACCACAGATGATGGGTGACAGACAATCCATGAAAGATGGAGAGGGTTAAATAGTACATATCACATTTTTTTGTTCTTATCAGCCTTTTTGAAAATTTAGGCCAAATGTTCCTTCCCCCTATACCAGATGGATTGATACCTATATCAAGGATAATAAATAAAAACATAGGCTAAATAAGGAAAGAAAGTGTAATACTGAATCATATCCATATCATTAAGTTATACTGATTACTGAAGTAAGGTAGTGGAGATCTGTTATACTATTGAGTCCCTATTTCTCTCAGTTAGTACATATCATACTGTCTTGTTTAAAATTCTTTAATCATGTTCAACAAAATGGGATATGGGGTTATGAGCAAGTTTTACAAGCACATTAACTTTTATCCAGTGAACCTACAGCACATATCCTCCAAGCCACAATCAGACACACTCGGACACACTCCGATTAGCCCATTGAACAAATTGACAACTCACAAAATTCCAGGAACCAATCAGAGTGGTAGGTCGACCTTGCGTATTGCGCCCGATGGATGTCTGTTTTACCATTTTGGGGGTGAGATTGACCCTTTTACACGAGGTCAACCTCATGTGACATGCGTCCATTCAAAACTTGGGGGGGGGGGGGGGGGGGAAATGATACAGTGAAAATCAAATTAGCAATCCATGCATGTTACATTTTCCAAAACCAATTTAAAACTAACCTATCGATGAAGTATTTCTGAACTTCATTGGGGAAGTTGCTCTGATATTCTGCAATTGTATGCGTCCTAGCCGTGATCCCAAGGTGCAATAAGAAAGGCTCAGGTGGTGTGGGTTTCTCCCATAATGGACTTCCAGTTTCTGTGTGTCTTTCTCTGTGATGACGATCCTCATGCTCTTTATCAGACTCAGAGTGCTTGATGGGTGGCAGGGTCTGGTAGCGCTGGAATTCCTCTGATAGCGGGGACTGCCTGCCATTCTCCATGGCGATCTGTTTGCACAACCTTATATTTGGCTTTGGCTGTTCAGAGTAAAATAAAGCAAATTGTCACCAAGATATTCAAGATTTAGAATCGAGTTTAGTTTGAGAAACACCTGAAATGACCATGGTCAGAGCCTGCCAACCATCAATTGTTTTGTAATTTAAATGAGATCGGTCATCTATCCGCACTCAATTTTACGACAAAGATGTCATTCGCGTAGAAATTTGAGCGAATCTTTTTTCTTTTTTTTAGTAGGCCTAACCGTCGAATGTCAATTTTTTGAAAACAGGCCCAAATTGCATTATTTTGGTTACGTTTGAGATTGGTCATACAAAACGGTCTATCCGCAATCAATTTTACAACAAACATTTTATTCGCGTAGAAATCAGAAGAAAAAAAAGGTTTTTTAAGTAGGCTAAGAAGACTTTTTTTGAAATGATGCAATTTTTTTTGGTACATATGCCATCGGTCATACAAATGTCTGGTATGTTATTCCACATCCCCATATACAAATTTCCAAGAAAAAAATGTCATTTCAATTGATATTTGAACTCTTTAATGCCTGTTCGTACATGCTTGCAGATTTGATCACCGCTCAGTCACACGTACTGCGACCGGCGACTGCAAACAAAATTGCGGCTGGCCACTGGCAGTTAAATGGATTCCCTTTCATCTTTATGGACTGCTTCACTATTTAAATAGAGGGGTGTTTTTTTACAAAATGATTTAAATGTCACAATTACTTTAAATGAAATAATTTATTGTGTGTAATGTTTACCTTAGGAGTTTACCTTTTGTAATCATCCCCATTCAGAAGTTCCTTTAACCATTTAAAGGAAACAAACTTTTCAAAATAAGGGCAACTAATTACAATAATACATCAACAAAAACCAAATGTTTTACCTTTTTTTTAAGAGCAGCTATTTTTTAATAGTAAGTTTAGCCTATTAAAACCTTTTTTTCATTAATTTTCAAGAACGATATTCACGTATGAATAATGTCAATATGTTGAGTCATTGTTGGACGGGTTCGACAAGGTTTTCGTCGTTGTTGATCTTGAATCGACAACGGTCCGCAATAAACCTGTCTTACCGTTGTCGATTCAAGATAAACAACTCCTAAACCTTATTGAACCCCTTAATAACATTTGGATTATTGATAGTAAACTCATATTGCTGTGCATATTATTTGACTTACTGCATTTGGATCATTGATAGTAAACTTATATTACCGTGCATATCATTTGACTTACTGCATTTGGATCATTGATAGTAAACTCATATTGCTGTCTTGTTTTCTCTGCCTCCCAGGCTGCCAAGTCCCGCCGATAATCGGCCATTATTGTCTCATCTTTCACCTTAAAGTAATGAATTTAAAGGAAAATAATGTCATATTGGTTCACACATTTTATGACAATATGGAAGTCAAAACCTCTTAATTATTATATAGTTTGATAACACAATATTTGATTCATCAAAATATACTATTTTAATTGTTATAAATTTTCTTTTTTGATTTGACATGATGTTAGAAATGATATAATCTTGTTCTATGCTTTAAGCTAAGTTCAAACCAAGTTTAGCTTGAAAACTGTATTTTAAATTATAATGACTAGCGGGATACAGTTAGATGAGCAGAGTCATGAGTTGTAACTTGAGCTTATGAGTTGCCAATAGCTGGCAAACTTGAGTTCATGAGTTGTAAATAAACTCCAGTAGAATATAATTTTAAAAAGGCGGCGCCACAGGCGGTGTATGAAACTCGGCACCTGATATAGGCGGTACGCATACTTCCTTTCTTGCCGATTAAAACGCACCAAAATGGGCAAAAACTGCGGGTTCTGTATTGCAACCCTGTCATGTCTGTAGTTGTAATGTATTAAGAAACCACATTATGTTTAACATGGTTAATTACCTCATAGGGCCATGATGGCCCTCCCATGGGTTATATCAATATATATATAAATCTATGGTTATGCCAAATTACTTTATTAACACTCTGCCTCTGAAAATCTTACTTACAACCACATCACTATATAATAATCATAACCCTCGTAAACCATTTCCAGTGGCTACTTTATTAACCCCTATCTCTCAAACCGCACAGTTCTTCATTAACCCTCTGTCCCGTGGATTTTTTGGCACTGCCAACTAACTTCGTTAACCCCTACCTCCACCCCACCTCACCCCAAAAAGAAAGTAAAGAAATCAGGTTGTTTTATTAACCCACAAAACACTACTTATACCCCTAGGCCTATCCTAAACCTGGTTTTACCCCGACACCACAAACCGGCCCCTAGGCCTATAACCATTTCCCGTGTGGCTTATTATATGCACCATGTGTACGAGTGCGTATAGTGCCGCTGCAATGATCCGTTGCACAAACATGCATGCGACGCTTTACCACGGTATAATTACGCGGTAGTACGCGCAACGCACAATATCATGCAAGTCTAGCGGAATTTTGGAGCCAAATTCAAGCATTTTTTTGCTGTTTTTGAAGCCAATTGTTAACCAATTTCACTTGAATATAAATACTTGATCTCACTTCCCGTTATTTCCTCTATATTTCATGCAAAGTAGGCAACACTTTGATCAAAACTAACGGAGTACTAAGTATAACAAACACCCCCCCCCCCCCCCCCCCCCCGTTTCCAGATTTATAGTAAGATACATAATCTCATAGTCCATGGGATAAAAATGTATAAAGAATGAAGCATATTTCCATCTAGCAGTGCCTCTATAGTTGCAGTCATACTAGTTTTGACACAATTCCAAATAAGCAAGCGTATGCAGCGTGAACCCGGCAGTGATTTTCAACATGAAACAAATATTCTAAGTGTGCACTGAAAACATTTGGCTGAATTTTGTCCATAGCATTATGTTGGCAACTATAGCAAATAACTTTTTTACTTCAATGGATAAAGCGCATGAAAGTCGATATCGAGTTTCCCGTTACCCGCCCGCATCACTTTTTTTCACCGCGCCAAAATTTCAAGATTTCCCAAAAAATTCATTATTTATTTTTAAACACAATTGTTGCCAGTTTTATCAATTTGAACACATTTTTCACTTTCTTAAAATATGAATTTTGAGAACTAGGCTCATAAGCAAGGCTTTTTTAATCGTAAACCTACCTGTTTAAAAGTTCATCTGAGAGATGTGCAATGTGCAAATATATTAAATAAAGAGAGAACTTGTGTAAAAATGTATTTGTTCTGATAATTTTGAGTTGGATCATTTAACTAGAGAACTTTATTGTAAATCATACACCCATGTGCATATGCACCTTTTAAAACATGTTTTTATATTATTAAAATGAGCACCGTATCAATATGAGTTGATCGAACATGCATTCACATGTCAATAATGAAATCTCACCAAATAATGAATAATGAATAATGAAAAAGTCGCCTCATCACTTTGGAAAAAAAAAGTAACGGGAAACTCACAATTGACTTTCATGAGCCTAAGGGGTAATGTTGGAAAACCAATACAAGAATAGGTATAAGAACCCCACTATAGAAACATGATTATTATTCCAACCTCTGTGGCATAAATGAGATCCAACCTCTGTGGCATAAATGAGATTGGATCAAGACTATTCTTTTCTCATGTCTGAAGGCTGGCAGCAAAATTGTTAACTTTATTTGTTGGGAGTGGCTGTTTTTAATTCAGCCAGCATGCTTATATAGGCTTTTTAAGCCTGGCCCGAGCAATTTGCTTGAGTCTGGTCCCTTCAGGACCCAAGCGTGTGTCCGTACGGACTGACCGTGTAAACAAACAAACAAACAAACAAACAAACATACCACTATTTATTGCTATCAACTTACCTCACAAATGACATCTAAGTCATAAAATGATGGTTCACCTGTAGCAGTGAATGACACTTTACACATGCAACTTTCTCCTGGTTCCATGATGGCCGATACTGGCTCTATTTCTACCATCTAAAATAATCCAAAAATATGTGAAATGTTTTAACAAAATGACACAAAAATAACTCATAAATATTCAATGACTAATACTGGAAATTTATTAAAATAATTTTAATAGATGCTGCCACATATAAGTCAGAATAAAGTCAAACTTTCTTTGGGCATTGGGTTTTTTTCTGAATGTTTCGATCTCTGCACTCTTCTATGACTACAATTTTCTCTTCAGAAGAGTGTAGTAGCCAATAATTTGGCAACATTTACTTTAGGCTACTTAGTGTAATAACTAAAAAGAAAGACTAGCTCTTGTAATTATACAGTAAGTATTTATTCTTCTAGGAATCTTAGAATCTGTCACAATGTCCTTACCTGACTATCTGCTGCTGATGTAACATACCATTCAAACGATACCGTGTGATTGGCCGAATGATTCGTCAAATAGATCACCTGCCGTGATTCGCTAAACAACGGTATGTTGTCAAATGAGACTCGCTCCTCGCTCAGATACACCAACTGTCCAGGGATTAGGACGCTCTGAACGGAGGGAACCCCACTGGGTTCAAGCTGTGAGTTCATCTGCATCGTATCCCCCATGATCCTCTTATCATAGCCGACACCTGTGAATGTGATGAGAGCGGTATCACCACCGATAATGTGGATTGGGACATCGACCTACAATTAGGATTAGGTAAATAGAAGAAAAAACATTTCAGAAAGTATAAATCATAGTGGAGTGGATAATAAGATGTGCGGCCTACCAAATGGACACATTGAAGAGGACCCATGCATACGCAATTACAAGTTGTAGAAAGAACATGTCCGTCATGTTTATATCGGAGTTAATTTTTCTTTCTCTTTGCAACAAAATAGGTTAATATATAAAAAAATAAAAAAATAAAAAAATAGTGAACATTTGTATACAAAGCATGCAAATCCGCAAGATGCTCATGCCGCATGAAGAGCAACAAAACCAGCAGGAAATAAGATAAGGATCAAAAGAGCAAAATACTAAACAACATAATTACAGAAAGATACAATCAAATAGACAAAATGTTGATCAGAAAATATAGGACTCATGGCATGTAACACCGAAACAAAAGCAAAGGAAGAATGACTCATATTTAGAGCATGTCCCTTCAATGTACAGGGTGAGTCAAAAAAAAGTTTACCCTAATTGAACAAATGTTTCTGACCACAAAATCAAGGCAAAAAAAAAAGTTAAATGATTGTGCCATTTCTTTGCTATCATCTGGAAAAAAATCTCGCTATTTGATGATGACTATTTCTGTACAGGAGCTGTTTTTTCACCAAAAACATGGTTTTTAATTTCAAGCTTAACGAGCTTAATAATGTTTACTAGGATTATGATGTAAAGCATTACACATCTTGTTTATTAAAAGAATTAAGTAGACAATAGACTTGTTCAAAATTGTCTGCTAATAGATTAACACATGAAATATGGATTAAATCGTGTCACCACTGTCAGTTAATAAATAATAATTGCAAGGATTAAATAGTCCGCAAGGGATATTCATAAACATGATAAAACTAGATAGATGAGGATAATGAATAAAAATTGTCACCAGTGACTATCTGATAATGTGAATAATAAACGATATAGTATTTTGATAAAATCAATAAACATAATATTGCACTTATTTTTCGTAAATATGTCCGATTAAGTAAACATTATCCTTGAACCAATCAAAAATTGTCAATGTCCACAGTAAGACTAGTAAGTAATAGTCTATCCCTCTCTTTCTCTCTCTACATGTAAAATTTATTCCTGAAAACAATAATATGAATAGAAACCCACTTGATAATCCAGCATCTTGTTTGGTCTTTCTCCTGATCTTTGAGAGTGTGCTTAGGATGGTTGCATTGATGGACAATAGACAGCTTTAAGGCCTATTATTTATGACACAATTACCACATTTTAGTCATTTCATAACAAAGGAATTGATCCTTTCGGTATTGTAATTTTGTATTGGTCGTATCTTATGAAATATAATGGTCAAGATCTGGAAGCGTGTTCGGACGTTAAATTGGTCACTTTTATTCAAAACAGCGTAAAATAAGTTTCCCTCAACCAATCTAAATTAGATAAAATTCATATTAAAGCTAATTGATTTGTCTTTATACCGTAGTAAATTGTTTTGAAAACAAACGAATACTTTTTTCTAAAAAAAAATCGCTGAAGTTGAGTAAACTTTTTTTGACTCACCCTGTATGGTTATTTCTTATTTTTTACTTTTCAAGACTCTTAAGATATTTTTCTTTAGGTATGAACAAGTAAAACCAGGAGAAAATTAAAAATACTGAAATAAAAACCTGCAATCTGTTTAATTATTTGAAACAAAATATGTAGAAAATAAAAGATTTCAAGACTGAGTTGGGAATACCAAGGATGTTTTCAAAGTCAATCTAAATATTTCTTGACATATTTATATATGTAGATGTTAAATCATCCCAAACTTACCATGTACGTCTTGGCTTCCAATGGTGAGAAGACCCATTCAATGTTGGCTGTAGTCCCAGCAAGGATCTCACCAGATGGATTGAGGCATTCAAAGATCTTGTGATTGAAATTAGCCTGACATTTACACAAATAAAGATACAAAGACAGGTATATCAGTTAAATATCAACGTTTGTAAATCTGGTCATTTTGTTGTCAAAATGTATGCGAGTTAACTTAAGTGTACGAGTCAAGTAGAGCTATTGTCTTTGCTATTTGCATTTCCATATACATGTCTAATTTGTTCTTCTCTTGCATGTATTTGCTATTGAGTGATATTTTCTATTTATACTGATGTTGTCTATTTTACTGCAAGATAAGTTTATTCAGTAATATTCATACAATATTTCCAATAAGGTTTCAGAGGCTCAAGTTTATCATTTTCCTGACATTGTCATGTAAATGATTTGAGGTTTTACTTATAATACACACTAGACACTACTCAAAATTCATACTGAGACAATGGAATGGAATACTGGTATACATTCATTCTCACTTCTAAGTATCAATTATAAAACATCCGAATACAGATTCATGCACAATGTTAACGAACAATTGACCAATTAAATACAGATGACAGAACAAAGAACACAACCCAAACAAACATAAACAACACCAACACCACTGATCATTACCTCTTGCACATACTGAAGAGCCGTTAAGTCCAGTTGATACTGCACTGGTAATGCGCCACCATTATAGAGCTCATAAATCTGTTTTGGATGACTAGCAAGAGCTATCGGTACAGGTGAGAACATGTGTTTACTGCTTGGGAAATGGACATACTTCCTTTCCGGGTCCACAGTAACACCAACAAAGTTGAGCTGTATTAGAATAAAAAAATGTGTAGATGTAACATTGTGAATGCATTTAATCTTTTGCTCATGATTTTCTTAATTTCAATCTTTCCAATTGTTTCGTCATGTGTCTATGAAATAATAGCTTTTATGCCTATAACTACATCTGGTTTGGGAGTCAAATACAGTTCTCTAAGTGCACATTTGGAACAACTGTCTATCAGGTTCGATATATATCTTTCACTCAGTGTTCACTCAGTTAAAAACTTCCTGCATTTGCAATAGGGAATCTTACATAGCCAAACATACTTAATAACCCTCTCTATTACGTAGCACTAGCTACACTGCAGAGACACTATACACCTACACCCTTACGGATGCCTAATTATTTTTATTACAATAATATAGTTTGCATAATAATATTGTAATACATATTTGTGTTAGACACGTGTAAAGAACAATGCTCCAGCAGTTGAGCTAAAACTCTCACAAGAAGTATAAGACCCTGGGTTCATTCTAGATATCAACACCATCAGAATGAGACACCATACAATTACTTACGAGTATCTCCCGGCCTTGTGTGAGTTTAAACAGCACCGGTAATCTATCAGTCCCAGCAAAGTCATGGCTGTAGCTTAGTGTGAGGGTCTGGCATTGACCAGGAGCTATACGTCCATGTTTGGGCTCTACACAGAATAGTTTGTTGTCCATAATTCGCATCTAAGAAGAGAATAGGTAAGGTTTTAATGATTAGAAATTAAGTTGAGTTATATTGTTTTGTTTTTGTTTTATTATGGTACTTGGGGTTATTAAAATCTTTGATTTGTAAAGTTATGATGTGGTTGAATGGATTTTCATACTTGAAACATGAACGTCCTTTGATACATGAATGACTATAATTATGGTTCTTGATAGCCACAACTGTGTGGTGTTTTCTTTGGAAATCACAGAGATCTAAAACGGGTCAGCGTTAAAGTTTTTAATCATAATTTATTTAAGAAGATTTATTTTTATGAACAATGCATGTTATAAATTGGACATCCAAAGTGATTTCATTAGTAAAATACAGAATTGATAGCTTTAAGTAAGTATACTCTGTTGATAGTATTGGGCATTTCAATCTGTATTTTGTTTTTATTTGTTTGCTTTGTATTTTGCTTTGTTTTTTATCGTTTTTGGTTAGATCATGCCACACATAAAAATATAAATAAATAAATATGAAAAGCGATGGCTTCATTAATATATTAAAATGAAAATTATAATGGTATTTTTCGAAAATATCAAAATGAGGAAGAAGAGATTAATTATATACAAACACTACATTACAATATACCTCATGCATCTCATCATTGTCAAATTCTCCCGTCTCGGCCCAATATTCAAGCTCCAGGTGTAGATCTTCTGGGAACAGGAAAGACCATTCTGTAGTAACTGTACCAGTATTCTCCAACATCAAATGAACCACACAGGGTTCAGAACCGCCAGGAGCTGCACTGAAATTGTAGTCCAGTACTGATCTAGTGTTGACAGGGACTTTGCGTGTGGTACAATGCTTTGTGGGTTTTGGATACTTCAGTTCGTCTACAGATGGATCGCAGTCAAGGCTTGAATTCAAGCTGATGGATTTAAAAGTAAATGTTAGGGCAGATGACTCAATATAACCTTACACTAATTGTTCAACATAAATGTTGGTATCAGTATGTCAAATTCCATGTTAAGGTTGCCCAAAATGGATAAATTGAGTTGAAATTTTTAAAAAGCTGCTGTATTAACAATGATGGTAATGGGGGACTGTTAATTGATCACGATTTTTCTCCCTCAATCCACAGCAATAAAAACCAAAAACATGAAGATACCAAGTCCCCATAACCAGTTCCTCAGCAACTATTTTCATAATGAAATGCTTCATAGGACACAGCCTATCTGTGGACCAAGAAGAATAGCATTGAAATTCTATAGTCAGGTAGAACTATTTCTTAAATTTGATATTTGACTGATTAGACAACTTACGCATCCAGTGAAAAGAGACTCCAGAGTCTAGCCTTACTGATGCCACTAGCGCTACCATAACACCTGGCGTCTGTCACCTGTACAATAGGATACACTCCAACCGCCATCATTTCACACAGAGGGTAATGCCCCTCACTCAGTGGATGATTACCACCGCTATCAGGGGTTAGAAGCTGATAGGTGATACGGAAGTTGTAGGTGAGACGTCGGGCTGGTCGGATGGTGGCACGGATGACTCGACGAGACCGTGCTGGCAGGATGTCATTCTTGATATCCAGCTCAAGTGCTAATTATGTTTACAAAGAGAAAAAGATATGAAAATGAGATAATCAGCAGACATGAAAACACTGTAAAACATTTGGAAACTTTTGATTTACGTTACCCTCTCCATGCATAACAGAAATAACAGTAATCTCCTTCTTCTTTCCGTGCAAAAACTACACCAAATATAGATGAAGGCAGGGGAAATTCTGTAGTCCATCCCCAAATGTTGTTTAATTGTCATACAGGAAAACAAGGGTTAAATTATTGCGAAACTATGAAGTTTTTTCACATCCCTGTTGACCCCTGGAAATTATCAACATATGCACCCTGATAATAGAGCCAAATTATATATTTTGCAACATCAGGGATCTCTTGAGCAGGAGCGGTGGGTAATATAATACAGTGTAATAAAGTCCAATGTGGAGTCTAACAAAGCTGGTTCCCCCGGCCGGTAGAGCAAAACAAAAGTATAACATTTACCCAGGCCATCAATTGCCATAGCTTCATCTGCATAGCTCCCTTCCATCTGTTGGTCCACATGTAGAACGTAATGCAGACTACAGTTGCTATTGTTGAACACTACCAAGTCCTTGTGAATGGCTGTGTTGACCACAACATCAGAGAGATCAACGATAGATTCTTCAGCCTATTTGGGATGAGAGAAAAAGCAGAAAAGACCAAATATAAAGCAGGCACACAACTTGTTTTAACAGCCCAATTAATACATCTCCAAAATATTGTTACACAAAAAAATTTACTTTTATCTGAAGAATTTATCAGAAGGGTGTCTTTGAGTCCAGTTACCTTGACAAAAATCACATTTCACAAATATAAATGCTTTAAAAATCTCTGATAATTTTACAGAAATTAGACCAAACCTTTATAGAGATGGATAAAAATACTGGAAACATCGGAAAAGCAGGGTAAAATAGCTCAAATAGGCTTTTAAAAAGAAAACAAGAAGATTTTGACAACTAAAAAACCTCAAATCAGCTCAGTGAAACACTGATTTCCTTGAATGTTTACAGAGAATATCTCCAAAGAATTCAAACTCTTCCTTGTGCTATATCTAGTGTATAATATTATACAATAATCACATACCACAAGTTCACCGGCAGAGCCTTCTCCAACTGCTCTCAATGAAAAAAACTTTCTCCTTGGCAATTCACTGCAAAGAAATTCAATGATAAATTTGTTAGTTTATGATCACATCTACAGGGGCTGTGAACACACAATTGCTACAATAATAGATGCAGAATAAAAAGGTTAGATTGAAATATGTGACCTGCCTATCTTATTATTTTTTCACAAAAAAGGAAATGAATAGAGAAATATTTACTTATCAAGATAATAATAGAAATGAATAGAATCAACTGCAATATACACCTTTTACAAATGATCACAGACTATGTTCAAGTTGAAATATACTCACCCCATATGTCTAATATCGTCAACATTCATATGAGGTTTCACTACATACTTCCTGCTATCCAGTGGTGTAAACGTCCACAAATGAGACTGTAAATAAACAAGTAGCAATCGAAATTCAAACAAATTAGACAAACTATGAAAAAGAAGTTATTATACAGAAGTGAGCTAAAATTCAATTATTGTGTATACCTAAATAGTGGATTAAAGTACTGGACTCCGGCAACAAAGGTGGCAGGTTCTAGTTCTGCTACGGACAAGATATATTTAAATAAAGACATTACTCAATGCTAAAAATGGAACCAAAATGGCTGTGGTAAAGTAATCCTCAAACAGCAATATTATAAAATAAAAAAAAATTAAAAGACAGTAAGCACTCTGCTACTGTAAACACAAGATCTTATTTTTTATATTTTTAGAAACTTATAACTATTCATTCAAAACTTATTTGGTGCCGTAAGTACACGAATGCCACTTTCTCTGTACATAAAACGAAAACTATAGTAATATCTTCACCGCATGTTTTTAATGGGGATTTTCAAAAAATGATGAATTCTCAGTGAAAGTTGATAATGGAGGGAATTCTATGGCTACGCCAAACAAAATATAATTATGAATTTTATAGTTGTCAATTTTTCCAAGATTTGGGAACAAACAATAATTAATACCATTACCTGTGATTCATTAGGAAGTATGGTTCCTTTAGTTGGTTCCACTTTGATGTATTTGCTATCCTCGTAGTTAAAGCGCCACTCAAAATGTAATGGAATTCGGGATGTATTGCGCACCTTGAAGCCACGTTTTGATGAGGTGCCTACACATGTAGGCTTGAAGAAAAGAACACCCTATCATGAGATAAAAATAATATGCAGTTGAATTTGAATGAAATCCCAGTAGGCAAGAATACGCATGAACATGACAGTAACTTTAGAGTATAACAAATATTTACTCAAGAAAACATTGAGGTTCAGCCAGTGGCACACATACACACAAACTTGTTCTTGCCGGCAAACGGGGACTATGTACTGGACCAGCAAACAGGGACATGTTTTTTGATAATTTTCTGCGCCTAACCGGGAACGTTTACGAGTGTTACACAAATGATACACAATTTTGTATGAGATTAACATATCAACAGGGGACTGTACCATATACTACCAATAGGGACGCACTCTCAAAAGCATTTTTAGGCTGTTTCAAGTCCATTGCACATATCCAGTAAATGCGGACGGTCCCAATTGCAGGTACGTCTGGGGTTGGTAGGTGTTCATTCATACAAACGTCCACGTTTGACTGCAAACACTTTGCATTTTGTCCAAAGCTTTACGATGGGGTCTAAATGAGCATTGTCTTTATGGCGATACTGTTCTCTACATGAACAGTGGCGGCGCCCAGCCACATAATTTGGAGGGGGGAAACGGGGGGCAAGAATTGTTTTTAATTCAAATTGTCAAAGTTTGTCTAATTCTAACTAATTTGATATGAAAATGCATGCTTGCGCATAAAATGTAGTTGTATTATGCTAAAATTGGCAACATTTGGTCTAGTTTCACCCAATTTGGTAAGATTTTTTTCTTCTTCTAATTTTAACTTAATTGAATTGGGAGGGGGTGGTGGAGTGGAATTTTTTTTGGGGGGATGTCCCCTTGCCCCCCTGTAGCGCTGCCACTGTACATGAAGAAAAATGGACTATATGGACAAAATATGGGATATTAGCAATTGTGCAAACTTGGCCTTGAATACTATATGCAATTGCAATACTGCATCAATATGGTTTTCGCACTGTTTGTTGTATAATTATACGCTATTACGCTATATACCTGCGTATCCATGAGAACATCAGGTTGTTCCGATGATCCTAGCATGGACACCTCCATACAGTGTTTATCACTATCATTGAGACGACATTGGAACTGATGTGTCAGATTCTTCTTCTCTTTAGGGGTCATCTTGAAAACTAGCAATTGGTACTTGTCATGGATCAATCCCCGATTTGGCTTCACTTTGAATATGCTGTTGCAAAGAGAAAAAAGATCATGTTGCTGTAAATATTGACATTTTTGTTACATTATTTTAGGCACATTATGCATTTCAGGCAGTTACTACAAAATACAAAATTGAAAACACTAATATATTTCTTCTAGATGTAAAGAACTCTCAAATCACAAATTTAAAACATGCAAAGTGGAGTCAACTACGGAAAATAAATTGCATGACCATGTTGACAATATAATATCCTTACATGGTCTCGTGCTGTACGTATCATGGATCAGTGTAAGAGTCACCATATTTAATCTGAAAATCAGTGGAGCAAGTTCAAATTTTTTAAATTTAATAAGTGCTCTGGAGTTCTAGGGAAACAACCAAAATGAGATTAGTTTGTATAATTATAGAGACTCTTCTTTGACAATATTGTATCTTCATTCAATTGGGAAAAAAATAAATATATAGACTCACTTTAAAAATACCAAAAATCTGAAATAACATATTAAGAATATAATCTTAAAACATGTTATTCACCATTTAAAAATCAATGAGATAAATCCAATTACTCCGAAAGTAGCATATTTTTTTTTTACTTTTAGGTACTTATATATATCCGACCTCACATTGAGACAAATGAATGCTTCCAATTCTGTGAAAAAATACATACTGAGTTTGGAAGTATACTAATTATCATTATTTCTCTTAAAATATTTTAACAACAATAATGCCAGTGCTGTAATTCTTTGAAATCCATCCCATGTGTAAGGTGGGATCTGATTGTGAAACTAAGTAGCCCTTGGTTTCACTTCCAACCTGTTGAAACAACCAGAGTTGTTTTTTAATGTTTTAATTAGGGGCTGTCATCGTCTTCCGTATGGGGGGGGGGGGGGGGGGGGGGGGGGGGGGGGGGGGGGGAGTCCCAAATATCAGGGGAGGGGTCATAGTTTTTTTAATGGAAAATGAGGGGTCATGAAATTAATACCATTGTAATAGAGGGTCAAAACTAAATTTTAGTTAAAACAATTATTTTTTGTGTGCACATTTTTCTACATTTGTCCACCCTCATTTTTCCCCTTTAGCATCAACTTTCTCCCCAATATTCAATAACCATAACTAAATAGGCCTCATAAGTATAGGATTTGTGTGTGTGTTGGGGCATAACAAGAATCAACATCCGAGTAGGGGGTCATACAAATAATCGCATACGTTTAGGGGGGTCATAAAAAATGACGGTGATAAATGACATTTTTGGGACCCGCCACTTACCAAAGAAAATGACCGCCTCTTATTGTAACTTGCATTTATTCAATCCCCTTTTTTAATTAATTGTTTTCCTTACCCTGTCAATTATCTAAAGTAGAATTGGTTTAGATGTTTATAATCACATGTGCCATGTAATGAAAGTACAAATTACTTCCTCTTTAATATTAATTTGGATTACAGACTTCCTATGTCACATGGTGATGGTGTATGTTTGTGAACTAATTTATTGAAGTAGCTGGGGTGACAGGCTTGGTCCAACAGTCTAAGTCAGGGGCTTTTAGTAACTCAGAGTTAAGTGCTGAGAAAATGGGAAAAGGTTAAAAAAGATACATTTGTGGATTTGTGGTGAATTTTTTGAAATTTTGTTTGCATGGTTTGCATGTACATTTTATGCCAAACTAGTATATCGCTATTGATGATTTTTACCCTGTATATGCCACACACAATTTATTAATTTCATTTTAAAGATCATTTTATCCTGGGGTTGAAATGACAGAATATTAAGTTTGGAGCACTGCAACATGATTTAAATAAAACATTTGGAAAGAATAATTTATGTATATTTTTACAACTATAGGGAGCGTTCATAAATACTTGCGGGCGCGGCTAGAAAATGTTAAGGGGGGGTCAAACAAGTGTTGAAGCTAAAAAAAGGGGGGTAAACAGTTTTAAAAATCCTTAATAGGCCCCCACTTAAGTATTTATGAACACTCATTTAACTAGCCTCTACCTAATATTTGTTTAAGACTACACTTTTTATGAGCCAAATATCACTTCCCCATAAGGCCACTTCCTGTTCTATACCTTTTCATACACTTCATATTAACCATTTCTATAAATAGCATGTTTACATATTAGTTTCAATTCATTGTAAACTTATACTTGGGCTATAGATGTGAATCAGTCAAGTACAGCATATTAAAACTTAACACAATGTTTTTTAACTACCAGGCATACAGACCATGTCACCTCTTGTAGATTGTTAATGGTTTAGTGAAATTTATAGTGGAATTCCCACACATACCGGCAGACATGCTTTTGTTTGCTTGGTTGCGGTAACGTTACAGGTGACATCGTCTATATTAGGTCTTTGATAGTGTAGCGCCTCTTGCATCTTTTCTCATGAATTCTTCAGACTACATATACCACAATGATGCACTGTTTCCAGCATCTCCTTATCGGTAGTATCACCATTGTTTTGATGATAATGACCTCAGCATACAACTATCCCAATGGAATGTTGCCTTGCAAACTAAGCAGTGATACAAAATTGGATTGTAGTCACCGACAACTAACCAGTATTCCACCATTCCGCATTGATCACCTCACCCATCTGGACTTGAATAACAATCAGTTTTCTAACATCAGCGGCGTGGCATACTTTCAGTCACTGAAATCACTGCAATACCTTAATCTTAGCTCTAGTCACATAACAAGCTTTGACTCGGTCACATTTTCTGGTCTCCACTTACTAATAACTCTGGATTTGTGCAGAAATTATCTGGAAAGTATCACTGGTGCACCATTTCAAATGCTGCCCTCTTTGCAACTTCTTAAACTGAACAGCAATGATGTGAGATCTGGACTACACAGTCTTTCTCCTACAGTTTTCCGTGGGCTTCATAATCTTCAGATTCTGCATCTATACCAAAATCGACTACAGGCTCTACATGATGACATATTTTTGGACTTGGCAAACTTGAAATATTTGGATTTCCAGCAAAACTCAATTCAAGTACCATGTGGTGCTGTGGCTCCACTGCACTCGCTGCAAACACTGAATATGTCATTTAACAACATCCGGTCACTGACACTGGGAAAATGTTTCCAAAATTTGACCAGTCTGGTAAAACTATGTTTGATTGGTAATAACATTAATGAAAGAATGGCAAACAACACCTTTCAATATTTTACCAAAATACCTCTAAGAAACTTATCTTTAACTCTATGGCAAGGATCACAAACATATTCTGATGCCTTTGCGCCTCTCACCCAACTCAACCATCTTGAAATAGATCAAAGTTACCAACCCATATTTCAATGCCTACAAAAACTGTCATCAATAACGTCCCCCATAGAACATCTGGTCCTGCTATTTGGAGGATACGGCCAAAGTTTGAATCGGTCAACTTTTGAATCTCTGGCACGATGGAGGACATCATTGAACATTCTAGAAATGATCGATAGCAGTCTAATGAGAGTTGACGACGGAGCATTCTCCTGGTTTCCAGATCTTCGCAAGTTGGTCTTAAGGAAGCACAACTTGAAGGAATTTTCAACAGATGCGTTCAGTGGTTTAACCAAACTGGAGATGTTAGACTTGTCTGACAATAATATTGAAAAGGTGCCGCATGATGCCTTGAAAGAATTTGGAAAGTATGGTAGGTTGAAATATTTAAATTTGAGTATTAATATGATCACTGGGGACGAGGATGTAAGCGCCATCAACGTGGACCAATTCGCTTCGATACCATCACTGTCATACTTATATCTAGCGTTTAACAACATTGGAGGACTGACATGTAGGATATGTAAGATCACAAATATCATGACGTTGGATGTTGACTACACGGTGGTAAGGAATACATTTACAATAGTCCTAAGGATGCCATCACTTAAAACCATCAGTTTAGAGAGGACAAAACAACCTTCCTCTGGTGATGATAGTTCTAAGAGATTAGTCGTCTATGAATTTTGCAATCAAGCACCTGCTATCGAAGAGATTAATTTCAGTGATTGGCAAGTGAAGTTCTCCATTTCTGATCTACTGGGTAACAACTGCAGCCATCTCAGAGCATTAGACATTTCTGGCACAAATTTCATGCAACAGGATCCTCAATCAAATGTATACTTTCCACAACTGGTCTCCCTTAAAATAGCCAATAATGCTGTAACAAGTTTAGGACAACTAGACTTCATTCAGGCACCGTCTTTACAATCGTTAGATTTAAGTTACAACACTATAGCTGCTATCAATGATACCACGCTGCTCACCAACCTGGTATATCTCAACTTGGAGCACAATAGAATCATCTACCTTTCTTGGTTGTATCTCTCGCAAGGATTACAACATCTTAACCTGGCCCACAACTCTATTTCTTCTGTACCAGAGGAACTGCTTCTACGATCACCTCCATTGGTAGCCTTAGACATGAGTGATAATCCCTATGATTGCTCCCAATGTGACTTAGCTCCGTTTCAGTATTGGTTACTTCACGATACAATAACTATGCTCGCACCCGATCCTGTGTATCAGTGTAAATCCCCAGAAGCCAGTGACAGACAGAGTGTAACGAGTGCTGATCTCAGCTACTGCCCGTACCTATTACTGATATACATAGGAAGCACAGTGGTATCTTTGCTCATTCTATCTGTATTTGTGACAGTTGTAGTCAAATATCGATGGCATATCAAATACAAATTGTTTTTGTTGTGTCATAACTATCAGAGGGAAATCGATGATGATGATGAGGAGGATCAGGATCAGAATCAAAATGAACCGAGGGAGCACGCTCCTATTTATTATCGTAGATATGATGCTTATGTGATATTCGCAACGGAGGATGCAGATTGGGTCAACAATGAGCTAGTTTATAATCTTGAAAACCCAGTGGATGGATTTCAGCTATGCATCAAGGATAGGGGAGACATTCCAGCCGGGCACTTTCTACTCAACGCCATATGTCACGGCATCAAACACAGCAAGCGAACCATTGTGATTTTATCGGAACACTTAGTGGACAGTGGGCTGTGCAACTTCCAGCTACAAATTGCACGCATGAGGCTGATTGAGGAGAGGCGAGATGTTATCGTCCTGGTGGGCCTCACTGATGTTCCTGACAGGAAGAAGACCATGCTGCTGCGTCAGATTTTGTGTCGAACAGATTGTATAGACTGGCCCAAGGACAATGTTGGCCGATATTTGTTTTGGTGTAGGCTGAAAGAGGAACTGAAAAGGCCTGTACGTATGGATCCAAGATTTGAAGCGTAATAAGAGCTCCGGGAAAATATACTGTGAATTGTTTATTTCATCTTGAATTATCTATGGACAAGGATGTCTAATTGTCAAGAAAGACAGAGACATTTTCTTCTTCTTTCTTTATTCCATCAATTATGGAATTACAATTCATAGCGCATGTCAATGAAACTGCAATTCTAAACAAATGTATAGCAATATCATTCACAATTTTGAAATTATGGCATGGAAAATTATGTTAATATTTTGTATTTCTAGTGCATACAATTGTTACAATTAATTACAAGGAAGGTTTTATGAAATCATTGATGCACATATTGACATTCATATGATAAGGGACCACTTGCTTGAAATATTTCAAAATTATATTTAGCTGTCAAAATAACTGTTATATTAAATTGTTGTAAAGCTTCTTTCAGTTAAAAATCCCAAATAACAATCATAAAAAGGTGCACAAATCATGTTTTCTAGGCACATTCCACATTCTATGAAAATTCCCAATCAAAATCCATGTAGTCACATCAGTTATTATGTAACAATACTTCCTCAGAATGCTTGTTTTGGCCAAGGTTGGATTCTACACAGCTGTTATTTATTTTATTTCTCATTATTTTTAATTTTTTATGACATCTTGTAAGAGTTTCCTCCTTTCTCATCCAAGGGGAATTGCAATTATCTTGAAAAAGAAACCCTCAAAAATTGGATTATAGCCCGAAGTATAAGAGCCCAGAAATAAACAATTTCCTGATTTTTAATGGTAGGCTCACCTATTTGGATCCTCCTGTAATGTGTAGTGCATCGGTGTTGTTCCTGTATTTGTCAACAGGACTGTCTTGTACAGAGAATCTCCAACATCACATGCAGGAAACACCTAGTGCAAAATATATGTCAACATTAAGAAGGTTTTACTTTGTTGACAGATGTGGCATTGGGAATTGGACATTCTGTTAATGTGAGTTATTGTATATACAGCCACAACAACTGTACTTTATTCTGCCCAACCACTGCAAGATGTAGGCGGCCATCTCATCAAAATATACCTTTTAGTTTGTTTAGCTTCAGAAGATAAACTTTCATGTTGAAAACACTATGGACCAACACCTCCGAAAAGTATGAAAATCACACTTTAAACACAAACATATCATTTTCTGCTTTGGAAAGATATTAAACAACATTTATATTAAGACAGATAATTAATTGTTTGAAAAAATATGGAAATATCTTTAACAATTGTAATTTCATCACATCTCAAACACATTAAACTGTCCCATATACTTCCTTCTGTCATGGGCGGGCAGTATTCACCTACCTCTCTGCAGGGACGTCAGAACTTATTCCAATTATTGCCGAAACATTAATACACAAGTGCAAGAACTCTTTTATTTTACCATGAGGGTGTATATACGCCAGTGATTGAGAATCAGGCATATGATAATACAGTGCACTATATGGAGTATTCTCTGATGTCATTATAAGGAGTAAGGTGAATGGAGTATTATAAAGGGCAATATTATGAGGCCTATGTTTATAACTCCAAAAGAATCCTTCACAAAACAAGTATCTATCAACCAAAATATGTCATTCATATTGTGAGCATATACTCACTGTGTTTGTTTTAAAGCATTATGAGTTTAACTATGGTAGTTTCCCTTATTGTACATAATCTAATTTATACTAACTTATGATATAAAAATTATGTTATTTTCTTAAAAGTGAAGCCCAATGTATCCAGGGTGGAGTTACTACATTTCAAAAAGTCATTCGGTCTGGCTTCTCAATGTATACTGTCAAAGCTTGTTTGCCATACTTATTTAGCATGTCTGATTCATTTTCCTAATGTATGGTTGTACCAATTTCCCTACATGTATAGGTTTTGATGGGCAATTATGACTAGTCACATTTAAAGGACATGTTGTCTGCAAACACAGTTTTGAGATAGATGTCAATATATTTGGTGAAATATAAAGAAAACAAAAGACAAAAATATGCTTTTACACATCATGTCTTGTAATTACAAAGTATGATTTCCTTTAACATGGTATCATTTCAAAGCTTAAAATGTGCTCTTTCAAGTCAAAACAATAACTCAGAGTTGAATCAGGCCTCCAATATGTCCATTTTGATGTGACGGGTCAAAACTTATAAAAAAAGGTGATTTGTCCATGTGCTAAACAACACATTATCCACTTGGGACTATTATAATATAACCCAAAGGTTATAATGGATATATTCTTGAGACTTACCACTTTGTTAACATCTAGTGTATATTTAGGCAAGAATGTTTCATGCCCAGATTGAAATGTGTGACCCATTACTGGTACAGTCAGACACCACGGAGGGCAGAACGTCTCATCTTGAACAAGTCTGTAGTCTCTCATGCTCTGTTTAATATCAGACAGTATATTGGTCATCATTAGTTTCTTATAGAAGATGTTACATTTTGTCAAAAGAGTGATTTTAGTCAAAACAAACATTACAAAAATAAAGATCATATTTGTAGTTACTTTCCAGGTTTATTGATTTTTGATAAGTATCATAAGTGTCAAATGATGCACTTCTGTGCTGGTTTTTTAAATGAAATTGAATTGCTTTTTCACACTTTTAGCCGAGAATAATTTCTTTATATAGCAGCCCTGTTGAAGTTTCGTATAGAAAAAGAGTAACCCCTCTGTGTGGGCAAAATGGCAAATGATTGATTTATATTTGCTTGCATGGTTCAGTATGGCAAGGCTTTGTTATCACAAGGCTTTGTTATCAAAAGTCGGCATATTGTGTAAATAAAGATTTGCATCTATGATCATGAAGGGCATTTAGGGGGTAACATGTGAATAACAACAAACATTTGAAAGCAATTATGAGTGTTCCATACTGGAGAGTAATTGGATCTTATTTATGCCACACATTTTAAATCAAAGATAGGAGGGTTAATGAATGAGGAAATTACAATAAACCTTACTAAACCATGAATTAGGTCCACAAAGGCCAAAATCAGGTTATAAATCAAAGAAAAGACATAGTTGACATGATATTGATAATATAATGTTCATGCCTAGCAAGTAAAATTCTTACCTTGTAAAATGCATAACCTTCCAATTCTGTTCCAAAGAACTGGTTTGGTGCCCCCTACAAATAGATCATACAGAAATATATTAATTGACACTAATCAACAATGTATGACACTATGCTATCCATGTCATTGAGCTTCATTTTGTTCATACAATATTGGGGTACCTGACTCAATTACACGAACATATTCATTACTTGTGATATAGACTCACTGGTTTAAATGTCACCCTGAAAGTATAGTGGTGGGTATTACAGGTGATGGGAGATGGTACATTTTTGTTAGCTTATTTTGGCTATTTCAAACTCTGAAGTCAACCATAGCCGACAAATGGAAATTTTAATTTGGACCAATAATCCCGCAAACCTCAATTTTGCTGTTAAACATGGTTTACTCATGGAAATAAGTTTTGACTTTTGAATAACTGTCATATTTACTTATATATCCTCAGCTACATTACATACAGATTTATGCACTTAAAATAATAATTTCACAAATTAAATCTATACTCTATTTCTCTTCTATGGACAGTGATGACGTAGCTTCACCAGCGTAGCATTTACGCAAGCTAAGTACTGTACCTCTCGTCTTTCTATGGATGTCAGTATCTCGGGAAGCCACACACTCTTATTCACTGCGATCAGTGAAAGACACAGTTACGGCACTGTCACGTGGTAGTGATATAGACTATATAAGCTTGATAGCATGTCAATCACTGTTCATCAAAAGGTTTACATACAAATGTCATCCAAATAAAAACTTTCCCAGGTAGATAAGTAGCTGCAGAAATGGGCTTGGCAAATTCTATACAGGCTATTATATATCCCCACTAAATTTACATAAGAGGGAGCTAAGAATGCAAAGGATGACATAACATAAGACCATATTGTCTTGTATAGCTGGGGTTGCCTTTGGTGACAGAACTAACTGATCCGCTCTTGTTATCACACACTAAGCAATGATATCACATAGAAACCCAATTCTAGTGCAATTCTAGTTTTTGTTGTTTGTGGCCATTTAAACCATCATAATTTCAAACTATCCACTCGATTTTATGGATGAGGTATCAAACTACAGGGAAGAAATTTGCTCATTAAATGTACATTTCTGATTATGGGTACCGATTATTGATTTTGGGTTAGCCAACATAAAAGAAGAACAAAAATTACATTCTAATCCAAGTATTGCATCATATAGATATGTATTGTATGTGATGCGACTAATGATGATCTGTCAAATAAAGTAGTATATGATGCAGCTGACGATGTAAATCCTACTCACTGGTATAAATGTCACCCTAAAAGCAGTGGAATATCACATGTGACAGGTGTGACAGAGAACACATGGTCCTCATTACCTATCCACACTATGGTAGTATATTTGTCCATAATGTACAAACTGAATAATCTGCATACATACTTACTGGTTTAAATGTCACCCTAAAAGCAGACATCTTGAGCGGTGGAATATCACAT
This sequence comes from Ophiura sarsii, assembly GCA_035610835.1. Classification (NCBI taxonomy): domain Eukaryota; kingdom Metazoa; phylum Echinodermata; class Ophiuroidea; order Amphilepidida; family Ophiuridae; genus Ophiura; species Ophiura sarsii. The sequence continues at coordinate 128,466,258 of CM069441.1, read as the reverse complement.
GTGAGAGGTGTGACAGAGAACTCATGGTCCTCACTACCCATCCACACTATGGTGATCTTGCCCCTGGTATGGTTGGTGATATTCAGAGTCTTCTGCTCAATAAAACCTTGGTTATCACACCGATCAAAATCGATCTGACAGACATCAATGCTCACATGGGCTGGTAACTGTAGTGTTAATACAAAAGAAAGCAAAAGAAACAAATTGAAATGCTATAGTTTACTGAGACTGAGAGATTGTTATGCAGTGTGATACTGTGACCAGTCATCTCAAAAAGGACATGTTGTAGGCAAACACAGTTTTGAGATAGAAGCCAATATATTTGGTGAAATATAAAGAAAATAATAGAATAATATATGCTTCTTCAATTCATACCTTGTGGTTACAAAGTCTGATTACATTTACCATGGTATCGTTTCAAAGCTTAAAATGTGCTCTTTCGAGTCATACCATAACTCAGAATTGACTCAGCCCTCCAAAATGTCCATTTTGATGTGCATTATATAAGCATTTTCAATTGTTTAAAACCAGTATCAAATACATGGGTCATGTGACTGAGCATAATTGGTTTGAAGTCGGGTGTAATCATTTTCTATTTAATCATCTGCAGTGGCACATTTTGAGTGTTGGCTACATTACATTTGGACATTTACTTGTAGTTTGTAGTTCCATTTGTATTAACATCTGAGGGATTCCAAAATAAATAATAAATAAATAATGTTCAGCTTTTACTAAGCAATATTTCACATCAATGCTCCTGACATCAGATTAATTTTGTTTGAATATTTGATCTATTTCAGCAATGCAGAATGTTTGCATTCAACCAATTCATCCCACAGTACCACATCACATAGTCAGCCATATAATAAGCTTTTGCAACGCTATACAATGTCTTTAGTTGGATTTCCAGAGGTTGTTCTATTGGTCAATAAAACAATGAGGTATGAATTTAATTGGTTCTTTGTCGGGCTATTTCTTCCATAAATCCACCATCACCATTTATTTATTTTCACGCACAACGCCTCAAATTGAAGAGTAGAAATGAATTGCCAAATTGTAAATTTCCACTTTATGTTGAGGTTGTAGTTGGAATCTTAATATAATGGATAACTTTACTATTTGCTCATTTATGTGCACTTTTCAAAATACCAAAAAAAGCAACATAACCTACACTTTGATTTCCATAGTGTCCATCATTGAAGTATTCACACATAGCTTCAAGAGAGGCTGGTGGTTGTAGAAGGTATTCCAGATCCTCAGATGGTGGATGCATTAAGTATCCATTAGGATCTTGCTGTAATTTGCCCGTCTTCACCATCTCATTCAATTGCTGTTGATAAATGGATAAGGATATTCAGTAAACAGGTGAATTTAGGGACGTTCTGCATAATCTTACTGGTTCCATTATGATGTGACATAAAAGATTAGGCTTTTTGATTCATTGCTTTACAGCAGTGTATACACAAAAGCAACATTTTTCAGGAGGCGCAACAGTATCAACAGTATCAAACATTAATTTCTTTTCTTAAAACTCAAAATAGGTGCTCTAAAGCCTCATTTCTTTGAATATTAATTGAAGGCTTGTATTCTGACCAAATTGCAGTTTCCATGGACTTACTGAAATAAAATCTCTTCTTCATTATCCCACTTTTTGAGATGTACTAAGAAACATATTTTCATTTCACAAGGCAGGCATTTGAGTGGAGTGCCAGTTATTAAACATGGACAATCTACTTATTACACAACTTGAATGATTTTAAGCTAACCTCTGGTGGGAAAACTGAGAATCCTCTGGCCATGTGAGTCCTGTATTGCTGGAGGTGATTAGGCTGGAGTACTGCTGGTTTGTGAAGCTCTGTGTGTAGGGTGCCTATAAGGTCTACAAATAATGGGGCCTGTATGAAGATGAGGAACATAGAGAGAGAGAGTTACAGAGGAGGATTAGGACTGTTATCGATCAGCATTCCAAGTAAAAAGGTTTAAAACATTTACACCAACAGATGACTTTATTGGTCGAGCTTTCGTCAGCAGAAGTGGCTCCGATTTCATCCACATTTGTTTAAATAGGTTTTAATAAAGTAAAAGCCATTCGATGTATACGTCATTACTTTTTTACCCAATTTTTTTCATATGCCCCTGTTTTAGATTGCTAAATGTGAAAATATCCAAATGTTTTTATCAATACTGATGCATTACAAAATTACTGCCAGACCATGATTTTAACTGTAGTCAGAAAACCTCATCAAAATATCTAGTGATGCAACATATAAGATACAGGTAGACATGTTATGCATGAAATGAGAAACTCACTTGTGTTGATTGCAAATGGATCGTGTTGCATTAATATGATGCATGGAATTATTAGCCCTAACCCCCTAGAAGTGGTCTTGGGAATAACATTCTCAAGGGGAGTAAACAAATCAAATTATTGGGGAGACAAATATGTGGGGTCAGCACATGTAGGGGAAAGAACCCTGGCAGCAATTGTGGAGTCAGCACCTATATCCCAGAGGCCATAAGTCACACTCTTAAATACTTTTAGAGCCAGCCATGATTTCACAATAAAACTGAAAAAGGGGAGGATTTAGGGTTGATTGAAATTCATGATTGCCAAATGTTTAGGAGTGAAACTATCAACATCCAATTATGAGCTTCTAATCAATTGATCCCATGCAAGTATTCACACACAACTCACCTGGTTCTGGACCACGCATGTTACCCTGCGGTAGTAGTTGATTGGGTGACTGGGGGAAAACTGTACAACAATGGTCTGAGTAGTGTTTGGTAATGCTGTACCACATTCTATGCTGAAATGAAATACACTCTCTACACCATCAATCATAAACTGTAAAGAGAACAAAAAGAGATACAAATAACATAATCTCATGATTCAAAGAGAAATGCTGGTCAGAATAGTGCTTAGTAATGCTGAAATGGAAAACACTCTCCACATCAACGATTATAATCTGAAACAGAAAGGGATTGAAATACTGTCATCTCACTCTTGACCTTACAGTGGATGTAAGATAAGCATGGAAATGTATTGGATGAGAAGTATTGATGGATGATTCCAAAATCCTCGTCAGTCCATTATCTCCACAACATGATTTCCCTCTGATTTATATTTACACATTCTGTATGTACATCATCTTACCTGGAATGCAGCAGGTACATCCGATTGATTTACTATATCAAGAGTTCTTGTGGCTCGATCACCAGAGTGAATCCTTCCAAAATCCAGCACCCCACTGCCAAGACTAACTTGAGGTCCTGAAGGTGAACAAAATGGATACCAATTGTAAGCATCTATTTATATATATATGATAAGAGCTTCAATCATATTTAACTAGGTGGTAAATATTGCATGCTGTACTATGTGTTACCTCACGTTAAAGTGTGACATCAGCTTCTACTCTTGTTATCATTTCATAATAATATATCATAATATGAAAAAGGTAACCCATCCCTCCCTCCCTCCCTCCCTCTACTTTATTTTACATTTCAATATCCTACCTTTGCATCTTCCAGTCAGTTTCACCACAGTTTTACTGACATTACCAATAGCTTGTACATGTAGGTAGTCTACACTCTCTTCATTGACAGTGTGTGGAGTGAAAGTCACCTAGGGATAAAGACAGATATGTTCAAATCATCTATGAATATTAAACGGTCTAACCATGAAATATTGTTGATGTTCATGAATCAATGTTGATACCATTATACACCATTATTTTAGGAAATAAAATATCATCTGAAAGTAGGAGAATTAAGGCATAACATCATTGGACTCTGGTTCCTAACATTATTTTTGTAATTCAACAATCTTGATAAAACACCAAATTTAATAAAGCCACAGCATCAGCCAAACTATCAATCTAGTACAATAATTCTTAAATTACTATTTGTTTTTCTATCATTTGAACATTAAAAGGTGGTTTTGTCTGGTGTTTTTCTACATATAAACCCACATCACCGAGTGGGTAGTTACGGTGGCACATCTCTGAAAAGTTCTTTTGAAAACTTGTGTTGCACAATGTTTTGATTCAATTATCTGATATCAGTGTTTGTTTCAATTCACATAAGGGAGTCCTGGTCCAAGTTACAAGTTAGTTGAATGGCTTTATTATATGGCACAGACCAATAACAAAAGTGATTTTAAAAGAATCTTCACTGTTAATAGGTTACAAAACACTGACCCAATAGATTTTTTTAATATTATTTCAAAGACACGTTGGTATCCAGCCCTCTTCCACACACTATGGTCCAGAAATAGGATGATACCAAAAGTGAGCAATTAGGATGTTTCAACCAGCTCTAGCATATAATGTGCTGATTTTGTGGGCAAAAGTTGATACCGCAATATACGGGACCAGTTTGATATCAACATGAAAAAAACAGACATGAAATGTACATTTTATGTGTGATTGCCAACAAAACAGCATGTGGTGGTGTCAAATCCTGTGCAAGACGTTGATTTGCTATATAAAGATGTGTTAGAATTTAATCCACTTACTGGAATTTTGTAGACACTTGATGATGGCACCACACCCCCAGACTGGAGACATTCAAACACTGTATCAATACGGGTATCTTTGGTAGGATGGGTTATTGTAAATGGAGCAATGACCTGCAATATAAAAATGGATATTAAAATGATGAACTAGTGTTATTAAAAGAAGTCAGCTGTATGAATTTTAGAAGCACAGATAAAAAGAACATCTAATGAAATCCATTTACATTATATGGATTACATCAAATAAATGCCAAAAGCATCATGTTGCTCTAGCACTAAAGACAGTTCCTTATTTACACATTATATTCCAGATATGTTGAAATCTTGAAACTTTTTTAAAATGGTCAAACTTCATCATCCTCCAAATGCCAGTTATCAAAATGTACAAACAGGTAGAAATAATAGGCATTTTACGACGGGTATTAAACAAATTATAAATATTTTAAACAGGTTCGCCGTCGAGGATAGAAAAGAGACAATTATGGAAAAACGATCTCGCCCGGGAATCGAACCCAGGATCTGTTGCTTGCTTGGCAACTGCCTTATCCATTGGACCACAAGACCTCGCATGGTAAAGCATCTGAAATTTAAACCTAAGCGATCTCGTTTCCCAGTTCCCGGTACAAACAGGTGTTCATAAGTTGATGTTTGAAATATTCCTGGAGGGTTTAGTCACTTTAGTGGTGGTGGTATTACTGCTGTACTGTAATACACAAGTATAGCATCAAGTTATTAAAATGTGTTTGCGTTATATTTACATTAATTAATTAGTCCAGCCTCATGTCATGCCATATGTTTATTTAAAAAAAGAATCACAAACTTACAAATGAAATCATGTTGTTATTGTGAGGGGCATTAGCATAAATAGGTAAACATTTTGGCAGTAACTGAAAATTCTTGTGTGTCGTCATTTCTTACTTTAATAATTCCATTTGATTCTGGGTAATAACACATCAAACAATTCATATTGGATCAATATTTAATAAATCTTTTATTATATCCCCATGATTGTGGATCCAATGGTAACAGAACAAAGAATTCACAGCATTCAATTGTTTAAGAAAATGGTCATTTTTGTAATTGGAACTGAGTTGTCCCTTTTAGATTACTCACCGGTGCTAGGTTATGAAGTTCCAAGACTTTCTCTGCTGTAGTGCCAATGGCCACATCACCAAAAGAGACCACACTCTCTATATTGATGTTGTCTGTTGTCTTGGGAGACTTGCCAGGAGTGCTGACTAGCAGATGAGGGTATTTACCTGTTTTTTACAATTGAAAATAATGGTATGTTACAGGTTAAATAAAAAAGTATGTGAGTTTCTTCATTGTATTTATTGTACCATGTGGTCTCTAATCATAAAACAAATGTGAATAAAATATTTTGTTGGCGTTAAAATAAATGAAATTATGTTTCAGCATTTTATCAATTTTAAAAAGTATGTTTTTTCAAATTGTATTTAATTCTATATAAAACAACAAAAAGAATTTAGTGGCAAACCCATTATTTTTAATTTAATATTAAATGAATATTTTTGATTTTGTTTTCACATTTCTGAGATTTCTTCAAAACATTTCTTCCTTCAAATTGTATGATTTTGAGGGTATTTCTAAAAACAAAATAAAAAACCTAGAAAAGCCTGAAAGACACTCTACTTGAAAGGTCACTCTCCCCTCCTAACTTTAAACATGGAGTGTGTTTTCTGTTTCTTATTTTATGAATGTGAAGAAATCTAAATATAGCTTTAAGATTATTACTTTAACAGTAGACACGCATGATTGTGCTTTGAATATTCATGACTCATACAACAACATACCAATGCCTTCTAGTTTGAGCATTTTCTCATGTGAAAGGTCATCACCATAGTGACACTGGACAACAGTTTCATACACAACTGCAGCTATCGGCTTGAATGTGGCAAGGATTGTACACTTGGATTTAGGAGGCAGAGTTCCCTCGGGTGGTGCCAGTGTGAATGGTCCATCAAAGAGCCAAGCATATCGTGTTGTCAATTCACTGCAAAGATGACATGAGAAATAAGATTAACACTTAGTAATAGTAAATCTATCATTTAGGAAGATTAATGTTCCATCCAAGTAATTAAATAGACAGGCTCAAAACTGAAAAGAATGTATTCTTGCAGGGAATTACTTTACTCAACCTTGGGGGCAGATGCCAAAAAGATATTCAATGTTATGACCTCATATTTTGATCTGAACGAATCTTGATGAGTTTCCATTTGAAGATCAGTAAAAGGGAGATCTTAGCCGGCCTATGTTTCATCAAATGAGTTATAATCATATAGACTAAATGCAAACCAAAATAAGGAAAAAACCAAACATTAATATCATCTGGGAAAAGGGAGCGGTAATATGTCACAATTGTTATCAAGATTTGGATTTGGACAACTATTGATAACTTTTCTTGATGTCTTATCAACCATGTGATGGACCAATGTCAAGAAGAACACATGTAACAGACATGGGGTTCCATCATCTGTATATTACACCTCAGGCTCATACCAAATAGGTTTGAGATGTCTTTAACTTTCCCTTTATAAAACCATTTTGTTTTATTTTTCAATTTAAAAGTAAAATTCAGTTAAAGAAACAGGCTAGGATGATTTATAAAGCAATACCTATACTGATTATACCTTGTGTTTTGGAGTTCAAAGCTGAGCTGTATTTGATCCTGTGATGCACACATGCCAAAATGAAGGTGATCCGGTAGAGACAGGTTGTGTTGGGGTAATACCGCTTGTATGGGCACATCAAAACTACCCTCCTGTTATAAAAGACAATCATAAACAATAATTATACAACAATTATACTGGCATTGGTGATGCTTAACAATCACATAACATCCTATCTGAAGCAGGAGTGTATTAACATAAGCACAGCTTATCGGAAAAAAGGCTAACCAAAAAGGCTAACCAAAAGGCACACACACACACAGACACCCCGACTAACCAATAAGGCACTCACTCAATACAATCTTCATACTTGTTTCTCTCCAATGGACGCAATGAAACAGGAAGACTGAAGCTAGTGCCTGCACTCAGCACGATTGGTTCTGGGTATAAGGTGGTGAAGAATTCATGCACAACTCATGCTAACACACGTTGGACTTACCGTAGTTTCAAACTCAATACAATCTTCATACTTGTTTCTCTCCAATGGACGGAATGTAACAGGAAGACTGAAGCTGTGCCTGCACTCAGCACGATTGGTTCTGGGTATAAGGTGGCGAAGAATTCATGCACAACTCATGCCCACACACTTAGGACTTACCGTAGTTTCAAACTCAATACAATCTTCATACTTAATATTTCTCTCCAATGGACGGAATGAAACAGGAAGACTGAAGCTGGTGCCTGCACTCAGCACGATTGGTTCTGGGTATAAGGTGGTGAAGAATTCATACACAACTCATGTCCACACAATTAGGACTTACCGTAGTTTCAAACTCAATACAATCTTCATACTTGTTTCTCTCCAATGGACGGAATGTAACAGGAAGACTGAAGCTGGTGCCTGCACTCAGCACGATTGGTTCTGGGTATAGGGTGGTGAAGAACCTCGTGTTGGGGTTACTGAAATGTTTAAAATAGGAAATATTTTCAAGTTTTTATGTCATTTAACTGAGAAACATGCAGGCAAATAAAAATAAGACCAGACATTTAATAACAATGTATTATAGTGAACATTATTATTTGCAATTAAACTTTTCTATCAAGCCACATTTTTTAATTTTTTGAAAACCAAATACATCCTTAATAAGGGCATTAGTTCAAGAAATCCAAGATTCAATTAACTAATTCAGATCACAATTCATGTACTGTATTTAATGTATGACGGACTTAAGATTGATATATTTGAAGGAGAAAAATAAGCATAAATATGGGGAAAATTTCAAACGCTGCGAGGAGTCAACAACAACATCCCCATAATCAGAAAACCAAAAGTCATAAAAGGCAACGTCCTATTTAAAATAATCCTATTCACACTCACCTGTACTTGAGTTTTTGAGTCTTGACTTTGACATTTTTGAGTACAACATGTTTAGTGTATTCTCCACCAGGCTCCCAACCTTTCCATGTCAAACCTTTGACTACCTCAATGCCAAATTGGTTTGCCTTTAACCCATTGGTCCTTGTCTTGTGAGCTATAGCAACAGGCATTCTGCAATTTAAGTTATATCCTGTACATGAAACAAAACAAAAATAAGTTTTTCGATTACCATATTATACAAAAATACTGCAAGTCACGACTTGCGAATCCCCCTGGCTGGGAGATCAACTAAATGAGGTCAACGGTCATATATGGGTCATGTTCCCCCCGGTGTTCATGTTTCTTTTCTCCAAGTTTGAGGTCAATCGGTCAACTTTAACGATTTGACCTCTGGATGACCTTTGACCTCAGATGACCTCGGATGACCTCTAATTATTTTTTTACATGTTCCCACGGTGTTCATTGCACAAATTAACCCCTTGTTGACCTTTGACCTTGGTTGACCTCTAATGACCGATGACCTCTAATTTATTTTAGACATGTTCCCCCGGCGTTCATGTTTCTTGTCTCCAAGTTTGACGTCGATCGGGCAACTTTTACGATTTGACCTCTGGATGACCTTTGACCTCAGATGACCTCTAATTTATTTTAGACATGTTCACCCGGTGTTCATGTTTCTTGTCTCCAAGTTTGACGTCAATCTGGCAACTTTTACGATTTGACCTCCGGATGACCTTTGACCTCAGATGACCTCTAATTTATTTTAGACATGTTCACCCGGTGTTCATGTTTCTTGTCTCCAAGTTTGACGTCAATCAGGCAACTTTTACGATTTGACCTCTGGATGACCTTTGACCTCAGATGACCTTGGATGACCTCTAATTTATTTTAGACATGTTCACCCGGTGTTCATGTTTCTTGTCTCCAAGTTTGACGTCAATCAGGCAACTTTTACGATTTGACCTCTGGATGACCTTTGACCTCAGATGACCTTGGATGACCTCTAATTTATTTTAGACATGTTCACCCAGTGTTCATGTTTCTTGTCTCCAAGTTTGACGTCGATCGGGCAACTTTTACGATTTGACCTCTGGATGACCTTTGACCTCAGATGACCTCTAATTTATTTTAGACATGTTCATCCGGTGTTCATGTTTCTTGTCTCCAAGTTTGACGTCAATCGGGCAACTTTTACGATTTGACCTCTGGATGACCTTTGACCTCAGATGACCTCTAATTTATTTTAGACATGTTCACCCGGTGTTCATGTTTCTTGTCTCTAAGTTTGACGTCAATCGGGCAACTTTTACGATTTGACCTCTAGATGACCTTTGACCTCAGATGACCTTTGCAAATTAGACCCCCAAACAAGCAGCTACAGTGTTTGACCATGGCCTACCTATCACTGAAGGTTTGAAGTCAATCCGTCCATCCTTTCAACAGATACAGCATTCGGGCAACTTTTACGATTTGACCTCTAGATGACCTTTGACCTCAGATGACCTTTGCAAATTAGACCCCCAAACAATCAGCTACAGTGTTTGACCATGGCCTACCTATCACTGAAGGTTTGAAGTCAATCCGTCCATCCTTTCAACAGATACAGCATTTGGAAAAAGGCTAACCAAGAGGCACACACGCACCCCCCCAACCAGGGGATAAAAACAAATAGTTGTGTTGCCCTCTACACCAGGTCCAACTCAAATTAAATTAGGACCATTTGGGGGGTTGCAGTTTTTGTCTACATTTCTTCAGTATTTTACCTGTTTCTGGGCGTGCCGATAAACCTCTATCCAAATATTTTTTTATTCCAAAGCTACACCAAACTCTTTAATGAACCACATACAGCAAAAAACAGGGTAAAATCTATGAAAACCAACCTTTCAATCATGAATCTCCCTGCCGCGTCAACCAAACACTGAAACACAGCGAAAAATATAAAAGGCCTCATCCAGCTGAAATATAGTCTCACCATGCAGCAGATGTTCAATACAATTTACAAACAACTTTCTGTCTTTGCTGCGAAATTGCAGTACCGTTACCCTGTACCGTAACACGCACAACTGTAAATAAGGCTACAGTTCAAAGCAGGAAGCAAATCTACAGTGCACGCGATGTTGTACATATTTAGCATTTAATTTAATAAAACCCTGATAGAAAAATAGAAAATATGTCATCAGTGTTTCACGAGGGATCTGGATTCGCGAAATTAAACACCCGCGATTGAAACTAACAATTTTGCATAATAGAAAGTAACAGTAACATTGAAATGCCTGCTAAAAAAAATAGCAGACTTTATTTTAAATTCGCAAAAATAAATAAAAGTATTCGTGAAATTAAAGTACCGGTATCTTTTTTGTATTTGCTTTACGCGGTTCATTTAGCCAAAAACAGTATCAGGTATTAGTAGGCCCTATATCTTTGCTTAGATTTCATAGATTCTATAGGCAAACTCTTTGATGTGGGTCCAGGATTTAGCTGGCAATATTTAGCCAGTGAGAGCATCAGCACCAATACAGGAAGGCAAAAAAGAACAAGCTTGGAGAAAATAATCCATTTTAAAGTTTACTAATTAGGTATTTTTGACATTTTTATTCTATCATTTTAAAAATATTTTTCTGCGACCCAAGATTTCTTTGTGATTTTTGCCTGTAAAAAATGTGTGAACATTTACATTATACACGTGTGTAAAGATGAGATAAGTAGAGAGGAATTCCTTGGGCAAATGTATACATGTATGTGACCAGTCGGTCATCCAAATATCCTCAATCGTGCCAAAAATATGTGTAAAGTCAAAAAATTTCGAGCGCTATATATTATATGCGCGCATTTCTTTACTGAGTACATTTTGTCGGTTCATTTTAACTGATATGGCTATGGAAATCAGGAACCGGGTTCAGTGTGTGTGTGCTTGTGAAGTTTTGCTTTGAAGAGTTTGGGTTCAGGTATACCGTATTGCTTATTGTTGATTCTGGTATGAGTTCCATTCCTTGACGGCACGTGGAAGAAATGAGAAATTTGTACAAATCCTTGTTGACGGTTGTGGTGAAATGAAAGCTTTGGAATGAGTGTTCCTGTTCGAGCGTGTTTTCGGGTGCAGTAGCTTTCGGACCGGAATGGCGAGGTGACCCTCAGGCTCATAGACATATGTCATGATATGAGCTTTATAAAACAGACTGAGACGTGTTATTTTCCATCTGGTGGCTAGAGAGTACCCCAGCTTAGATCATCCATCATCATGGTGACACTGCTACGCTTGTCAAGTTGTAACGTTGTTCTTAACGAAGCAGGCAGCCCTGCGCTGAACTGCTCCAATTCAATTTCAAGTTGGTAGATTAGGGCCTCGGTGTAATGATGTAAAAGTTACTGTAAGTGTAAGGGTCCCAAAGCCTGCTCATCATTAAATTTAAAGTCAATTTCATCTTTTAATTTTATTATAAATAGTTAGGCTAAATTTTATTTTAAATTTAGGCCTAGGCCCTAGGTCTAGCCTACAGGCTACATTTGAATAATTAACTTTAGTTTTAGGGCTTTAAATAATAGCCTAGGCCTAACCCCCAGGCCTACCCTATACTATATTATATCATGATAGGCCTAATTTCAACCATGTGATAGTTTTTACTATCATTATGGCTGGACAAGAATGATGTGATATCATGATATAAAACAAATATTGAATGCCTTTTATTTGTGCAATAGTAAAACTATATCACTCGGTCCAATTTGGATCATTCCATTACACTCGGCTTCGCCTCGTGCAATGGAAAAATCCAAATTTGACCTTGTGATATAGTTTTTACTATTACACGCTCAGGCATTCAATATTTGTATACTATAGTCGTGGTCAAAATACTTCAGCACTTTTTAAAACCGCCAATGCGCGCGTCTAGTTAATGAGCGTGTGGGCGGGGACATTCATGACCCATAGATACGATCGCGGCCAATCGGATTACAGGGACGCGACGCGTCGAACTGCTCAAAGATAACGCTGTTGCGACGCTGTTCTACAACGCACTTCCGTGTTTACGCTGTACGCAGTTGTCACAGAAAAAAGTGCCAAAGTATTCTGACCACGACTATAGACTAGTAGTATAACAATAAATTAATAATATTATAATTTCAGTTATTTTTAGTTTGCCAAGTCACAAACGTGCCTGCAACGTTTATATCCCATGAATGGAGTTTGTTGCAATAACCGACAGATACAGATCAGTCAGACACACAACACACACATGAATGAACACCCCGACACACACCACACAGGACAGGAGATATTCCCTACAGGACAGGAAGTGACAGGGCGGTGGGCCCAGGCAGTGGAGTGCGAAACAAAATTGCTCGACATACATTTCATTATTTGCTCGCCAAATCGAGAGTACTAATTCTAAAATCAAAGTACAATGTGTAAACTAGACAACCACACAAACTCTTTGGCTATAAACATAACTTACATGTAAACCGTAAACGTTTTCAAGGCTTTAAATGGACGGGGGTTTTCTCACGGACGATTTTCACTTTTGCAATGATCACGAGCAGCCATCTTGTTTATTATGTTGTTGCTAAGGATAGTCAAGCTGTTAGAAAAAAAGACACATTTTTTGTGTTTTTTCTTGCAACTAATTAACTCAATTGTTCAACTAACTCAAGTATAAAGCATACATGTATAGAATATGACAGAAATACCATACATATTTATGAAATAAACACTTTATAAAAGTAATTAAAGTATAGTTCAAATATTTTACAGGAACTTAGGCGGGCTTATTTAGAGCTTTTGATTGCGCCCAATTAGGCGCAATGTTGGTAATCAAGTGGTAATGCCAGGGGGAAATTGTAATGCCAGAGGAGGCAGGCGCTTTGACTTTTTTTTTTTTCATGCCCTGGGGTGTATTTTTTTCACTATTTTTTTTTATTTATTAACATGAAGTCTTTATCCTTTAGTTTTATCTGGGAATCAATTAAGAAGTGTGCTATATGGTTTAATATTCATATATCATTGGCTAGATTAGCCTAGATAACGTTTGGTTTGCCAAGTGCACTTTGACTGACATTGTTTCCTAAAAGACAATGACATGCTCATGTAATCGATTACATTAATAGGTAAATAACTTTGTAATTATACGCTTGAATATAATCTTAATTTAAAGCTCGCATTAAAGTTATCTTGAAACAATATACCTTTATATTCCGTGGTTCCTTTTGTTATGGTTTATACATTCACTTTCATAAGAAAAACCATGAGAAAAGGAAGTATTGGACATTTGAGCGAAAAACATTGTATCCTAAATATTTTTAATTCATAGAACAATGACATGGTCAATTAGATGAAATACAATTATAGGTAATCACTTTGTAATTCTTCTTTATAACTTGTTTATCGTAATTTAAACTTGGCAGAAAAGTCATCTGAAAACAATACATTTTAGTTTGTGCTTCCTTTTGTCATGGTTTATCCATTCACTTTCAGAAGAAAAACCACGAGAAAAGGAATTATTGGACAATTGAACGAAAAACATGGCAAAATTCAAAATTCTCAGAAAATATTCAAAATACACTTTAAATGTTTAATGAAACTGATATAACTTGAGTGGAATACCATTCATCAATTGTCAAGGCTGTAAGAAAACATGTATTGCCTTATAACTCTAAACTGTCCTGTTGTCCATACTTCCTTTTGTCGTGGTAGGGTAAAGCACAACATACTGCTGACATGTTTGTGCTTTGAGCAGTACTGCACACCCACGACAGAAGGAAGTATGATGGGGACCGTACTCTAACAAAATACACTTTTTAGTTTGTTTAGCTTCAGAAGCCATAGGCTATACAATATACATTCACGTTAAAATCACTGTGGAACCTGAAACAACCGCCCCAAAAGTACGAAAATCATGTAAAGAGGATTTGCTTCCTTTGACTTTGTACAGTAAAGAGAGGGCAATTAACTAAAACCCACCACAAAAGGAAGTATAGGACACATATAATATTGCTTAATTTAAACACTTTAATAACATTAACATATAATTTCCTTAATTCTTTTTACATTTTCTGCACCAGAGAGACATAAAATAACATTAATATTTAAAAAAGATAAGTAATTGCTTGAAGAAATATGGAAATATCTTCAAAAATTGTTTACCATATCTGTGCGGTGCTAGTGATTTGTGCTATAGGCCTATAGCAGTAAGGGCCTATATAGTGAATTGTGCTATAAGCAGTAGATAGTGAATTAAGTCAGGGGCGGATTCAGGGGGGAACTTTTTCTTATAGACTCACTCCACGTATGGGCATATGTCCTTCATGCTCTGGACCTTCATCCTCATTCTTATAACTCACTCGAGATAGGATTTTCATTTTTTGTATCTTACTCAGAATTCCATCTCACTGGGCTCACTTTGGGCTGTTTTTCTGGAACGGGTTCTACCCCTTCCCCACCTCACCTCTGTTGTAAATATAACGTATTATATTTTATATCTCAACATTAAGTATTTTACAATATATTATAGTGTATCATACTAAATAAATTAAAATATACATTACATGAGTTTATAATCAATGATTTTTGATAAAGAGCATTCATTTCTTTAAAGATAGTTAACTGAAAATTTAATTTTCTTCAAATAATAAAAATAATTGCCTACGGGCTCTCCCGTGACTCCTGCATATTCGAAGCCTGTCATACCAACGTAACCAATACAGAAAACTTCAGGAATCTTGTTGACGTGGCTCGGATTTCCGGATTTATGTGAAAGTTTCTGATTTATTGCCTTATTTCAATATCCCATCGGATTGTTTACTTAATCATGGAAGTAAGTAGTTACTAACAACAACTAACAGTTAGTAAATAACTGGCTACTAAAGTCTAAATTAAGCTAAAAAACTAAGCAGTAAGCTTACTTCATTCCTAGCAGGTGTCCAAATTTGGCCACCGATTTAGTGGCCAAATTCTCCCACCAAGACAAAATGCGTAATAAATTCACTATTTTTCATGTTTGAAACCCAAAATAATTGTTCCAATGGAGTAAAAATCTGTTGGGGTTAGGTTTATGTTTGATTTCCTGTTTGAATTAAGCAACTTCTGAGTGATACATTGAAGAGATGAAGAACATTCTGTGATTTTGGGTTTAAGACTGAGAGGCTTGATATCACCCAGCACTATATCTGGGTGGATCCATGAGTACTTGTGGCCAATGAAATACAATACAAGGGGTGTGTCAGAAACATCCATTCAGCATCAAGCAAAAGTTTTGTCTATGGTCATGTTTTTTATACTGGGTACAATTTGTGTTACATGTCCCTTTTTCCATAAATTAGGTTCCTTTTTCAGTTTATGCATTATATCTGAAAAAGTTTACATTTAAAGTTGGTAAACGTATACATATTCTGAAAGCATAAACTGTAACGGATGCAAATAGCATACAATCAAGTTGATTATACAGGGTGGTCCGAAATTGTACAGGGTGTAACAAGCAAAATCTTTTTTAAAAAGAAGGGTTACAATAATTACTTCCACTATGTATATGAAGTGATGAGAGAAAAGTTCAGTACAGATTTAAAGTAGTTTAATAAAATACCCATCCAGACATATGCAAATTAAATTTCATTACGAATCTGAAATTCTACATACAGGGTGTCTACAAATTTGTTTATTTAGTTCCAGAAAAATGCTTCTATTACTACATACATACAAAGACTAGTATTTTAACAAAATTCAAGTAGATTTCAAATAAAAATGCATCAATTACATGTACATGAACATTGATTGATTTTAAAAGTCACCCTTTTCTAACATATAGGGTGTTTAAAACATTACTTTATAGGTATACATGATTATCCACAACTCATTAAATTGAATGAATTTATATTTGCATCTGAAACATGATTTTACATTCCAATTTGATGTGGCAAATGCTTAAAGTGGTATGAGTTTCAAATAATGTTCAATAAAAAGGGGCCCTTTAACTACAGGGTGACTCAAATTTTCCCAATGGCACATGTTTAGTGGCATACAATTAATTGCGTTCATTCTTCTTGTACCTTCATGATGTGCAAAGCACATTCAAATGAACAAATTAGGTTAGTTTCCATAATGTTTGAACCCAGTATTCAAATTTCAAGAGTCTGATTTAAGTTTGAAATATATTTGTTTTCAACATATAGGGTGATCCAATGTTAATTGGCAAACTGCTTATGCTGGTCATCCTATACTAGGTCAGGTCAGTTGCATTCCTAAGAATTTAATAATTCTCCTGAGTTTACAAGCTTGATGAAAACCAGCAGTTTTTTACTTATTTGGTAACACAGTTAAAAACAAGTAATAACACCACGCTTAAACGCATTTAACAAAATGTGCTAATTAACATCCAGACAATACAGAATACATGAGGTTAATTACATATCTTCTTTTAATTTTTAATTAAATAGTTAAATTTATTTATTCAAAAGGGTACCTCAACCTTTCTATATTTTTAAAATGGACAGTTTAGTGCAGGCAAATGTTTGCATACACTTGCAAACTGCGACCAACTTACGTTTCTTAACATTTTTTGAGCTTCTTATTTAATGCTAATTAATGATTCCTTAATTAACTAATTATATTTTTAATTCAAATATACTTCAATAATGTTATGTTTTCAATATAGAATTGTACCAAGAGTGAAACCAGTGCATTTTATGTTTGCCCAATGTATATTGCACCATACTTGTTCAACTATGCACTCCTCCTCCTCCACATACTCCTCCTCCACATACTCCTCCACCCCTGACTAATTAGGTTTAACGAACTATTGTAATTAACAGAACCATGGTAGTTTATATTTTTCTATTTAAAATAAAGGCCAAATACTTTCTCATCAAAATAAGACCAAATTTAAGTATGTGTGATAAAGAATAGCCAAAATATATGCATGCAAAGTAATAATATGTAGTGCAAATGTAACAGATCCACTTTTTTTGGGTACCCAGTATAAAAAACATGACCCTATTGTAAAAAAAAATTTGGTAGTGATAGGCGGCGCAACGATAATCGATACCATGGAATTTTTGTAATAGGGGGGGGTTGGTGTGAGGTGGGGTATAGGGAGGGTGTTTGTGATTGGTAAGGGGTTAGTGATGGGGGATTGTGGTTGGGAGGGGTTAGTGGTTGGGGAGGGGGGTTAGTGGTGGGGAGGGTTGTGGTGGAGGGCAGGGATTTGTGGTGGCGAATGGGAATGGGATGGCCCTGGGGAGCGGGTTTAAGGGGGATGGTGGCGTGGATGCATGGGGTGGGAAGGGTTTTGTGGTGGGGGAGGGGTTTTGTGAATGAAAGGGGAGGTTTGTGGTGGGAGGGGGTTTGTGGAAATTGTGGTGGAGATGGGAAGGGGAGGGAGTCTGTGGTGGCATGGGGTGGGAGGTTGTAGGAGTGATTTAGATTTGGAGGGGGCATTGCGGGAAGGTGGAGTAGGTACACTAATAAGAGTAGAGTAGAGTAGAGTAGGTACACTAATAAGGCCAAAAAAAACCTGACTTGCCCTTTCAGGGCCAGAGTCTGGGTCGGACGATCGGATTTTTTTTTGTTTTTTGAACGAGCAGATACTACTCAAAAATACGTTTTCATCTTTCTTTATTGTTATGTGCTTTCAAATTGTTTAACTTTTTATTATTTTTTTAATTATTTTTTTACTTTGAAAAAAAAAAAAATATATATATATATATATATATAGCGACCCTAGATTTCCGGAAATTCGGGTCGGTCGGAAAGGGCAAGTCAATTTTATTTTTTTTGGCCCAAGTACACAATAAGGCCCCCCAAAAAAGTTGTGTTGCCCTCAGCGACCGACTCTAAAATCGTAAAAACTAGGGTCACATTTTTTTTCTTCTGTCTAAATGTTACAATTTCTTGCTTGAAATGAATAAGTAAGCTTAAATAAATGTTTTTTAGACTATTGTCACACTAGAAACATTAGTTAAATTGACATGGGCCTATACCAATTTTGTCTTGACATAAAACATATATATATATATTTCAGTCAAAAAAATTAATTAAATTAAATAATTGAAAAATACTTTAAAAAATTTTTAAAAATCCGACCGACCGACCCGAATTTAAATTTTTGGCACTTGAGGGCAACCGGCAACACAATTTTTTCTTTCTTCCCCTAAGCGTATAGTATTCCCAGTTTTTTAATGTAATAGTGCACTTTCAATGAAGGCTTGAAAATGAAATTTCAAAAATAGTTTTTGCAAAAAATGACTGAAATTGCATCTTTTTTCTAGTAAAACGTAACCATGAATTGTTTTGAAGCGATGCAAAATATTTTGGTATCAAGTTCAGCTATCGATATATGAAGGATAGAAGATGCCATTTTGTGTGTAGAAGCGCTACTTTTGGATTAACTGTAAATACTGGCAAATGTCCACTTGCCACTGAAATTTCATCATTTTTCTGGCAAAATGCAACCAAGAATTGTTTTGAAGCGACACAAAATATTTAGGTATTGAGTTAAACAATTGATATATGAAGGGTAGAATATGCCATTTTTTGTGTGGAAGCGCTAATTTTGGATTAACTGTAAATACTGGCAAATTTGCTAGGGCTGGACAATTCGGACACCTGCTAGGAATGTACTTACTTTTAAAAATTTTAAAATAAATTTTGACATGACATTTAGTTTACATTTTAGTCAGCACTCGGCAGCCTGCAATACAAATATAAAGGGGCAATATCATGTTTGGCGTGAAAATAATTACCCCCCCCCCTCATGTATATGGCGTAATAATAATGTATCGTATAAAATAGCAACAAACTATTGATGGCGCGCTATTATCTTACTGGCGCGGTTTCTCAGATATAACCAGAGATGGATTGTTGATGTTATTTGACTAGATTTGTGATTGTTTATTGTAAAAAATGAAAACCGAAATGAATGTTGATATTTGACACAATTTTTTGTCCCTCGTTCCCATGTTAAATGTGTTAATTTTCCATAGAACGGGTCACAAAACATGATTATGTATTATAAGGGGTTAAAATATCAACTATCCTTAATGTTCTATTGGCCTGGAGGTCAGTGGAGGACGAGAAAAGGAAATTTCATTTGGGATTTGTACTTTTAGGGGGAAGAAGAAGGAAACATTTTTAATGTTGATATTTGACACAATTTTTCGTGCTCCGTTCCCATGTTAAATGTGTTAATTTTCCATTGAACGGGGACGAAACATTTACTCCGTCATAGTATTCACAAAGTAGCTTTTAAAATGATAGGAATCATCTTCAAAATGGAATAAAGCGCATCATAGAAAACTCTTAGCTTTACTCCGTCAAAATAATTATAAAGTAGCTTATATAATTTTAGGAATGATCTTTGAAACGGAATAAACTGCATCATAGAACAATATTAACTTTACTCCGTAAAATTATTCACAAAGTAGCTTTTATAATTTTAGGAATCATCTTCAAAACGGAATAAACCGCATCATATCATAGCACAATAAGCTTTACTCAGTACAAATATTAACAAAGTAGCTTTTATTTATAGCCCTGCGGGATCAATCTATTAAATTGGACCCACTCACTATAATACAGGAGGAAGTTCTGTTAAGGCGGCCCTATGCACCTCGGCCCTCCGGGCCTGTGGTTCTGTTCCTTGCTAGCGCTACTGTGGGTGCCCGAGATGGACTTGTGATTTCGGAATGATCTTCAAAACGAAATAAACCGCATCATAGAACAATAAGCTTTACTCAGTAAAAATATTAACAAAGTAGCTTTTAAATATTTCGGAATCATCTTCAAAACGGGAAAAAACGCATCATAGAACAATACTAGCTTTACTCTGTCATACATTGTTGTATTATTCACAACATGATAGGAATCATCTTCAAAACAGAATAAACCGCATCAGAGAACAATCCTAGCTTTATTCCGTAAAAATAATCAGAAAGTAGCTTTTATAATCAATAGGAATGATCTTTAAAATGGAATAAACCGCATCATGCATGTCCAATCGCCCCCCCCCCCCCCCCCCCCCCCCCCCCCCCCCGGATGGTCAATGTTTAGTGTTGTTTAAGGGACTTTATAGCCCTGCGGGTGCGCTTTATTCCATTTTGAAGATGATTCCCATCATTAGGCTAATGAAAGTTGATTTCATGTTTCCCGTAACCCGCCCGCGTTTGGTTTTTTCGACTGCGTTATGAATGTCAAAATAGCAAAATAATTCATTATTTGATATTTTCCATTTTTCCCGCCGTTTTTGAGATATTGTTGAAGTTTTTCGGTGTTTTCCTTAATTTCCTTCATCGAACATGCATTTTGTTTACATTCTGAATCAATTGGAACCTAAAAATAGAAATCGACTTCGATGATCACCTACGGCTTGTTTGTATACATCCGCGCAATTTAGCTGGTGTGTTGGAGCTGCTGTAAACAGAACAGTTCATGTAAAAATGCAACGGTTGGATGGCGTAAATTTCTTATAAAATGTTGCTCTAAAAATATCTAATTACAATATTCATTCATTGTTGACGTAATTTTAAGGTATGAAACATCATTTTTGGGCATTGTTTTTGTGCATTGTTTGTATCTTTGTAAAGAAAAACATGGAAAATGTTTAATATACAAAAATAAAAGTTACTTGCACCGTAAAGTTCAAAGTGTTTCTTTTGAATCTGTACTTTGTGTGATTGTATTATTGATCTGTGTTGTATTTTATCACTATATTGAAGGGTATAGAGCATGCTAAGCATTGGTGAAATGGTCGTTATTTTGAAAATAATGAACTGCTGCAAAATAATGAATAATGAATAATGAAAAAGTGACCTCATTATGGTTTGAACCAAATGTTACGGGAAACATGGAATCAACTTTCATTAGCCTTAGCTTTATTCAGTATAATCCCTCAATAAAGTCTTTACCTAGACTAACTCTGCCTCCCTTACATGAAGTTAACACCGGATATTTTGTTTTATCCATTGACATTTGTCAAAAACAGATCATAGATTATTTTGCATTGGATATTGCATAACTTAACTATTTAAATTGATTCTGATTGTGTTACAGAACGGACACGATGAAGAGCCTATGTTTGATCCAAAACTTCTGCAAGAACTTGACTTTGAGAATAAGTGTGTGGTGACCTTTGACCCAGCTATTAGCCCATCAAACCCAGGCGATTCATTAAAAATGAGGCCACTTTGTCTTGCTGATTATGATAGAGGTAAGTAACTTAGTAAGTCATCAGTAGGATCCAAGAAATCTTATCCTGCTTCTGCCACCTATGCCAGTGTGCATGTGAGTTTTGAGTATGTGAAACTAATCATCATCATGATTTGTGGCAAGTGGACCAAACAAAGAAAATCTTGGCAACATAATCTTGTCACACAAGAGTTGTTGAATCTATGTTGCAAAGAACTGTAGAGCAGAAGAATTCATTCAGCGATAAGGCAGTAAGGTAGTGGTGTGACTAGACTTTGTGAATTGGGGGGGGGGGGGGGGGGGCAGAAGCAAGGACATAGGATGGGGGCAACCACATCATTTAAATATACCTTCCTTTCTCATTATCTGGTGATAACAAAATCTGATTTTACCTCTGGGATGAGGATGGGAGTTAAGGGTTTCAATCGTATAGACTCTGGCCCCCTTCCCAAACTCTGGTTATGCCACTGCAGTGAGGAGAAAACCGGAATCACACAGCATTTACATGTTTCTTGTTCTAGCCAGATGGGACATACACACTTGGTGTTCTACTGGTTCATATTCATTCTTTCACCATATCTCTACTTTCCAGGGTTTATTCAACTTTTGAGTCAGCTGACAGATATGGGCAATATCACAAGAGAACTATTTACAGGTGAGTACAGACACTTTTCATTCTTTGGATTGTTGAATATTTTTAAATCATTACATTTACATATTGTCAATACAGGTCTGGTCAAATATAAGGTAAACATTTTAAAAATGCTATTTAAAGATCGTGAAACACAGACATAAATAGTTATTTTACATTAAATGTAAGATGTAAGTGCAATTTCTGTCAACAAGTGTGATAATAGGCATGTTTGTTGCGCATCACCAGTTGCCTTAGATCTCCCCGGGCGATCACGGCAAATGGTAAATATGGAAAGAATTGTTGAGTTTGGCAGCGCATCCCAAGGCGAAGTGGACTAAGGCACGGTCTGCCATACTGATGGACCCAGGTTCGAATCCCGCTGCCGGCTGAGCTAGTTTCACCACCACCTAAATTTTGCCTGTTTCTTCCCCCTGATTTATTCCTGATTCCATCCTGGAAGTGTTAAGGTTAAAGCTCCTAACCACACTTCATGAAGGTAGATATTTGAGCAAGCTCCTTGTTCCTTACCCAGTACACATAAAGGTTAGAAAAAAACATGTACAGTTGGTCTGAATTGAACCAGCAATATTTGGATAGCTAGTCAACCTCACCACTATCTCTTGTGAATCATACCCAACCAAACTAGAAAAAACATGATATGATGCACTAAATGTTGTCTTTGTTGCAATTTCATATTCCATTCATTGTAACCATTCAACTAAGTTTACTAGTGATACACCTTGTGCTGTTATTCTTGCAGATAGATTCAATGGCATGAAGTTAGGCAGTTACTACTATGTTATTGTAATAGAAGATACAAACACATCACAAACAATTGCCTCAGCAACCATCATTATGGAACAGAAAATCATCAGGCAATGCTCATTAGTAAGTGATGATGTTGCCATATTTAAAGAATTTATCATTTTTGTGTGTATTTATAAAGATTTTTAAAGAACTTTTTGAATTCTCTTTATCATAACCCCCATAATGCCAAGCAACATTCCAAAGCTATGTTGGTTGCCTTCTACTTCATCAATCTTTCTCATAGCACAATCATGATAGGCAATTAGCGTGTTTCTATTGAGAATCCGCATTTTATCCGGAGGAATCTCCCACCGGATAATAGCGGAGCCTAGTGCCGGCTGCCGGTGTGTTTCTATTGGCGACTGTTTACCGAGTAGGATACGAAATTGCGTGTCGTATCGTGTCATGCGTGTCTTGCAGGCAAAAGGTTGTATGCTTGTGTCATCCGCAAGGCATTGTGGGTTGACCTCGTTTGACAATGGCGCCGTGCACGGCGGACATCGCAAACACGATCGTGATGACAATGTTTACATTTGAAGAGAACCAATCCTCGAATCATACATATTATGAGCAGTTCTAATGATCAAAATATATTCAAAAGAATACCCAAATATACCCAGCTTCTTCAGAGATGCGCACATTTGTACCAGAAAGCAAGTCGGAGACGACAAATAATTATGGCAATCGATGTTGTATGCTTACTTCCGGGTTCACTACCGCTTGCGCACTGTATCGGAACGAAGTGAGTTTCTACTAGCGCAATCCGGAATGCCTATGGTATTATCCTTGCAGAAGTATGATAAATACCGGAGGGAAATCCCTCCGCTATTATCCGGAAGATGCAGGATAATGTCTGTTTCTATTAAGCAAAATTAATCTCTCCTCCGGGTTAACCCGGATAATGGGTCTCAATAGAAACACACTATATATGTGCCACAAGAAAAGGCTTAGATTTGAGTAGTGCAACACATGGCCGTGGGGATAATGGTTTAAAGAGTGGTAAGCCAATTGCCTTGGTTTGATCACCTGCGCCAGCAGAGCCAGATTCCCACAAAATCTAGATGATCTTCCTGTGAGATTAGGGTTAAGGCACCAGATGTCACTCACAGTATTAGAGTTGGATTTGGTATGTGCGATTGTCAAAGATTGCATAATAATAATGTTAGATGTTAATTAATCTATAGTTTAATCAGTTCCAAATTGGCAAGAAATATACGTTTTGTATCTTTCTGTGCGCAAAAGTAATCCGAGCATATGCGCTCCATGTTGCGTCATGCCGTATTAAATCGTTTATGTAAGAAAATTCTACAATTTGGAACAGACCATTCTTAACATCCATGTTTGTCATTAGAAATTATGCAAAGATATCGTAACGGAAACTGGTATGAGAATGTGTATTATAAGTCACTTGAGTGATACATGTATACTGACCAATCAAATTGCCAGGAAACATGGATGAACTATATTATTATGTGCTAGAAGAGTTTTTAAGTTGACTACAATCATTTTGACAATTTGGTTAAATCTTTCTTTTTCTCTCCTCTGTTTTCAGAAAGGAAGAATAGAAGAAGTAGTGGTCGATGAGCAATACAGGGGAAGACAACTAGGAAAATTGTAAGATTTTATTGATTTTATGCATGGGTCAATAAATGAATCTGTTGTTTAAAGAACAAATAGAACAATCAATGCACTCATGCTGATATTGTTGTGTGAATAATGGCCCGACCATGTAGGGAATGTTATTTTGATCATTTCAACATTTTGACAAGTGCATTGATTTTCTAATTTCTCGAGAAACAAAACATACATATTGACTTCATTCAAACATGACAATACTAATCAAAATGTACACTTTTGCATCATTTTTAACCTCTTCAAGGGAATAGAAGCTTATTGACAAATTAAATAATGATTGGGTTGAAAATTGGCAAACCCTTGTTATGTGGATAATTATTCAAAAGAAAAGAAAGTGTGCAGTGTGCGCATGTTCGACGCTTATACACTGTATAGAGTGCAATTATGCATTTTGAATGCACTCCACATATTTTTGTTTTTTACTTGTTTCCTTACCACTACAAGAGTGAACAAGTTATATATATTCACTCAATAATATCCAATAGAAAATAGGTGTCAGAATTTGTTTTGAAAGTAGAACAGATTCACAGTATCCACGGAATGCTTAATCTTTCTACAACAAACTGTATGTTTCTACTGGGCACACCATATTTGTTACCAGTTGTCATCGATAAATCAACAATCCGATTGTTGATAAAATGCTATGTTTCTTCTGACGCATCAGATACCGATAATCCGATTGTTGGTTGCGCTTCTCCTCGGTAGAAACACGCTGGAAAATGTGTAAGGAGAATAAACTTGTCAACACGAAGAAGAGATTTATGCACTACAGCTGCATGGCTACAGTAACAACAACCATTTGTTATTTCACTGGTACAGTATAACCTTGGTTATCTGACCCTCTTTTATCCGGATAACTCATGGTTCAATAGAGTTGATTGCATGATTGTATTGTAGATATGATATTATTGTAGCTATAACAATTCTTGATGTTTATATTTTCAGATTGGTAGCTACTCTGACATTACTAAGTGAAAAACTAGGTGCCTACAAAACCGTGTTAGAAACCAAGGAAAAGACTGTACCATTCTACAAGAAATTTGGTTTTGTGCCGAAAGAACACTCATTGCAGCTGTACCATTGACATCTATGATGCTTCCATGGTTTGATTTTAATCCAAAGATTACATTAAGTGCTTTTGCCATCCTCTGTGCAGTTACATACATACTAGTATGTGTGTGATATATCATGCAGCAATTTTGCTCTGATAACAGTATTTGTTTGATTGTTAAACACATACAATAATGCGGTGCAAGTACTGCAATATGATCTTAGGTCACTGCACATAGGAAGGGAGTATTTTCATACTTTTTTCTTAGCATTCAAATTTAACTCTCAGGGAATACTTCTACAATGTAAGTGTCAGGCGGAGGGGGAAAACTTGCTCTACTGGTGTGACCAAAAATTGTCAACAAATTTGTTTGTTGTTGCGAAAATATGTGAAATTTATGAACATATATGAAATTTATGAAAAGGTTTTCAAGAAAATTAAATAAAAGGAAAACACTGACTGACAGACCACCATTAAAGAAAGGTCCACCAGTAGAACAATGTGTTTGTCCCTTGAGCAAGGTAAAAGGTATGTAATCTAT
Organism: Ophiura sarsii; assembly: GCA_035610835.1. NCBI lineage: Eukaryota > Metazoa > Echinodermata > Ophiuroidea > Amphilepidida > Ophiuridae > Ophiura > Ophiura sarsii. The sequence continues at coordinate 128,439,904 of CM069441.1, read as the reverse complement.
CATAGTGTGCTTTCCTGTAATAAACAGTGATAAAATATCACATATATTTGTTCCCTCAATGCAAACTTTTACTTCAACCATTTATCTCTTGACGCTTTGTGTGCTTATATTGCTAGCCTTATTAGAATTTAGCAATGTATGAGGTTTAGTTTTGCACTAATGTCACTATACTTGAATAGGGTACAATAATGATTTAGATTAATCAATTTTCATAATAGTGGCAAATCAAGTCAAGTTGAAAATGGAAGTTTTTCTAAAGGATTACCTATAACAGTCCTGTCCATGAGTTATAGAATGCATTTTTCAAAACTGTATCTCTATCTATCTGTCTAGTCCCATAGCTATAATAAGAGGCCATCCGGTTGACACAGGGATGTATCTAGAGACCAACAAATGTTTTTCAAAGCTGCTAAATTACTACAACAGTGCAAAATGTCCTAATTTCCCATAAATGTGTCGTCAATCTTTAAAATCAACAATGTGAACCCATAATGGAGGAGACAGGGTGAATTATTTATTAGCTTCAAATTTGATAAACTATTGATTCCTACTTAGAGTGGACATGGGCAATGTCTTTTTGGTAACCTCATAGAATGGAAGTAATATTATACGGCTTCACAGGATTAACCTTATTGCCTATTTCAATGGGTCATTAAACAAGATATTGCCCAGGCATGTGTGTGATAATGTGCAATACGTTGACAAAAATATATATTTCACTTGCATAATTTTGAACTCTGTCTGCATTAATTTTTAATGATAATAAAAATACATAGCACATAAAGCCACGGCATCAAAGCTCTGTACAACCCAAAGACTACACAATTATACACACCACATAATATAAGAAACGTTGTAAAACAGGACAATCTAGAAGTCATAAAACACCAATAAAGCGCAAGTTGCAGATTGTTCCATAATCTTGTATATAATAGTAATATATGGTGGGATAAAAAAGCTACTACAATCTGTGGCGCTACAAGATCTTAGGTTATGTCGGTGTGTATTCTTGTCCTAGACACGGCAATCTACACCAAGACTGACATTGTACTGCCTTTTTTATGCGAAGTGAACACTAGCGCATTGGAATTAAGCACAAAAATGTTATGGTGCGATTATTAGAAGTAGTTTGATGTCACCTCCCAACTCAAGATGACATGAAGTATACTCTTTGAAGGCCAAGGAAAAAAAGACCTGTCTCACATACCCTGCGCACAAAAGCATGTGGAGTCACTTTTGCTGCATAACCCTACGCGATAAGCCAGATTTGTTGGCTCTTTTTTCTTTTCTTTTTTTAGTTATTCAAACAAAATTGGCTCCAAAAACACAATAAAAAAGAAGAACAGAATTTCCACTTTTAGCATAGCTATTTTTTGTATTAGAAAAAGCATTTCGCATAGCTATTTTCCCAAATGTATGTGAGACAGACCTTCTTTTTTTGCCTAAGTAGACCATGGTAACAACACTGCAGCTATGTTAAATTTAATTTTAATTGTATTCTAATTATAATATCCTAAAATGTATAATAAGTTGACAGGCATTATAGTTATGTATTGTATGTGCCTGAATGGAGCGGGTTTATATGTGTGTCACAGTTTAAAGTCAAATGCAGCTTTTCTTTTTTCCTTATTAGCAAATGGTATTTTGTTTCAGTCAACAATGATGTTGTCTTCTTTAACATCATTCATGCCTCTTTTCATTCACTAAATTAACAGTAAGACCCAAATAACCACTAAAATCAATAGATAAGTAAAACCAAAACTTTGTAAATTTACAAAATATTGCTCTGTATTTCAGTATTATAGTTACCCTCGCAATCCAAAATGAGGACATATTCCAATTACACAAGCATACTGATTGAAGCTAGACATAATTTTCAATGCATACTGTAAAAGCTGACATTTTCGTAGTGGTTTTATTTTCACGCTTTCCACACAAAATATTTATACTCGAAAATTATAACACACAAAAATATTGTTTTCAACATTCATGCAGTGCATCCGGAAGGTCGTCCGCGAAAAAAACAATTCGCGAAATGTCTATGATATCAAAATGTGTGAAATATCTTTACGCGAAAATATTAGCTTTTACAGTAGTCTAAGTGTACCAAAGTTAGCCACTGGTTTTCTGGGTCAACTCAGCCTTGTGTGTCTTAATGTTGTAGGTACATATACTGGAGGGGGCTTCATCATGAATATACCAAATCCATGCCATGCTTTTAAATGTGCTATATATTTATATTTATTGCAAGTAATTATTAAAGAATCATAATAAATATTGCAGAGAAAATGTCTGATTCTAATCAATTGATTTTCTCTGAAATATTTACTATAAATCTTTTTTTATTATTTACACATCTAATTCATGATGAAACTTTATGCTGAAAATGTAGTTTTCTCAAATGTAAATACATACATGTATCTATCAAATACCTATATGGGCGGGTTTAAAAAAAATGGCACCATTCACATTTTACCTGCTATCACTAATACAAAGTGATTTACAGAATAGGTAATTGTTCTAAAATGTGTGCTACTATTGTCTCTTATTTGTGCCAAAAAATGTTAACTGAAGCTACTTCAGATTTTTTGTTGTTGCCATTTATGACCCCAAAAAGTGTCAGGAGTGTAACGTTTATGTGGGACATTAAAATTGGACATGTAATTTCATTAGGCCAGAACAAAATATTCAGTGTTCCTACTGACCCATAACATGGATGTTTTTAATATTTGAAGTGTTAACTTTTATTCAGAACAAATCACTTAGAAGATTAGATGCTATATGTCTATCAAAATTATGAATACATCATTATAGTTTGGTTTTCTGAAAAATCAGGTCAAATCCAAATCTTTGAACAAATTGGTCAAAGTAAGCAAGATGAACAAAAAGCTTGCTATTCATTTTTGCATATTTTCAATTGGTATTCTATTGCCTTTCACTAAATGGCCAATTGACTTGTGATAATCGCATTTCAGTATCTGCGGTTACGCATTTTATTGTGATAACCCAGGAATGTCAGGAGTGTAACATTGACATTCATCTTAATTTTTCTTAACTATGAAGCAGATGAACTTAAGCAATAATATTGTTTTGTTGTTGAACCTTGATGAAATAAACTAAATGTAACAAAACAAAATATGTTGTGTCACTTGGGTCTTTTACAGAGAGCAAATAAGTGTTTGTCAGGAGTGTAACACCATTTCACGTTAGATGTGTCAATGTTTTTACTGCAGATATACTCATACTTATAATGTCAGTTTTGATTTGTTATTGTTCTCTGGAATTGTTAGTGTGTTAGTAAATGGGAAATCATTACTATTATTGTTTTTTTAATTAAATTGGACAAATATGATTACTCATGATTATGGGTTCAAGTCCAAATGTTTTTGAAATGAGAATGGGAAAGTGATTTTGGAGTTTAATATGATCCTATTCTGATCATGAATATTTTGAGATACTTCCAATGTACACCTTAATGCCTCTCAAGGTACTGTAAACAATGGGAACCACTATTCATAATATTCATAGTGACATATATTATCAACAATATTGCCAAGTCAGGAGTGTAACACCAAATTGTACAAATGTATGTGCTTCTTTAATGCTGCACTGTCGCACAGTGGATAGTAATAGAAACTCAATTCTTTCAGCATGGTTTTGTATGAACAAGATATTTCAACTAAATTGTAGAAAACTGATTTTCATTTCCTTTGTTTATTAAATCTATGTACTTTTGGCAGTGTAAAGTGGAAATCTTTCAGAGTAAATTCAAAACTTCTTGGTAAAAATGAAAAACTGTCCACTTTTATGGTGGTTGATGGATAACCATTGGAATATGTATTGGGCAATCTTCAATATCAGTTCAAAAATATTGGGAATCATTTCATGATTCTCAAAATATGTGATACCTTAACTAGAATTGCTCTGTCAGGAGTGTAACATTATATTTATATGCGTTTTTACTGGCACACTAAGTGATACTATGTTGCCATAGATTGTAGTAGGAACTTGAAACTTTCTGTGTAGTTTTGTATTAGCAAGGTCTTTGATATAAAGCTATTGTTGAATCTTATTGTTACTTGTTTTTGAAGGGAAAAAAACTTTTTGCCCTCAAAATGAAAAAAATAGTGTTGTTTTATACAAAAAATGAATTTATTTCACTTTTTGTGTTGTAAATACATTGTTGAGGTGTTTTTTTAAATGAACAATCTTCTTACTTACATTTGAACCTTAAAAGTAGTGTTTATAAAGACAATTACTTAGAGATAACCAAAGCACATACATTAAGTAGTTTTTTCTCAAAAAATGCATTTTCTGAGTTGTAGATGCAAAAAAAGAAGTTAATTGGATTTTTTGGAATGCCCCTCAAGTTATTTTATAAACTTTGACATCCTAACATCACAAAAACAGCAAAAAAATGAACAGATATCGTGTTTGAAATTTTCGACAAAATGTCCCACTTTGGTGCCATTTTTCTTGAACCCGCCCATATATGATTGTTAAAACTATCCTTTCAATAAAAGTAGAACACTAGTGTAATTAATATATGGTACTACAGTTGTTTTAAACTGTATATTAAAAAATTATAATGTAAATCAAATCATCCAGAACCACAATTGCTTTTCAAATTTAACCATGATAATCTGGATTTCGATTATTTATATTTTCATTGTGAGTGTATAAAATGTTATGTATTTTATTTTCAAAAATAATATGTAATCTGATTGAACCTTTGAAAGTGTATATTGATTCAATTGTGATTCATCAAATTGCAATATGTGCACCAGTATGAAGTCAGGGGTTCTCAACATTATTTAATGGAGCACCACAATTATGAAATAATATGTATGATGAATCGACAAATGCATCCATTTTCTCATAATTCTTTATATTTTTGAGGAGTCCAAGCACCAACCACTATTGCTCCAAGCGCCACATTTGGCACATGTGCGCTGCCAGTTGAAAAGCCCTGCTCTAGGTAATCAATATTTAAGAATATTAAGAACTGCAATTGTCTGCGAGGCTGCATCAGTATCCCGTTAGCAATTTGTGTGTGCATAAGTTGAGTTAAATTAGTTGATTTTTTTTTTTAATATTTTATTTACTGAATTTTTCTTTATTTCGGAATTAAAACAAAATTATGTGAATTTATTAACTCAACTCATACAAAATAAATGCTCCCTGGTATCACCGGCGCCATTGATCCCCAAGCCAGCTTTTGGGGTATATGAGGTGACGTACATAACAAAATTAATCAGAGAATCCATTTTTGCTATCAAATGTCACTAAAAATGCTGATTTTTAAAATTGTGAACAAAAAAATCCCCTTTTTGGCTCAATTTTTTTCGGACAACGTAAAAAAAAATCAGTTTTTGGACAAAATGCTAAAATTGCACCAAAATCACTCAGCCTTTTTTACTTCATACAAATGTTTAGTTTTAAATTTTTTAACCACCTTCCTTTTTCCTTCCTCTGTCCTGCCCCAACATTACTAACCACATTTTCAGAAAGCTGTGGTGGGAATAAACTGGTTAAGTTTTGGTTCAATAATTACCTTGCCCCACCAATAAGAAAATCCTGGCTATGCCAGCCTGTGATAAGAATCCATCCCATTTAGATATTATGTCACAGATCCGAATGGATTTCTTAAACATATTTTTGTAGAATTCTTAATTTATAAATAATTTGATAGCTCATGAATCTTTTTAGCTAACCATTCCATCTGTATGTATCAGCATGCAAGTGTGTGTGCTCAGTTTTGTTTTCAAAGCAAAACAATGTTTCTAAAATCTTCACTTTTTAAATACATCTTGTAATATATATCTTTGTATTATTTTATTTAATAAGTGCCTTTTATTTACAATATGCTTAACTTTTTATTTCCCATCAATAAATAATACATGTAACATCTTTTATTTATTTCCCATCAATAAATAATACATGTAACATCTTTTAAATTTTGTTTCTTGTCTCGTTTATTTATTTACTATAACATTTAGAGCCCAAAGTTTTTTGCTTTGTAAAGTTCAAATTCTGCTTTGTAAATTAAATTTGTTCTTTTTTAGAGTTTTCAATTTGAGCTAAACACAACACACCTCCACCGGGCCCAGGTTAAGCATTTCATTTTTTGTTTATTTTGAGTGTTTAAATCAAGGCAAACATTAATTTACATGAAATATTTGGCAACATTATTTACTTGTGTATTTTTTTAATTGAAAATATTGGAAACAAAACATGAAATTCTACTTACTAAAAGAGGAAGTGGAAAAGTGGGCTACATAAGACAAATCTCTCTCCTGCTGTCTTCACAAATAATACATGCATTGCCATGAATAGAAAATAAATAAATTTTAAATGGATGTATGAAAATGTATGCTTTTTATAATCTCATGGGTATCATGGCATGCAAATTAAGGTGCTCTTCCTTGCAGTAAAATGTGGCAAGTATGCGCAAGTGTCACTTTTTGACAAAAACAATGCCTCTTAAATGCCAAATTGAACCCTATGTAGCCCGTTATTGAATATAGTGTGCACTCTGTGGTTCAGGTATATTCATCTCGGGATTATAATGGTATAGTATACCTGACTTGTGATGTCATTATCAAAGACCAGCTGGATTTCAGACAAAAACAGATAAAGACAACAATATAACTCTAGATATTTCAAGTTTAGAGGACTTTTATTTTGCTTCTTTTATAAAAATGAACATAATTTCTTCACAGCATTTTTTAAAGGCTATATTGGATTCTGTCATAGAAGACAATTTTTAGATACATTTTTCAAGTCTTGGTTGAAGCATTATATGCTTGCACAAGGCCATTGTCATGTGGCCCTCCTGAACAGTATTCATGATTCATTACTGGATGTGAAATGCAAGAGTGCATTTAAATCAGGACCCAGCGATCCAGCATCAACGAAAACACTTTAAAATCTTTCGATACATTTTAATCAATTTATATCATTCAATAGGCATCTATACATTGCACATGCATGCAAACAGTGTTTCTAAATCATTAGCCTCAGCCCAATTCAAATTACCAATTTATGTCTTCACCATTGGTTTCTATGGTACAAGATCTGTAGCACAATTACTTCAAAATGGCAGTTCTATAGTTTAGTCGTTGCTGCAAATTGGCAAGAAATATGCATTTGGTATCACTCTGCGCGCTACAGTAATCCAAGCGTACGTGTGTGATTGTGACATACGTAAGCATCACACATATGATGCATGGTGCGCCCGGCTGTGTAATGTGAGCCTTATGCGTGTATGCCCATGCTCTTCTGTATCAATTCGCTTGCCAATTTCGAGCCGACTAAACTATAGAGCACTTATGGACTTAAATAGCCCAAATTGACCATTATATCTTTGGTTGAGTAAAATTCTCCAATCTGCAGTCCAAACAATGCATCTGTAACTTCTACATCTGGAAGCTTCTTTGTTACAGTGAATACCCAAACTTCAGTCACAATTGCACAGATGCATCCAATATAAAGACTTCAAAAGAAAGTCATACACTTTGTTCAAGGCCTAAGGGGTGAAATCCGATCATATTTTGACCAAACATGATACATAATCATTTGGATGAATCCTTTTGGCACAATTTGGTACCAGATTTGTCACCAATCACTTAAGATGAGCCTTTATTGGTACCATTTTATGAAAATCTGTGACGTTTCCAATTCACATTTTCAACACACTATGCGGGAGAAAAGACTGAAGGTTACCAACAAGCACATATCCCGTATTTGTCCCATATTGATCACTGCATATTTCTCCTCAAAGCATGGGCTAATTCAAATTCAAACTGTCATGCATGGGTGAAGGATATGCTATGATAAGCATGTTCAGAATCAAATAGTCTGTTCACAGCCCAACGCAGTGTAGCAATGTTGCACCGTGTGATCGATATCTCCAGTAGTCATCCATGCGGGCCATGCAATGCCACACACAGCATTTTCTCTCTGCGTAGTGTGATGGAAATGGCTCGGATTTACATTAAATGGTGCTAATCATGGCTTATCTTTGTGACTAAAGTCTTTATATGAAAATATGTTGGAAACCCATAAAGCCTAAACAAGAGTTAACCATGATTGATCATCTTTTCCAAAAAGACCCAACAAAGTTTACACACCAATGAAGCATGCACACAGAATCTTCACAGAATCACTGTAAATGATCCTTGCTATCATGATTTATTCCTATTTTAATATAATAAAAGAACCCATTTTGTAAGCTGTCCATGAAATCAATAGTCAGTGGCTACAATTTGCTGAAGAATCTCTTTTATTGACGTACTTTTTGATTTACATAATAAGAAATCAATCATTTTCCTTCTGAAATGAGACATTTTCTTTCTGAAATGAGAAAGGGTTTATCTCTCATTTGGATGAATAACCTCAAAGGATTTTTCATTCTGTGGACAGCTACCACAATATGTTCTTTTATTAAAACAGGTATAACTCCTGTCCTGATAGCAGGGATCAATTCCTGATGTGTGGAAGACTATGCTCTTTTGGTATGTGCTTCAATGGTGTTTCCAATTAATTTGGACTTTTTGGAAAAACATCTTTTTTGACTCGTATTCACTATATGGCTGCCCTTTGTTAGGTTTTTTTTGGAACACCTGCAATAATATACAACATGGCTCCTTAAAAAGGTAGATGACCCGAGTTATGCAACTCAAACTTTGGAATACAACTTTTTTGAGGATGACCTTTCATGTCGAATAGAAAACTTCAAGTTGAAAATCGGAACATCTACCTTTAAGTAGATATGGCCTCTTCACATAACCTGAAGCATGTGCAAAATGTTATATTATCTATAGATGGGGTGGCATGTGACGTCATGCCAAGCATTTGGTCGGCAGTTGCCATTGTTATTTGCCTGACGGTGTGCGCGTGCATCCTGGTTTGTTTAGAACCCATGCTTTTAAAAATTGCGCTAAAGCATTACTAAGGGCAATAAGGCATTGTGGACAGTGTTGTGGTCATCATATGCTGTACCCTCAAGCATGTATCGACAGGCCAGTCCCTTATTCCGTTGCTTTTGTTGATACACATTGCTGTCACCCCATCTATAGCTGCCCTGTTACCTTTAAGTTTATATAATGGGTCCAGTAGATAAACTATCAAGTTTCTTCTAACATCTGGCAACTATTACTAATAAGGCCTTGTGGAATTAAATTTACATATGTAAAACATTGGCAGCACTCATACAGTGTGGTTCAATAAAACGTTGACAGTTTTTTGAAGCCATTTTTTTTTAATTCTGTAGATTTAAAAAATTATTTTTCAATATCATTCATCAACTATATGATCTTGACCATCTATGCTGAAAATATTGTTACAAATAACCTTACGGTTGCAAAATAACAGCTATTTGAACAAAGTCTGTCCCATTTCACTCTGTCCACGGGCACTGATTTCACAACGTTACATTGAATACTGAATGATGAATTGCATGCAAGTAATCTAAGATTTGAAGATCCCGTCAGGTGAAACCAGTGTAATTGTTAACATCTTAACTATCTATTCAGGTGTGAAATCAATACGTAATAATAATACCACGAGTGACCCTTATTAGAATTATTGATTTTCATAGATTAAAAGTGTTATTGTCTATACTCTTATAAGTGACAATGCCATTTAATGTTATCTTGTTGGTTATTTCCTATAGACTTGCCCATGGACAAAGAGATTTTGGAGAGATTCTCTTCAAATAGCTATCATTTTGCCGCCATAGCATTATCAACATTGAGATTTTCAGCATAGATGGCCAAGATGATATTTTTGAGGAATATGTATAAAAAAAAATTAAACCAAATCCCACAATTTTGAAAAATATGGCTTTGAAAAACTGTCAACGCTTTATTGAACCACACTGTATTCTAAACCAGTTACAATGTACTTAGATTATGCATATAACTTTGGATTCAATGCAAAATAGAGATAGATATAAATACCTAAAATGTCAGTTGTTGTTACAACTTTCGTCAGCAGACCAATGATACCATCTGACGTGCTTAACCTTTCCAAAATGTGATGTCAGAATCAGGTCATAGACTCTTGGTAACTGGCAACAGCTCCTGATTATTTAATGATGACATTATGACTCTTGACTGATACACATGTTCTTATCCAATAACTTGACCTTGTCCAAGTCCACATGATATCTTGATGAAGACATGGATGTGTTGGGATATCGTGGACAAGAAAGGGCATAATTCTGTTATACCCTACACACCAACATCGGTAGTATGCGTCGTTCTTAAACATGATGCACTATGAATACCTCTGTGAAGTGTATAACAGAATTACTCCCAAGAAAGACTGGGACACATTAAAGTCATATAAGATTCAATGCATATGTGTACCCCTTGGTTGTCTGACCATAACGAGGGATCCCTTGTCATTGTCAAAAACTTAAATCTTTGGGTACGGTATTTATTTCTACCTTGTGTGGAGACCAAAATGTTTACTGCCACAGTGGATGACACTGCAAATTATGAGATGTGGGTTTGGACAGCAGTGTAGTTTTGTGTTTACTTTTGTGTGTAATATTGCAATATTACACACAAAAGTAAATGCAAAACTACACTGCTGTCCAAAACAACACACTCATAATTTGCAACTTTAATTTTTAAGATTTCCTATGGTTTCTAAATAATCAAATGTTTCATCATACTTTGAATCCACCATATTTCTCATAGGCAAATTCTTCAAAATGGCTCGGATCATATTCCACTTTTATAGAGTCTATCTCCAGTGAGAATTCTCCATCTACTTTATCTCCTAGTGTAATACTAATCCAATTTATTCTATCCGTCAATACAGGTCCTTGTCTGTCGTGTATACGTCCCGAATTGGCTATGAAGAACTTGGAGAATGGAAGCTGTATATTAGAAGGGGGAAAATGAATAGAATAGAGAAACAAGTTATTTAACTGCAGTCCGCTGTCTATTTTGATCTTATTGACATTCACAAGTACTACAAATAGGGCTGTTATTTTGGGGAAATCATGCTCCTGGGACTCAATTTAATTTTTGTGGGTGGGACTCAGGATTCCTGAATCTCTCCAAACATACTCTGGGTAGATTTTCAGGGTTACAATTTTGTCGAAAAAGTGTCATGCGTGTTTCAAAGTGGCGTCGCGGTAAACACGGAAGTGAAAATCACATTTTAAGGAGCATAAGAGTAGAGAAAATACACGGATTTGGCAAAATAAACCCATTCCAAGTGAATATCCACTTTGAATGTGCGTAAAAGAAATACATTTTAAGAGTGATTTAGCGGACAAGCTATGCATTTTTTAGTAAACTAATTGTTATTTTGTCCATACAGGTTATTTTCAAGATTCAGGATTTGGGAAGGTGATTTTTGTTTCCAGGACTCAAATTTTTTCGGACTCAATTTCCTGGAACTCACTCACAGTCCCACCCGTTACTACAAAATATAATATACAAAACCATGGATATTCTTTGAGTTTAGCCCTACAGGATATAAAACAAGTGATTTAATTCTTTTGTCAAAAGAAAAGATATATACACTTTTTATTCTTTTATTATTCATACATGCTGGCTGGTTGGTTGGTTCGGTCCTGTCATGACTGACAGCTCGTGACCTTACAGATACTACGCCACAAATAACGATTTTCAGCAAAGGAGTAACAATCACGGAGAGGGTGTCCAGTAATCAATTTTATTTGGTCAATCCACCGGGAACAAGGTCTGCCTTTCTTACGCTTCCCTTCAATCATGCCTCGTATGATCATCTTCTCTAGGTTGTTGTTACCCTTGCGACGTGAGATATGGCCGAAGTAGCTCAGCATTTGGGTGTTGTACATGCCTTTAACTTTCATATCTTAATGGCTTCCATAAAAATTGATATAAAAGTCTATATAACTTACTGATATATCTTGCCAGTACGGCCCTCCTCTGGTAAAAAACATGTAGCTCCATAAATCTTGTTGCATTTCAGCAAAGAAAAGATTTGTCTTGAGATTAACCATATATCCCCTACCATCACCACGTACACGTAATGTCAACTTATTAAACTGGGTAAGTTCCATCTGTACTTCCCTGTTAAATGCTTTCTGCAATATATAAAGACAGAATAAATGTGTCATGTATAGTTTATTTTAAAAACAATGGTACAGTACAGTGAACACCTAAAGGTTATTTAACCCTTGCAAGGACCATGGTATTAATTATTTTTGGAGTGGATGGGTGAGCTATTTATAAGGTGTATTAATTACATAAAGGCTCTAGCTAGGCATCATGTAACCCTATTTCACCCAGGGTGGTTTGGGAATAAAATCGGGAGAAAACCGATCTGCATACACCAGGAATTGAACCCGGGTTGCCCTACATGGAAGTCTGTTCCTACCTACCTACATGTACATGTACCTAAGCAAGCCATTGAGTCAACTTCAATAATATTAAGATTGTGATAGCAAGCCTAATTGCGCATTACCAGCATCTACATGTAATAGTGTAGTATTACTTGTTGGGCTGGTAAGTTCACAGTCGGGCTGGTAACTTTTACTTGCTACCTGCCCAACTGGCCGGTTGGAAAAAAAATGAAGGTACACCCCTGTTTTGTAGTATACAAATACAATATGGTGCGAGGTGACGAGGTCTACTTCCCGACATATTTTGCAAACCTTTCTCAGTCCTGTGAAACAACCGACGTCTGTTCTGAAAACGCGGCATTTAACCAACAATTCAACAATAGTTTTGAAAATGAAAATCTTGCTCGTTCCACAATGCAAAGTTCCTAATCTAAGTAGTGTATGGAACTGTGGCGTGTGGGAATGATAAGGGATGAGGGTAATAAGGTGCTGTAGTACATTTTTGAAGATCAATTCTCCCTGCATCTGTGTGATTATGTGAACGCGGGGAAGTAGGCGAAATACAAGCTCCATGCGCGGGTGCAATGATCCAAAATAAATTCAGTAATTAGCTAAAGAATATTTATGAGGTATAGTAATACTCAATACTCAGAGCTATTAGGGTTAACTTAAAAAGCAAGCATAAAATAATGTGTTAGCCAGGTTGCTTAAACTGCCATTAAGAAGTTTGCAATAAGAACCAAACATCAAACAAAACCAGTCAACTGGACAATACAGCAACGCTCATTGATTTGAAACTACTTGGTATCAATTTGAAAAATCTGTGAAATTACTAACGCTTTGATAAACATGATTAGAATGTGGTCTTTCCCTAACGGGCCCATATTAGTGCGCTTATCTTTATAGAAACTCTAGTGAGTGTCATCATCATATGGAAAGATCAAATTCTAATCAATCAACACTCATTGTATGCTTCCCATGCATGGAGGATAACACCAGGCACTTCTCTTTGCTGATAAACACTGGGGATACATTGTCTGTAAATGCAGAGTACAGACTAAACCAAATTGAGACCTAAAAGAATAAATTTCTTTGAAATAGTGTACTTGTACACACTAAGTGTTTGATAGAATAAACAGTATCATATGATCATGGGACAATTTATTCTACAATGTGCACACCTGGGACATAAGGTACATACAGTACACTTTATCCAATGAATGATGCTTACATATCTCTGCTTCAGCTGCAGATTACAATAGCCACTTCTGTCTGTTTTTCCATCTTTTGGTACCACCGTGTCGACCCGACCATAAAACAATAACTTATTGTTCTTACTGGATGACAGAAATGCTCTACTATTCCCTCCTATAACTTCATCAGATGACACAAAAAAATCCTGAATGCTTTCTGGGCCCTCATACTGCCATATAACTCTACTCCTCTCTCCCGAAATATCACCAGGAATCATGTGATTCTTGAATGCAAGCCAGAGCAGTTCCAAGTTGCGCCTGGCATACTGCCAGTAACTTTCCCCTTTACGTAACACACCAGGTGGATCATAGGACCAGTGTTTGTACTTCTCTCTTGGATTATGATAGAGTCTAGTTGTACAACATAGCGGTGTTTGGGGTAGACTAGCCGACAACACAGTTTGTAACCTGAGAGTTTTGTGCCTGATGAGGGCGGTAGCACATTGTCTTAGAAGCATGTTACTCATGTTATTCCTCACTTGTGGTGTAGGCTTAGTCAATTCAGCAAAAAGTCATTGTTGATAGCTTCTACTATGGATGGAAATCCTGTACAAATGTAGAAGAAATTAAGCAAACCTTTAAGTATACATGATAACCATAACAAATATTTCATCAGCTTAATAAAATGATTGCCTAAGTCATATTTACTACTTTTGAGAAATTTCAAAAACAAAATCTAGTTTCGTCAGTTTAATAAAATATTTGCCTTAAAGTCATTTTTCATAACTTTGCAGATTCTCTTCTATCGATGCAATATAACTTTATTTGTTGTGGTGGTTTTACTGAAGCGTTCTGTGCTACGGCTGGCCATGTTGGAAGTTACAAAAATTACAGATGTCACACTGTTTGATAGTAAAGAGCTAATTTAGGCAAAAATCTCAAATTGGTAAAAAAATGACTTAGGCAATTATTTTATTAAGCTGACAATTTATATTTCATCACTAGTCTACACCTAATGCAAGCTTGCTCAAAATTATTATCAACGTTTTTAAGATATACTGTGTGTGTGTGGGCTATTCTCTTTGCCTTAAAGGGGCATTGAGAGATGTATCGATATAAATAACGTAAAGATAATCATCAACATTAGCCCAAATCCAAAATGTCATACAATAATAATAATAATAATAATAATAATAAGTACAATTTATCAAGCGCCTTATTGTAAACAACCGCAAGGCGCCTTACAACAATGTGACATAGAAAACTTAATTTACAAATGCATACTAACTAATTAAAAATAATTAATATATGATAAAACACAAGAGGTATTATACAAATATAAAAATACAACAACAACAACAACAACAAAATCTGGATACAAAAAGCAAGCATTATAATATGAAATTGAAATTTGTAATCCAAAATTAATTGCACCTATATATAATTAAATTACAAGATCTAATAGATAAATATAATTAAAAGAATTTCAAACAACAATATATTGTAATTGCACACATATAATATAATACTAAAAATCACAGGGAATCATCTGTGTATGTTGAAGAAACCAATAAAGTTAAAAGAATGGCATTCCCCATTAATTGTGTCCATTGTAAAAAGTCACAAAGTACATTTAAAAGATTCCAAACGAAAAGTAATGTTGATGTGAAAAATGCGTTTTGAGATGTTTCTTAAATGAATTAGGTTTTGATATTGCACGTAGATTAGGCTCATGAAAGTGAATTGTTAGTTTCCCGTCACATTTTTTGGGGTCAGTGAGTAGGCGACTATTTCATTATTCATTATTCATTATTTTTGAAACATTCATTTTTTTATAATATGTGCCCAAATACGTGTAGCGTATAGAACCAAGAGTGTATAATTGTGAATAGGGGCATAAATATGTCCTTACTACAATAAATAAATGAATTCCAGACTATTTTGCATACAAAGTCTTGTTTATTTTAAAACTGTCTTCCTCTTAATGCTTTTTAGAAGATTTTTCATAACACACACATACCCACCACCCATCTTAACAAACTCAGAAGTTCAAATCATAATGATACGATTATGGCTTCGAAAAGTGCCTCGAAATCGCTAAAAATGAAAAAAGATTGTCATATGAACGGGTTGGTATGTCGAGTATTCATTTACATACATCGTATTTGTAATTATTTATTGATGAAATACGATATAATTGTAGTCAAACTTGGCTTATTTTTTCTAAACAAACAAATAATGAAATATTTACCAAATAATGAAATATTCACGCGGGGACCAAAATGTGAGTCGGTCGGGCGACGGGAAACTAACAATTCACTTTCATTAGCCTTACTGGGTAGTTTGTTCCAGATTGCAGATTATTTCCAACAATTCTGACATCGCCTTCATGCCAAATAAGCAAATAACGGCACTTCCGGGTTGAGATTTGCCGCGAAAGGCCGCACGTGAAACGATAGCATAACTTCCGAATTCAGCACCTAGTCTCGATATGATATCGAAACTAAGAAAATCATGAAATTTTATACGATAAATGGCGAATGTTGGTAAAATGTTTCAGATGGTAGTTAGTGTATGCCTTGGTATTACTTTGATGCAAAAAAACTTGTTTCCAGGATAATTGAGGGCGCACTCCCATACGTATCTCTCAATGCCCTTTAAACAGGAGTTTGAAAAAGTACCTTTTTCTTGAAAATGGACAATATCATGATATTGGACCCCTTAACACGTAACACGCCTGATCTAAAAACACCCCTTATTAATGTGTCATGCATGTTTATATTTCACTCCAACTTCCCTCCACCCAGAGTTTCCAATTCATAATGATGGAGATATCCTCATAGTATTCAATAAACCATATTAACAGCATATTGTTTTCCAGTTGGTTTATCTTCTTACTGCTTGTGCTTGGTTGGAGACATATTTGAGAATATTGCCTAATTAAAGGTATATTATGTGATCTTTTCCAGGAGACGCCCTCAATCCTCAAAAAGAAATTGGAAGCAGATTTTTTTGCAGATTTACATTTTTGATCATAATAAGTATATTCTGAGTTACAGAGCGATACGATTCC
This sequence comes from Ophiura sarsii, assembly GCA_035610835.1. Lineage (NCBI taxonomy): Eukaryota > Metazoa > Echinodermata > Ophiuroidea > Amphilepidida > Ophiuridae > Ophiura > Ophiura sarsii. Next base: position 128,423,289 of record CM069441.1, on the reverse strand, counting down.
TAATTACTTCAAAATCATGTTTTTAGAGTGAAAATAGAGTGAAAATGAACTGTTCGCTAGCGAACAATCTATTTTCAACCCCTAAAATCCGTGATTTTGAAGTAATTAGGAATCGTATCGCTCTGTAACTCAGGATATATTTATGATTTATGATCAGAAATGTAAATCTGCAAGAAATCTACTTTCTTAAAAAAATCATGGATAGAGGGCGCCCCCTGGAAAAGATCACATACGTACTATGCCTTTCATCACAAAATTGTGCATGGAAAATGTAGGTTATATAAAATAATGAGTCATTTGATATTGATACTGAAATAAACTTTTAAATTGATGACAATACATCATAGAACCAAATTGAGTCTATTCATGTCATTCATGTAGCATAAAATGTCTTACCGGATCATCCTTGGCTCCTGGGTCTTAGGGCCGGCTCTCAATCAATTCCAATGATAGAATAACCCGCATAAATGAATGACAATTGATGATACAGATTATTTCAAGGGATGCCCGCAAAACAATGGATAAAACAATATAGGCCTAATTAGACCTTATAGACCAAGATAGACCTGTGTGTGTATCATTGTATATGAGATTTTCATTAAGAATTTTGTTGATCACCAGCGTCTTTTTTTAGCACAGAGACCAAATGGGAACCACCGCTTCAAGGGTATACACCACCAATGCGCTCCCCATATATATAAGTAGGGGTCAAACAATTTATAGATCATTGAGAGATTATTCTTTTGGGATGCCCACAAAACATATCAAATTTATACCTACAAGTGTCCTTTTATTTACAGAGATTTAGTGTCAAGGGATGCCCCCAAAACATATCAAAACTATAGCCACAAAGTCAAGTGTCTGACTAGATTTTTGAATATTACGCAAATTTACTTTGATGGAGCAATTTCAGCCTTTTATTTACGCCCCAAAACTCAGTACAGAGTACGGACCTTAGGCCAAAAAAAAATGTTTGCTTGCCCATAGATGCTCTCCAAAAGGTAGGGTCGGTCAGTCGGATTTATTTATTTATAATTTTATTTTATTTTATTTTATTTTTTCAAATTAGGTACCTGAATACCAAAATAAAGAAGAAGAAAAAAAATTAACATTTTGTCATTGTCTAAGTCCAAAACAGGACCTTAGATGTCCCATATGGGGTCACATGGGGTCAATCAAGGTCATATGTGACTTGAAAAATATCTTTTTTTTCTTTTCTTTTTTCAAAAAAAAAAAGTACACAGTCGGGACTGTAATTCTTTTTGTTGTTGGCCTAACGCCGATTTCAGTTGTTTAAATGTTCTTATTGCTGGCCCGATTTTCAACTTGATGTTTCTATTTTACATGAAAGGTCATCCTTAAAATTGTCAGATTCCAAAGTTTGAGTTGCATAACTCCAATGGTTCTAATTTTACAAGCACAAGGTCACAATAATTCTGCCCATTGAGAAGTACACAAACTGGCTGGTGGTTAACCACCTTTGGCTGTAATTCAACATATTTTAGGAACTATTTTTCTGAACAGTTTTTTGTGCAGTACCGCTTGCGGTACTGCACAACTCCGCTTGCATTCCCGCTTCGCGGGAATGCAAGGCCCGCTTGGTGTCTCCGCTTGCGGATATGCACACATTTATTGGCATTGCCACAAGCGGACCAAACACCCGCTTGCGGGGATACACTTATTTGTTCACATCGCCGCTTCGCGGACTTGTCGCTTTTGGATCGCTTTTCCCCACGCGGCAATGCACACATTTATTGGAACTTCCGTAAGCGGAGCCAACTACCCGCTTGCGGGGTTACCATTATTTGTTCACATCTCCGCTTCGCGGGATTGTCGCTTTTAGATTGCTTTTCCGTGCGTGGAAATGTCCATATTTGATTGTACCTCCTCTTGAGGGGTTACCATTATTTGTTCACAATTCCGCTTCGCGGAATTGTCGCTTTTAGATTGCTCTTCCGCGCGCGGAGTCATCGAAATAATCATCCAATGTCCGCTTGCGGGGATACAATTATTTGTTCACATTTCCGCGATATTGATTCATTATAATGCTCCTCGGTATTCATGTTTGCATTCATTTTACCAAGCGTTCTCCAATATTACAAAACTGATAGGCCTACTTCATAATACATACAAACACCACATCCGAATATGAAACTAAGGGTTACGCATCACATACCAACATATTATAGAGGATCGCATAGGCGATTCAATAGGGAACTTGAACAATTTAAATAATAATATTAATAGTAGGCCTATAATATTTAAATATCTGTATTCCATTGGGTATATACCCGGGGGTATATAGGCCTGTGTGATATAGTTTTTGTGCAGGAGACAACATTTCTATTCTGTGACCATGGTGACTATTCACCTGCATGACCACTTAACCTCCTCTTAAGCTGTGGATTACTATGGAAGCTGTGAAACACTATTGTCTATTCAACCTATTGAAATAAAATGTGACTGTGTTGTAAGAACACATCCTGTCGTCTACATCATAATAACCCCTACTGTATTTAAAGTAGTATACATTTAAAAATATTTAAACCAATGAAGAGTTTGTATGCAAAGCGTGTTAAGTCCACACATGAGAGATGCATTAAAATAAGTACAAACATGCCTAGTATTTGTTAAGTAATCCTTGCGATAGACAATGAGTTAGGAAAGGTATCTGAAAAATAAACATAATATTGGTTAAAACCAGTCCTATACTATCGCATGGAAAGTGTTACGGCATTGGTTTATGAAATGAACTCTGATACGCTTTTAGATTAGGGGAGTAATGAAAAGTAAGTTACAAGTAGCTAATGAATTAAAGTATGATCTTTGACTTCAAGCATACCCGAATCTCTACATTCCAAAAACGGGTACTTACAGCAAACAAATACATTTATATTATTTTATCAAGACATATCTTTATTCCGTGCAAATTAGGACAAATTGTAATGAAAGATTTAGAACCTTAATCGAGGCGGTTTGTTTCGGCCACAAACTCAATTCACTTAGGCCTAACAATTTAAAACATTACGTTTCATGTGTGCGTGTATAAGATAATCAATACGAATAAGTTAAATTATAAGCATCAAATTAAATAATTATTATGATAATATATAATTATTTAATGAGATGTGTATATTATATTTAATTATGTATTTGTAATTTTGGTATTCATTGCCATTAAACGGCGTAGCTGATGAGAATCTCTAACTGAGATTCGAAACCGGTCCTACCCTTACCCCTTCTGTTGAAATACCGCATATCATCAACATATGCCTATGATTACATTTATTTCACTGTGTATCCATGCCTGTTATTGATAATACATTGTATCTTTTAGCCTCGATAGATCATGTTGTTTTGGGCGGACCCCCATACTTTAGGAGTCAACTCTACTCTAAAGGTAGGCCTACTAGTGATTCTATATTTTTTACCCCTTCTGTTTAAATACCGCATATCATCAACATCCGGGATCAACATATAGTATGATTACATTTATTTCACTGTGTACCCATGCCTTTTATTGATAATGCACTGTATCTTTTAGCCTCGATGGTGGACCCCCACTAAATACTTTACGAGTCAACTCTACTCTACATTTATTTCATGGTAATAGTACCGCTAGCGGGCATTTTGATGACCCCGCTTGTGGAAATGCTGAAATATTATTGCTTTTCTGCGCGCGGCAAACCAATCCGAAAGCAACAATCCCGCGAAGCGGAGATGTGAATTTTGTTTTGCTTTTCCGTGAGCGGCAAAGCAATCCGAAAGCAACATTTCCGCGAAGCGGAGATGTGAATTTTGTTTTGCTTTTCCGTGCGCGGCAAAGCAATCCCGAAGCGACAATCCCGCGAAGCGGAGATGTAATTTTAGAATAACTACAAGCGGTAAGTTTGTGCCGCGTTGGGAAATGTAAACAAATACGTGCATGTCCGTAAGCGGGAAAGCAAAGCCAAAGCGACAATTCCGCGAAGAGGAATTACAAACAGGAAGTGGTACCTCCGCTTGAGGACTTTTTCCCCCGCTTGCGGCAATGCCAATAAATGTGTGCATATCCGCAAGCGGAGATACCAAGCGGAGCTTACATTCCCGCTTCGCGGGAACGCAAGCGGAGTTTTGCAGTACCGCAAGCGGTACTGCAAAGAATTCGGTCCATTTTAATACCTGATTTTAGCCTATAATTTCTAAATGGAACTTTCTGGCCCCCAAGATTTTACAAACATAATGAGAAAAATATGGGGGTTCTTCTGATATAAAAATATCATGATGTGGAAAAAAATTGCAGCCAAAAAAAAGTGATCGGACCATACACCTTTAAAGGCATATTATGTGATCTTTTCCAGATAGCGCCCTCTATTCATTATTTTTTTTAGAGAGTAGATTTTCTTGCAGATTTACGTTTCGAATCATAAATCATACATACATTCCAAGTTACAGAGCGATACGATTCCTAATTACCTCAAAATCATGGTTTTAGAGTGAATTTAGAGTAAAAATATAAACTGTCGGAGTTATCCGACAGTTTATTTTCACTCTAAAATCATGATTTTGAAGTAATTAAGAATCGTATCGCCCTGTAACTTGGAATGTTTGTACGATTTATGATCAGAAATGTAAATCTGCAAGAAAATCTTCTTTCAATTTTTTTTTCGATGTTGAGGGCGTTCCCTGGGAAGATCACATAATATACCTTTAAGTAATCCAACTTCCAAGCGATTTTGGTATACTCAAGCATCACAATGACACTGTCTTCTGAATTCACGGTCCTCTGAATTCATTCGCTGCTGTAAACAGGTTTCGCCAATTTAGAACTGATTGAATAATAGTGTACACCCTAGTCGGTGTCAGAGAAGTCTGGCACTTTTTTCTGTGACAACTGCATGTTCCTATTGCATAGGGGCAATTCCACGGTAACAGCGTGACGGTTTGGAAGATATTTTCACACTTCATATGCAAATAACATACACACTTGAATTATTCAGAACATTTTTTTTTTGCATTTCTACTACAACTAGTACAACCTACACATAGAAAGAAGAAAAAAGAAAAAAACAATTCACATTTATGAAATAAGAATATTAATGAGTGCGGTAACAGCGTACGCTAAAAAGGACATAGGTATTTTTCTCATTTATGAATGGTTAAAACTCTGTGAACTTTTTTTATATTTTTTAAGTTTCATCAGGTGGATTGTAATTATAAGAAAGTCAGCTATAACTTCCCTGTATAAAAAAAGAAAATATCTTATGATTTTAAATATATGATATACAATAACCAAATTTGCATACGGTAACAGCGTGACGTTTTGTCCGCAATGTAAAATTCATAATAAAATACATAAGAGAAAAAAAATCATGTTAAAAGTGTAAATTTATGAAAATTTAAGCCCTAAGTTAGCAACTTACAACAACAAAATGTGTGAAACCATAAAAAGGGGGGTCAGAGAAGGGTGCTACAAATGGGCACTTTTCTGAAAAAAATCACAAAATTTTACCAAAAAACAGGTTTTTTCAAAACAAATCATAGTTAATGTATATCAATTAAAAGGAAAACCAGCTCATTTGAAAGAGCTTAAAAATATCTTTCATTTGATACTAAATATGTGATGTAAGTACTTAAAATGGTAAATTTACAGGATTTTTTCAATTATTTTGAAATGTCCTGTTTTGCGTGGAACTGCCCATAGGCCTAGACTAGTCTATTAAAGCAATTGATGATTAAAGGGGCACTAAGAGATGTGTTGGAGGATGCGCCCTCAATTATGATAAAAACTGGGATTAGTATATTTTTATAATTGTATTACATGTATGAACTTACACCTACATATGTATAAGTATTAAGAAAAATCAGCCCTCTATGTACAAGAAAACATTGATTCAAAAAATGCTCGTCCCGCAGGACGAGTATTTTACGTCCGACAGTATCCCCCTGCAGTACGTGTGATACATAACGTGAACCATATTTGCATAGAGGGCGTTTTTCGATAAATAGCGATGATATTGTTTTAATCAAGTTTTGCTGTGTTTTTGCTAGTAGAAACAACAGTAATGGCCATTTCTAATGTTTTTAAACATTTAAAATTTTCAACACCACTTAATGTGCCTTTAATAGAACTAGAAGTTATTGACCTCCCCAGGAGACTCCATTTAGTAAGTTTATTGATTCTTTTGTCATGTTTGTCCTATGCTGGGCATGTATGGATTGACATGTAGGCCTAATCCCTACTTATCTTTTCTGGCATTTCTGGAGCACTCAATCATTTCTATTCATAAACATGATGCCTTCAATCAAAGATGAGATGGATGCTGATTATGACAGTGACAATCTGCCACACACACAGCCTCACAGTCACAGGCATGACAGGATTAGTTTTTTACAAACATGTTTAACATGGTCATGGACTTATAATTTTTATAGACTGATTAAATTAAATCTATATAAATAAAAGGATGAACGTAAATCTTGTCCGCGAGTGTTCTCAGAGATGCCTTGACTTTCAACTGTGATTTTTGCGTACATTGATTGAGTACATATTGCCATTAAACCATTGGACACTATTTTTTGCAAAACTATTCAATTACTATGGAAATAACCAAAAAAACAGGTCGGTTGCTATGTTTCACGTCTTCTATTCTTAATACCTCATGAAACTGGCCAACGCATGCGCATACCGCCGTTGGTGGAGCTGTTGCGGAGACAGGGAGGTAGCTACATGGGCGGGGTGGCATGGGAGACCGTAACTTACTAAATTTAGGCAAATTGTTGATTGCTCTTGGCGTTATCCAATAGACGAAAAACGACTTTCATACAACGATCCTGGGTTGCTATGTGTGGTCGTTACTATTATATAGCTGTTTGACGTGGCAAGTATATGTACGCAAGAGCGATGCGTGCAAGTCACGCACCATGTTGGCCACGCAACACTCCGCTACGCGATGGCCGCTACGCGATGGCCGCCACGCGTCACACACGCGTAATCGGACCTGTTTTATAGTGTGATCAGTTCCAAATTGGCGAAAATTAATGTGAGGCTAATATTTATCAGTGTGGGCACAAATAGAATACCTTGCCCACGGCTGGTGATTTTTGCTTATTGCTTATTGTTTGTTATCCCTATAACATAAACTGGAAGTCCTCTGAAACCTAGAGGCTATGGGTTACGGCTTATCGAAGGCGCAACACCAGTTTGTGTCATTATTTGTTCCGTGTTTCTTCTGTTGTAGGCCTATAGGCCTAATAGCTTTATAATTGCTACAACCCTCCGGCCAGTTATGCAGTATGCAGTGGCGTAGCTCAGGGGGGGGGGGGGGCAGGGGGGGCAAATGCCCCCCCTGACAGAAAAAGCCCATTTGAGCCCCTGCCCCCAGCCCCTCTAAAAAAAATTAAAAGGAGGAAAAAAATGAAAAATCGGAAAATAATGATAAAAGACCGATATGGCGGGCGGTTATATATGGGTATATTCAGCCCAAATACTCAAAAACGGCAAAATAGTACATGTAGTACATGTACTGTGCGATTTTTTTTGACCGTGCAAAATTTTCTGAACCTGCACCCCCCCCCCCTCCCCCCCCCCCCCCCCCCCACGACTTGGGTGACTGGGGAAAAAATTGGGGCAACCTTTTACGAAAAATTTCAGAAATCTTGCCCCCCCTGAAAAAAATCCCAGCTACGCCACTGCAGTTATGGGTAGGCCTACCAGACTTTTTCATAATGGAAATGCAGGGATAGCGACGGTGTGAGTATGCGTGATAAAAATATATCAACTGAAGGAATAATTTATTGTTATTTGGCCAACAAATAAGCCGGGATATGGCACAAGTGCTTTAGACTGGATACCATAAATGATCACGATGATTGCTCCGACATTGGCCCGCCAACTAATACAACTAAAAGGCTATACAAAACTATAAGACCCTTTTCATAATGAATTCCCGAATTTCCTGGACTAGGCATCTGTGATGTGGATTTTAAAGGTGAATTGGGTATGGGATAAGGCCATAGGGAGGATCTGGATTACTTTGAAAACATATTTTCTTGCAGATTTGCAATTGTTATCATAAATCATGAAGATCTTCCAAGGAACACAGAGCCATACGATTTTTAATTACTTCAAAATCAATGTTTGAATACGTTAAAATAAACGGTGGAGTGTGCTCCGGCAACTTATTTTCAAGAGGCTGAGCGGATTGTCCCCGTTTTTTCGTAGTGCAAATAGACACGTGTTGCCGCCGTTTACAGTGTGTTTCTGCATGCTACGATCGCAACAGAATACTCATCGGAAATGCTTTATGTGAATCGAAGCAAATTATGTTAAGAAGTTCCTTAAATTGGAAGCTGATTTTCATTACTAAAAGCAGACATTTTCGCGGTGGTTTTATTTTCGCGCTTTTCGCGCAAAATAACTTTACACGCGAAAATGATAACGCGGGAAAATATTGTTTTCAACATTCATGCAGTGCATCCAGAAGGTCGCCCGCTAAAAAAACAATTCGCAAAATGTCTATGATATCAAAATGCGCGAAAATATTGGCTTTTACAGTATGATAAGTAAAGTTCTATGATGGTTTTTTCACAGAAAATACAGTCAAGATATATAGATTTATTAGTCCATGAAAGTCATTCCTGGTATAAATCAAACATGAATAATCAAGGGCACTAAGGAATGGTACAATGAAGTACCTGGATTATTAATGGCACATGGTATACGGTATATCATTATCTGGATTATGTTAGGGGGCTGTCATTTTCTTCGGTAAGAGGTCGGAGGTACCAAATATCATTGGTTGTGTCATGTTTTTACAAGAAAAATATGGCAGGGGTCATGAAATTCATACCATTGTAAATGGGGGGTGGGGGGTGTTCGAAAACAAAATAACTGGAGGCATAGGCCTAAAGATGCTTAACCCGATGCTAAATCCAACAAAAGCACCGCACCGCAATTATGGAAGTACACAACAACGTAGACCTCGAAAAGTTATTTGGGAGCGTGACCCCTTGCATTATGCACGCTCACCTAGACATCCGCACACATCATTGTCATTATTTGTCCCTTGTCCTCCCCCGTTATTATAATTAGGGGTGGGCAAATCTAGATTTTTTTCGGAAATAATTTACAAAACCCAGTTTTTTTATGGCCAAATTTTGTGAGAAAAAAGAATATCATCATAAAAAAAATCTCAGATCAATGGTTAGGTTGGTAAAATGGCAAAATTCAAAATGGCCGCCAAAATGACAGATTTTCAACGTATTTTGAAGATGTTCTGCCTGGAATGACTCACTAATGTAAAATAAACACATGTTTTTAGCTGTTTTCAAGTAGGGGACTACTTGTAGTATTTATACATGATGTATGGGGTATATAGGCACCATAACTAACAGGGAAAATTCAAAATGGCCGCCAAAATGACAGTTTTTCAACGAATTTTGAAGATGTTCTGCCTGGAATGACTCACGAATGTTAAATAAATACGTGTTTTGAGTTGTTTTCAGGTAGGGGACTATACTTGATGTATTTATACATGATGTATGTAGTATATAGGCACCATAACTAAAAGGGAAAATTCAAAATGGCCGCCAAAACAAACATATTCACGTAATTCTGTATGATATTTTGTCTGTTACATCATATAAAATGACATTTTATTATGTTTTTAGATCTCTGAATACTGATATTTCGTTCATGTATCAATTATATTCATCTCCATAGCCAGGGTGACTGGTTTTACCTTTATAGAATTCAACATGGCTGCCAAATTTGACATTTAACTTGTTCCAAAATGTCAATTGTGTCAAATTCTGCAGAGTTGATCAAATGCCAATGACTAATTGCGTTGAAAACGGTTATTATGTACTTGATATCGTGAAATACAACGGTTATATATCGATGTGCTCATAATGCATTCTTTAACAAAGTGTCAACATCACTTGTGACATTTTCCTCTGGTTTCACAGCGTTTTTAATGGATATTCTTAGTTCATTGATGGAAATCCTTTCCATTTTGAAGCGCCCATTGAGGCATCTGGTGTATGTCCGGAGCAACTGTCGCACGGAGATATCCCACCTCGACGAGGAGTTGCTTCTCATCCAAGTCATCCAAGATAGCAATACTCGTTGGTGTTACTGGTCCAGCGTGTTCTTTGCAGGAGTCAAGCAGCTTCGACACTTTAACCAACTTCTTCTTCTTCAACTCTTTTTTCTTTAGCACTGACAACCTGTGTGCATTCTTTACTGTCTCAATGAAGTCCCTCTCTACTTTCCTAACATATGCGACCTCCTTTGACAACCTTGCCCACTTCCATCTTGCTTGCATTTCATCTTCTGATTGTTTTGTGAAAGAAGAGCCTACAAGTAACTTGTTTGTCATGACGACATTCTTCCTTGAGTGTGTCTGTACTGATGTTGATCCACCACTCATACTTATCCGTCTGTTAATTGTCTCAATGACTTCATCCAACACAGCAGCAAACAAGCGTTCTTTGCCAGAAGAAGTGTCGGTAGCACATCTGTCTCTCAAATTCGCCAGCTCGGGCATCTTCTCTCGAAAGAATTGGTGAATTCCACACCAATTCCTGCCAAAGGTAGCCTCCTCTCTCTTATCAATGCCGAGCAAATTCATTAGGGGAAAGAAGAATAGCTGAAATAGCTCAAGAGTATTTGAAACGCCGTCAGTCAATCCTGGATTTCTTCGAAGCAGTTGTAGACATTAACTCAAATAAGTTAGTGCTGGCAGTGTCAACCTATATCCAAAATGATTGGTTTTTGTGCTGCTCAGAGGTGTACAAGATGGTTGGGGACATTATCATCTTTCCCGTAATGGATCAGCTTTCTGAAATGTCATTCTTTGACACTGATGAGGAGAGCCCTGTGGAGATAGATGAAAACAAACTAGCCTTTGCACCACTGACAAATCTTGGCTGTGAGAGTGAGTTTGCTAAGCTAGATAACCGGATAAGTATGAGTGGTGGATCAACAACAGTACAGACACACTCAAGGAAGAATGTCGTCATGACAAACAAGTTACTTGTAGACTCTTCTTTCACAAAACAATCAGAAGATGAAAGGCAAGCAAGATGGAAGTGGGCAAGGTCATCAAAGGAGGTCGTAAATGTTAGGAAAGTAGAGAGGGACTTCATTGAGACAGTAAAGAATGCACACAGGTTGTCAGTGCTAAAGAAAGAAGAGTTGAAGAAGAAGAAGTTGGTTAAAGTGCCGAAGCTGCTTGACTCCTGCAAAGAACACGCAGGACCAGTAACACCAATGAGTATTGCTATCTTGGATGACTTGGATGAGCAGCAACTCCTCGTCTAGGTGTGATACCTCCGTGCGACAGTTGCTCCGGACATACGACAGATGCGTCGCGTGAAATCTCTCAATGGGCGCTTCAAAATGGAAAGGTTTTCCATCAATGAACTAGGAATATCCATTAAAAATGCTGTGAAACCAGAGGAAAATGTCACAAGTGATGTTGACACTTTGTTAAAGAATGCATTTTGAGCACATGGATATAACCGTTGTATTTCACGATATCAGGTACATAATAACCGTCTTCAACGCAATTAGTCATTGGCATTTGGTCAACTCTGCAGAATTTGACACAATTGACATTTTGGAACAAGTTAAATGTTAAATTTGGCAGCCATGTTGAATTCTATAAAGGTAAAACCAGTCACCCTGGCTATGGGGATGAATATTATTGATACTTGAACGAAATATCAGTATTCAGAGATCTAAAAACATAATAAAATGTCATTTTATATGATGTAACAGACAAAATATCATACAGAATTACGTGAAAATGTTTGTTTCGGCGGCCATTTTGAATTTTCCCTTTTAGTTATGGTGCATATATACTACATACATCATGTATAAATACATCAAGTAGTCCCCTACCTGAAAACAACTCAAAACACGTATTTATTTAACATTCGTGAGTCATTCCAGGCAGAACATCTTCAAAATTCGTTGAAAATCTGTCATTTTGGCGGCCATTTTGAATTTTCCCTGTTAGTTATGGTGCCTATATACCCCATACATCATGTATAAATACTACAAGTAGTCCCCTACCTGAAAACAGCTCAAAACATGTGTTTATTTTACATTAGTGAGTCATTCCAGGCAGAACATCTTCAAAATACGTTGAAAATCTGTCATTTTGGCGGCCATTTTGAATTTTGCCATTTTACCAATCTAACCATTGATCTGAGATTTTTTTTATGGCGATATTCTTTTTTCTCATAAAAATTGGCCAAAAAAACTGGGTTTTGAAAAAATGATACATATTTGCCCACCCCTATTATAATAGCTTTATTGCTATACACCCCCATCCCAAATGGCAGCGAGATGCCAATCACCTACCTTGATTATCAATTGCACATGGTATGTTGTGGATTATGTTAGGGGCTGTCATTTTCTTCGTAAGAGGGCCAGGGTCGGAGGTACAAATTATCATTGGAGGTGTCGGTGTTTTTACACGGAAAATATAGGGGTGGGGGTATGAAATAAAAACCATTGCCGGGGGGGGGGGGGGGTCAAAACTAAATTTGAGTCCAAAAAAATATTTTATTTTTATATATTTTTTCTACATTTGTCTACCCTTATTTATAATTTTCCCTTCCGCATCAACTTTCCCCCAATATTCCGAATTTAACCATTGCCTGAGCATGGTCATAACAATAATCACGTTTGTTGAGCGGGTGTGGGGGGGGGGGGGGGCATACAAAATGATGATACATAATATTTTGGGACCGCATACCAAAAAAAAGACCACCCCCTACAAACCGCTGGGAGGGGAGGCTCACTACTAGCGAGGCCCGCGCGAAGCGCGGGTTCCCGCTATTATAAATATTTTAACCAGGTTGATTAAATTAAGTCTGTGTTCCAAGCAGGGCTGGACGTTAGCACCGGTCCGCCCGCCAGCGGCGGGTAACTTTGGTGTCGGACGGGTAGATTCTCAAAAGTACCCGTCCCGCTGGCGGGTAACATTTTTAACCAACTGAAGTGTTGATTCTATTGTCGAATGAGTAGCTGTAAGCAGTAAGCTTAAAATAAAAAATAAAACACCACACACACACACTTACACGCACGAAGAATAAACCGCAACCAAACATTAAAGTTTGCCGAGTTTGAGAATTGGGAAACCCCCGCCCATTGCAATGACCATGCACGCCATCTTCTCCAGTCAAACGTACTGTACGTACACTGTACATGCAGCGTAACAGCTGATTGCTGGTACCCTGCCTCAATGACACCACGCACCAGCCACCAACGTACCCGTGACGAGTGGACAGCGTGCAGGGAACCAGCGTAAACAGCTGAGTCGTCGTAAAGAAGCAATGCCCATATCCCTCCCGGTAAAATATTTGCAATAACGATACCCCCAAAATAGCGAACTGCGCATGCGGATTTCTTTATTTACATGACAATTTGTTATGATTTCCTCATTGTTCGCTTCTCGTTTCAATGCATGTGTTATGTTATGTGTTTCAGATTTCCAAGTCAATAGATGGGGCAGGTAAATTCTCTTACGGACTGGTAACTTTCTCAAGTTACCAGTCCCACTGGCTAGTGCCAAAAAAAGTAAAGATCCACCCCTGGTTCCAAGAGATGGTTAGCTTCCACCTTACACATTTGCCTCAACAACAGCAAGGACTATCTGACGACTAGGCCTAGGCTATAATATAGTATAGAATAGAGTACATGTAGCCTGTAGGCCCTAGTTTATGAGTTCAACACCTGCGTTGCCTGTTGTTGGTGCTTCCGAATTTTGCACCATTTCAATTTTGATCAATGTGTTTTTAGCACTGCCTTGGCAAATAGTGGAAATAACGATCGGATGTAACTATCACTTATCCCCATAGTCAAAATAGTATCTCACCAAGCATAAATGCCTTTATGTTATAATTATGCCGTTTTCAGTAGCTTTTCAGCGCAGACTGATTTCGTTGAGCAAAAGCCTGTATGGATTTAACCCCTGACCTTATTGACTAACATGTTGCCAAACTACAATCTTTTCTGACTTGCATGAAGGATATATAGGTTACGATTGGGCGATTTATGTTTAGGGAGTGTTCACAAAATAAAAATATATGAGTTGGTGCTGGAATGCTGGAAAAGAGTAGACGTTCTTAATTAACCCCCTCATGACGACCCACCTCCTGTTAAACGAATACTTTCCTGCGGAGTACTACTGAGGACAACAAGTACCAAAGTCCCCCAAATTTAGTAACAAAACGATGTCCTTCCGATCCCCCTGGAACACATTCAATGGACCTACTGCACAGAATTATTCTCCTGGCCGGCCATAAATGGCCTACACTACGCCATGCACTCCATCAGCCCACACTGCCCTGCCCACTGCGCATGCTTGATAGCTCACAAAATGTCTGGAACCGACTATCTGTGAGAACCAACCGACCTGATGTGATGCGCACCATGGATGTCCGTTGCACCGTTTTTTGGGTACGCGAGGTCATCCTCACGTGACGTGCGTCGCGTCCATACATTAGCCCTTTGTCGAATGTTTGTCCTTTTTAAGGGCTGTTCTTGTTAATGATAAGTTTTAACTTTCTGTAAAAGTTTACCTGAACGTTGGAAAATGAAATTGAATAGAAATAGAATATAAAATTGAAGATTAATTGTCATATATTTACATTTTCATAAGTACTGTATACACATAAATTATGCTATAATTCAGTCAGTTCCAAATTGGCAAAACCTGTTTACAGCAGCGAATGAATTCAGAAGAGCATCTCGCGCAACACACTCGCATTACGTAATATGGCATGCGATGTCGTAGTGCCGTTGTATGCTGAGACTAGTAGTCTCAGGTTGTATCAGGGAGCTTATATAAAGGGAGAGGAAATTCGAATCGCAAAATTGAAGCCTCCCCATATATGGGCATGTTGGGGTGAGTGCGCGTACACCTGGGACAAACGCATAGCGCATGCGCGGATTCTTTTTTTTTACTTTTCATTTCTTGAACTGAATCGGAGATAAACAATGGAGCGGAGTAATGACGGACTAGTCCGAAAAATCATTAATAAAACTTTTTCTGTGTAAGATCGAAAGGAACGAATAGTGCGGTCGTGAAAACATTAATGTTAGTCATATATAACTAGTTCGTTTTCATGAAATGGTATTTTTTTTACAACGATAGCACGATTTTTGTAACACTTCGTGACGTCGAAAAAAACACGAAAATTGAGACGTAATTTTAATAAAAATAATAGAGCTAGAAAACCTCCTTATGCATGGCCGGTTTTGAAATGTACAGCCTGAAACTGCTAGAGAGTACTGGTATATGTGTTTTATTCACAGAATCGGCTGCCTTGGATGCACGGATAAACAAAACAAAAGTTACCGACCAAAATGTAGAACCGTATTTTCGACCATTTTCGATGAATGGCGATGATGATGATGATGGGTGACGAATTCTGATCATTTTACACACACGGAACGGATTTTCCCCGGGATAGTTTTACTTTAACACTATTATTTTCCGATTCCCGCTGGAAATGTTATCGTAAATGTCTTTAATGTAAAATTAAGGGACCCACAGGCCAAGTTGAAGCTTAAACCCGCGGGATATTATGCACTTATCAATTGCATCACCGGCCCCCTGGGTGCCCCGGGAGAATGTCGGACAACTCGGCCAAGACAACTCGGCCTTTGAGACAACTCGACCAAAAGACAACTCGGCTTACGAGACAACTCGGCCACCGATATTCTGCCTCCCACACAACTCTGCCATTCGACAATCCATAAGCATGATAAGCTTATGAATTAATTTTAAGTTAACATGTCAAACTTCAGAATATATTTGATTGATTTTTTTGGCAGTTCCTAATCACTGATTGAAATTAATTTCAACATTAATGACATTATTACATGATTTATATGAATTCTTTTCATGAGACCTTGCCACTGTGATGTTGCCACATTCACTCTAACTAGTCTTTATTTTCATTAAAAGATTGATTTAAAATATACTAATTGTGTATGTTTCGTTTTGTTTGGTGGCATTTAAAATTGCCGTGCAAATACTGTGGCCGATATGGGCTATGATTCACACCCACCACTAATGCGGGATTATACATTTTCCTATGTTCTTTGTAATATTATTTATATTAATAATATTTGCGAGTACAATATTAAGTTAACAATTAACAAAAATTAATGTGTGCGAGATGTTTCGTTTTCAATGTTGCCGAGTTGTTTTATTGGCCGAGTTGTGTGGGAGGTAGAATCTCGGAGGCCGAGTTGTCTCGAAGGCCGAGTTGTCTCGAAGGCCGAGTTGTCCTGACACCCCCCGGGATTAGGGCCGGGAAGTACAAATTGCTGATGTGATGTCCCGGGTACAGGTCGTGTACGGTCCCCACAGGGCGGGGAACCATTTTGTGTATGTCCCCGTTACAGTCCCGGCTCCTCACGGCTGGGACAAAGTGAACGTCGTTGTACGGTCCCGGCCACCCATAGCCGGGACAAAGTGTTCGGTGGCGTAGAATCCTGGCCCCCGATAGCCGGTGTAAAAATTGTGTGTACCATAGTGTCCGCACCGCTTCTACACTGTCCGGCTTATTTCTCAGTGATGTACGTCCCGGTACACGCCCCCTCATAGCCAGGCAACATTTTTTGTATGATTGCATATACGGTCCAAGGGTCGCATTATGACGCGTCTGCGCGTCCTAGACCTCTCACTTTCGAATAGTGACGCGTCAGATTTCAAATTGGAAAGCCTTGCGGGTCCCGATCAAAATTGAAGGGACCCCTCACATTTGACGATGTATGGAAATGGAAACCCTAAGAAATTGTGTAAATTACATATCCATCCTTTGCCAAATGTCTTGCAATTGCATTTATTATTGCAACAACCACACACAGTATGGTATTAATAATAATAATAATAGTGGATATTTATATAGCGCCGGTATCCGCCGCAAGCGACGCTCATGGCGCTGTAGCCTATATATATATTATTACACTGTCGTTAGGAAATCGTCACAATTCATTTCGCTTTCATCTATCGTAGGCTGCCGGCTAATATTAAGTCATCACTCATCATCGATCATACCCGTCGACCCCTTAACTAACCAAACCATAAGTCATCGACTCATAGTGTGGCCTCTAATTTTCCTAAATCAGTTTCGTCCATTTTCAAATACCCATACTTCGGGACCTCTCATTTTCTTGAGGGACCCCTTAAATTTGTTTTTTGAAGTCCTACGGGGTCCCGAAAAATTTCATGGGACCTCTCACATTTTTGATCCAGGGCTACCCCTGATACGGTCCCGCCATGCCCCGGGGCCGGGGATGCAATTGATTAGTGCATTACTTATTAGTTAGAAAAGAATCGGTTTAGAATAAAATTTATATAAGACTTTTTTTATATTATTAGAATTTAAAAAAACTTGGGTGTTTTAATTTAATATTAATTTTCCTGACATGTATAAAAAGGCGCCAGTCTAAGATTGGAAATACCTACCTAAGGGGGCGGTCATTTTTGGCAGGGGATGACACCCTTAAATGAAAGCGAATAATTTCATTAACAAAATCACTATGAGATGGTGTTATTTTGTACCCCCACACACAAATAAATCTGTACTTTATATAAGGTCATAATGCACTTATCAATTGCAAGCCCGACCCGGGTCATGGCAGGGACTGTACACAAATGTACAAAAAACGGTGCCCGGCTATGCGGGGGAGTGTACAGGGACGTACAAACTGTACCCCTGCTAGTCGGGGTGTGTAGCGTGGACGTACGCTAGGCCTACACAAATGTACAGGTATATACTCATACTGTAAAATGCGATGAGCTCGACGGAATAAGCTTAATAACACAATGTGAACGCATAGGAATGTATACCATTTTGGTTGCAGAAAGCAATTAAGGGACCCGCAAACTGTAGCCAGGCATACACTTTTTTTGTGGGTAAGGGTTGCCGGCCACAGGGGGCCAGCACTGTAGCGGGGACGTACACACAATCGTGCCCCGCCCTGAGGGGACCGTACAGGATTGTACCCAGGACGTCACATCGGCAATGTGTACGTCCCGGCCCTAACTTGCCCAGCCCTAATCCCAGGGATGCAATTGATGAGTGCATATTATGAATAATGAATGGAATTCAAGCTATTTCACACGAGTGTGTTTTGTTATTCGCGGCCGCTGCCTCCATATGCAGCAGCAGGTGTTTCATAAGTGACAGGCTCGGTTCGCAGTTCTGGGTTTAGGCAATGCACATATGTATGCATGCATACGGTAGTTGGAATTAAGAGGAAACAGTTTTATAAAGCGAAACTAAACAAATGAGCAATTTTAGGGGTGGTGCACTTTTTATTTTAGGGGGCAAGAAAACGCGCACATCTTTTGTATAGACAATAGAAAACATCAAGTTGAAAATCGGGTCAGCAACCGGAACATCTACCTTTAAATGAATATTGAAGAAGTTACGGCAGTTTTACGGAGGCTGTACCTGAGAGTCCACACCCCCCTTAAGGACCCTTCGACTGACTGAGGGAGGATGGAGTTGAAGAATATGAAATATAGCTCAAAGCAAGTTCCTCATATAACAAATGCATGTAGCTGGCGATAGCATTGATGCAGTACACACAGAGCATTGCACTTTTGTCAGCATATTCTATGCAGAAAATGCATCATTTGATTAAAACATGTCTCTCCGAGAATAATTGAAAAACAATACTTAATTTAAGCCTAATTTTAAATGTGTGACATTTTTTTTAGAAAATGAAGCTCCATGATTCAAGTTTTCCAGGAAGAAGTAACTTGATCTTGATAATTCTTGCAAAAGCTGATACAGCAGATGACGGGTTTATAGTTCATGCAGAGTCTTGAATATTACGCTGAACACACTACACTATGATCTGTATTAGTTTGGCATTGCTGTCTCAGTATGCTTTAGGCCAACAAAAAAAAGAATTGTGTTGCCATCAAGTGCTGAAAAATTAAAATTGGTATAGGCTCTAAGTCAATTTAACTAATGTTTCTAGTGTGATAATAGTCTAAAAAACATGTATTTTTAAAGCTTACATATTCATTTCAAGCAAGAAATAGTAACATTTAGACTTCAAATTAAAAAAAAATGCAACCATAGTTTTTAAGATTTTAGGGTCGGTCACTGAGGGAAACACAATTTTTTTCCTCGCCCTTATCCCGGGACTGGGTGCAAACTGGCCTCCTGGGCAAAAAATGAAAAGATGGCGTTGAATTAAGACCTTTAATAATCTTTGACTTGGAAAATCTACTTGGCAAGCAGTCATGTACATATTAGCCCTGCACATACAATTGCCAACAACTACAGTTTCTGGTTTTTTTTAAAGGTTCAGAAGTACGGAATTATTTATCCATCTACAATTCAGGAAAATTGGTGTTGGACCACATAGTCCATTTCTTTGCTAATATCCCAATTTAAGGGACTATTTTCAAGCGCTGATTTTGCAACAAACTTGTGTGGGGAGCTTGAGCTATCTACTAAGTGATATCCCTCCCCCGCCCCCACCAATCAATGTTGAGGGTCCCAACGACCGTGGTGATGATACGGTTCCGAACAACATTGAATGGGGGGACTGGGGGGTTGATTTCAACGAAGTCTTCAAAGTGGTTCAACAGTTATTTCCGGAATTGTAGTTGTGTGATTCCAGCCAGATATTGCCCATGGTTCATGACTTGCTCCGTTACTTCTTTTTCAAACATATAACAGTGGCGGATACATATTTTACAATATACCTTTTTTGTGTACCACGTACTGTACCTTTTTTAGTGGGTGTGCAATTTTTTTGCCGGTTTTGTGGACAACCACATCACTGTTTTTCTAATGCGCATCAATAAACTAACGCGCGCGGGAGCTTTGAGACAAACAATTAATTTAATTTGGCCTAAACATTGACTATTTTTATATTCATTTAGTTTTGATCCCTCGGCTGACACCTTAAAATGCCAACCTTACAATAAATTGGGCACTTAAACAATGCTTTTTTCATCAAAATTAAAATTTTGCCATCAGAAGAAATTAGATTGTCTCAGTTATTCAACTCCGCAAAATTTAGACCCGGGGAAATTGTGAATTATCCTAAAATGTGTGGTACCACATAAAATGTGTGGTACCACACCAGAAGTGAGGAGAAATCAATCTTTCCAAAAAATTGGCATCAAAAAATTACATTGACAGAGATGAAACCTTAGCTGGAATCATGTGGAAGAGACAACTGCTACACAAGTAGTCCGTAGCCTACCATGATTAATGATTACGCAATTAATCAAAGTGTGGGTGGGATATATTATAAGACATAAGCACAGCTGCTCTGTCTTGGTAAATCATGGTATTTGGTAACATCTTACAAAAAGAATTTTCCATTTAAAATACATCCATAAGACAAACAAGGGTTGTGTAAACATAATAATATAAATCAAAATCTGTATTAAATGACTTTTAAAATCAAAATATCATGGACAATTTATAATGCTCCACAAATAACACATTTTTACATGTGTTATGTAATGATATAAATCATATGGCCAGATTATTGATGGAATTTGCAATGACCTGTGCATGCATGCATCCATCGGCCTAATATAATAGATGCAAACAATCCTCGATCAATTTAGTACATACACGTATGATTTGCGTGTACAAGGCATGAACGTTGAATGCGATACACCAAATCATGTGCACACTAGAGTGTGATGTCGTTGTGCGTTTTTCTGAGATGCATGTTTGTTGAGGTGGAAAATGTGTACACGGTATTCATTTTTCTATATCAAATCTTAAAATAAAATATTGGAAATGAAAACAACCTTACATTTCCATTGTACTTCCTTGTTTTTTAAATAAACCCATTTTACAACACATTAATTACATGTAAATGTTAACATACCCCTTTGACCTATAATCAAAACAAATACTTGACCTGGTATTCACCTGGAAAAAATACCCTTTGTCCCCCTGACAAGAGTGACCCTGGTGTAACTGGCCTAGTCTACTTGTTTTGCAGAAGAAGAAAAAACATACCAGTTCCTACCAGGTCCTTTGTAATTTGTGAGTAAGTTTGTGATTCATCAGTATCAATGTGATCTTTCCAGGGAGCACCCTCTATTCATGAATTTTTTTAGAAAGTACATTTTCTTGCAGATTTACATTTCTAATCATAAATTGTAAATACATTCCAAGTTACAGGGTGATACGATTCATATTAGGCCTACTTCAAAATCATGGTTTTAGACTAGTGGAAATAAACTGTCTGCTAACTGACATGTTAACCCGACAGTTAATTTTATAACCTGACAGTTTATTTTCCCCCGATTATTTTTACACTCTAGCATCGTGATTTTGAGGTAATTAGGAATCGTATCGCTCTGTAACTTGGAATATTATGATGTATGATAAGAAATATATATCTGCAAGAAAATCTGCTTCAAAAAAAAAAATCTAGGATTGAGAGTGTGTCCTCATAGATAATCGGTTTCATGGAAAAGATCACAATAATATAACCTTGTAGGAAGAACTTTTCCCTTAAGACCAATCTTAACTTTTACAATTTCCGACCCTGGGATGCTTTCCTTTTAACCATGTTTTAACCAAAACACGAAACACCATGTAGGCCTAGGCCTATGCACCTGTGCAGCATACATCCAGTCACACTTTAGCTGTCTCCCAGCTGCCGTCCTTGCTTTTTTTCCAAGGGCTCCTCAGAGCAGGCCTCAAAATAAGAAATGAAGAGGGATGCAATTTAAAGAAATTTGAAAGGCCCATCAACTTTCTCCAAGGCAATTATGTACTTTTGAATAGGGTGAAAACAGCCAGAAAGTGAGGGCATCAAAGCAACCAGGTAAGGTATCGAAGGCAATTGCCTTTAATTAATTTGAGCACTGCTCCTCAGGTCTAGTGTATTTGGCCATCACGAGCTGCATATTCTACTAATTGCATCACATACATGTAACGATGTAACGCGCGTCACGAGACAGTGACGTAACTGCGTATTCTACTAATTGCATCACATACATGTAACAATGTAACGCGCGCGCTTACTCAAGGCGCTGGCCTATACGTTTGAGCGTTGAAACGCGGAAGATACACATACGCGTGCGTAAAAGCTGCGTCACCGTCCAGAGGAAGCCAGTATCATATGATTGGGCATCTTGCAAAATTTCAACCTAATTAATACCCCCCCCCCCAACACAAACACCCTTATGGCAAAACCACAACCAATGACCCAGTGGGTGGGGTGGGGGGGGGGGGGGGGGTGGGCACCCCTCCACTTTTTACTACTACTACTTGCGATCAGTGGTTACGTGAGGTGGGGGAGGAGGTGGCCTCCACTGGCGATCAGTGAATGACGTGGAGGGGCCCACGTGTATAATAGTGGCTACCGTATTATCCTATTAAGCGCCCAGGGCGGTTAGCAAAGTCATTTTGGGTGGGCGCTTATTATGTTACCTTTTTTTTAAACTCATTTATCGTACTAAATAAAATGTACAAGTTGTCATTTGAAGATGCTGACCATTTGATGGTCATTTGAAGATACTGACCATTTGATGTACTAAATACAATGTACAAGTGGTAATTTGAGGAGGCTGACCATTTGAAAAGGTCGGCGCTTATAAATAAGGGATTGTTTGTTGGTAGTCATTGAGAAAAACAGGGGTGGGCGCTTATAAAGTACTGGGCGCTTATAAAGTACGGTAGAGCGTGTATTCCAACCATATATCGAGATCTCGAAATTACGTCATTTAAAGTAGGCATCGATATGACGTCACTGTTTATGATTGATTGATTGATTGTTTGGTTGATTGATTGTTTGGTTGATTGATTCATTTATTTGATTTATTGATTGATTGATCGATTGGTCGATTGATTTAGTTAATTGATTGATTGATTAATTGATTAGTTGATTGCTTGATTAATCGATTGATTGGTTGATTGATTAATTGATTGATTGAATGGTTGATTGATTGATTGATTGAATGATTGATTGATTGATTGTCAATTTAAGTGTAAGAACATGTTTTAAATGAAGTCAATCAATCAATCAATCAAGCAATCAATCAATCAAGCAATAAATCAATCAATCAATCACAAACAGTGACGTCATATCAATGCCTACTTTAAATGACGTAATTTCGAGATCTCGATATATGGTTGGAATACACGCTCTACCATAAAGTACTGGGCGCTTAAAGGGACATTAAGTGGTGTTGAAAAGTTTAAATGTTTAAAAATTTACTTCAGAATTCAAGATGAACATTAAAAATCGCCATTATTGTTGTTTCTACTAACAAAAAACACAGCAAAACTATGCAAATATGGTTCGCGTTATGTATCACGCGTACTGCACGGGGATACTGTCGGACGTAAAATGCTGATCCCGCGGGACCAGCATTTTTTGAATCGACGTTTTCTTGTACAAAGAGAGCTGATTTTTCTTAATCCTTATAGGTGTAAGTTCATACATGTAATACAATTATAAAAATAAACTAATCTCAGTTTTTATCATAATTGAGGGCGCTGCCTCCAACACATCTCTTAGTGTCCCTTAAAGGGATACTACGGTAATCCATCCCACCAGTTGAGTGACAAGATTCTCTAAGGGAATTTCCCTATTCATCAGGCTTCATCCAGTATAGTGCCAACTTCAGATTTGAAGACTCTTGCACTGATTGGTAGGCTGTGTACAGGCTGTGTACAGGCTAGTCTATTAAACTGGAGAGCTCCTTTAAACCCTAGGCTCTGTCTAACGGTAGGCCTAAGGGAAGTACCAATCAATTATGAAAGCTTACATTTAAAAATCGCGCGATTGGTAACTTGCTTTACCTCGCAGCCCGTTACCCGGGATTCTAAGCTTATTCAATTCAAGCCTTGTAAATCATGTATTGTGAATTTTTATCCAATTTTATTTAGATAGTCTCTTCTGAAAAATCCGTTCCGTGTGTGTAAAACGATCAGAATTCGTCACCCATCATCATCGCCATTCATCGAAAATAGTCGAAAATACGGTTCTACATTTTGGTCGGTAACTTTTTTTTTGTTTATCCGTGCATCCAAGGCAGCCGATTCTGTGAATAAAACACATATACCAGTACTCTCTAGCAGTTTCAGGCTGTACATTTCAAAACCGGCCATGCATAAGGAGGTTTTCTAGCTCTATTATTTTTATTAAAATTACGTCTCAATTTTCGTGTTTTTTTCGACGTCACGAAGTATTACAAAAATCGTGCTATCGTTGTAAAAAAAATACCATTTCATGAAAACGAACTAGTTATATATGACTAACATTAATGTTTTCACGACCGCACTAATCGTTTCTTTCGATCTTACACAGAAAAAGTTTTATTAATGATTTTTCGGACTAGTCCGTCATTACTCCGCTCCATTGTTTACCTCCGATTCAGTTCAAGAAATGAAAAGTAAAAAAAAGAATCCGCGCATGCGCTATGCGTTTGTCCCAGGTGTAAGTGCGCGCGATGTAACTCTTGGGATGACGGCGCACACTCATTAGCATACTTTAGACGCGTGATGTAACTCTTGTAACTTATTAGCATAATTTAGACGTGTGGTGTAACTCTTGGAACGGGGCGCTGTCACGCTAGAGGCTTCAATTTCGGCAATGGGAGTCTGTGCACAGTGGCACAACAACCTGGTTGTATGCGTATGCCAAAATCGTGCTTATACGCTTGGATTACTTTCGCGCGGATATATAAACCTAATATTTCTCGCCATTGAACTATAGATTATTTAGTCCATTATTTTAGCCTTTTGTCAGATTAATGCTGATTTCATTATTAAAGTTTATTTACCGTATGCAATATTCAAATTTTATATGATATTATTTTGATGAACACATTCATTTTCCCCCTGTTAGGAGTATGTCATTTTTAAGGACTGTTCTTGTTTGTGTTATGTTCAATCAATTATTATAAAAAAATGTTGGGCGACAAAAGTGGCAACTCTGAAATTCAATCCTGTGAGCAAAACGAATGTTGACATCCGAAAACAGGATCTCTCTCGGGAAAGTCAACAAGGAAGTGATCAAATTCTGGACTTTAGTTTTGCGTCATCAGGTGTTCCATTCACATTTCATATGTAATAAGGTTTGTAGAGAACTGCCGAACTGCGATATACACGCCACTTTACAAATTTCATGCATCATGGGGTCCAGAACATCGACGCTTCTTCAGAATGAAGAGATTGCAGAAATACAAGCAGAAACTGGATGTAAGTAAGCTTATAAATTGTTTTGTATTTTTTTAATTACTTGTAATGTTATGTGAATGTGATATTCATCTTATCTGGAAATGGGGGTAAGCTTTAGAATACCCTACCATTTTGATTCCTCACTGTGTAAGTGTATGGGTCGTTCTTTTTTAAAAGTTCCCATTAAAGATGTATATTATATGCATAATGCAGTGAGTGGTACTACTGGTAGGGTATACCAAGGAGTTATTATATTAATGATAACTCCTTGGGTATACTAAAGGAACTCCGGAAATGGGATAGTCCGTGGCGTTACGTGACATACTCCGGGGCTACCTATAGCTCCAAACTGGTGAGAAATATTCGGATTTTATCTCTCTGCACGCAAAAGTAATCCAAACGTACATGCGAGAGTATGGCCTTTTTTGTGGCACGCACGCATCACGCATATAATGCACAGTTTGCGTGTTACCTTCAGTACTGTGTTCATTACGTCATGAGCGACCGATCGTTTGAGTTGAAATAAATGAAGTCAACTGGCCAAGACCGGTCGTTTCCAGTCATGCGATCTCTTGATCGATGAATTGGGAAGTCGGATCAGGTCACTGTATCAGAGGAAGGTTTTGAATTATGACATAAAACTCGTCATCGAAGCGACCCGAATAGTTATCAGCATTACACGGCCTCACGCGATCACTATACTCTATTTGGCTTCCTCTGGACAGTGACGTAACTTAACAGGCGCAGCTTTTACGCACGCGTATGTATCTTGGCGGAAGATACATACGTGTGCGTAAATGCCGCGCATATAAAGTTACGTCACTGTCCAGAGGAAGATAAATAGAGTATAGACGTCCCGTACTGAAAACCATGTACATGTAGTCGGCTGCAAATAACTTCAGCACTTTTTTCTGTTACGACAGCATTCTAAGCGTAAACACAGAGCGTCGAGAGCGATGTTGCCATTGGTGGAGTAGCGCAAATTTGAGCTGACCAAAGCGTGTCTGATCATATGGCGTCAAAAATGCCCACATGCTCATTTTCAGTGGAGTGGCGTAGCTATCATATTGGGGGGGGGGGGGGGGGACAAGAAATGAAAGTGAACCGACAAGATATTTCCCGACTAACAAATTTGGCTTTAATTAAACAAGCTTCTACCAAAAAGAATTCCATTTTGGGGACACATAGCGTGCTAAAAATTTCCATCTGTGTATAGAACGTCATAATTCTGTGATTCCTCTTGTCAAATGAACCGACAGTGCCAGGGATGTAGCTATGCCAGTTGGGTGTAGCCGGCACTCACGATTGCCGAAAGAAAAAAAGTTTTTGTTTTTTGTGGATAAAATCATTACACTGCCTCATAAAACAAGAAAAAACCCTAAAAAACACATCAAGAAGGTCTCTGGACCCCATGCCATGATCCACTGCACTTCGTTTGATACACTTACTCCGTTCGCCATTCAGTAAAATTAGCCGGCAATCAACATTTTCTAGCTCCATCCCATGACAGTTTAGGGCACGCGCGTACATGTACATGTAGGTCCCATGCTGAACTTCTCTGCCGGCTCTTCTCTTCTCCCTTTGAAATGAAAGACTCGCATAAGTGAGGATCAGACGCACTGCGTGGTGTGCATGTGCCAATCTCAACCAACAGTGCCAATCTCAACCGACATTGCCAATCTCAACCGACATTGCCAATCTCAACCGACAGTGCCAATCTCAACCGACAGTGCCAATCTCAACCGACAGTGCCAATCTCAACCGACATTGCCAATCTCAACCGACAGTGCCAATCTCAACCGACAGTGCCAATCTCAACCAACAGTGCCAATTTCAACCGACAGTGCCAATCTCAACCGACATTGCCAATCTCAACCGACAGTGCCAATCTCAACCGACATTGCCAATCTCAACCGACAGTGCCAATCTCAACCGACATTGCCAATCTCAACCGACAGTGCCAATCTCAACCGACATTGCCAATCTCAACCGACAGTGCCAATCTCAACCGACAGTGCCAATCTCAACCGACAGTGCCAATCTCAACCAACACTTTGAGTCTTTGACCTATTAAAAAATGTCAAAATATTGACAATACAGTTTTTAAAATTCAGTTGAAATAGATTCAGTGGTTAGCTGTACACCTTTTACTTTCCTTCTGCTTGTACTTTCTAATTTTCAGCAAATTGAGCACAACCTTGTTTAATAACTGTGTGGTATTTGATTTTGGGACATTTTAATCAATTCATTGTTTGTCAACTATTAGATCTTGTATTGTGAATGAAACACAAGGTATGTTTGTTTGCTTGTTGCTGTGTTGTTTTATTCAAATAAAACTTTCTAATTCACATGTATTTATATTTTCTTTTTCTAATCACAGTTACATCAAAACAAATTGTTCGCTTATACAGTCGTTTCACCAGTCTAGACACAAGTGACAATGGAATATTAAGGTATGTTTGATTTTAACTATGCATCTAGTGATTAATCTGATACAACAGGCAACTGCTGAATGCAACATAAAATACATCCTAAATAAGATACAAATCTTGTTTACCAGTGATTACATGACGTATTACGCTTAAAGTCTATAGTTTGATCAGTTCTAAATTGGCGAAGCCCCTCATTACAGCAGCGAATGAATACAGAATGAAGTAGGCGCACATGAAGGCAACAAGCGCACTGTGCACTATATGCGTGACGCATGTGTGCGACCAAAACTGCGGATGTGTGGCCATAATCGTGCACGTACGATTAGATTACTTTTGCACACGGAGAGATAAAAACCGATATATTCTCGCCAATTTTGAACTGCAATTATTAAACTGTAGCTTCATTTCCATGCAGTCACGAATGGAAGGTGCTGGACATGTCATAACATCATAATTTTACCCTATGTGTAATGACTTCAGGGTGTATTCCATAGTCACATTATTTGTGCACTTAAAGGTGGATGTTCAAATCACTTAAGCTATCAGAAGAAACCCCATGGTTCTCATAATTTCTGTAATTTTTTTGGCACAAGATATGTTCTATTTTAAATAGAAGATGTAGTGAATTAGTGCCAAAGATGTTTAAACCACCCACCCAGTTTGTGTACTATTTTTGAGGATTAGTAAGGGCTGGATTAGTCATGACTCAAATCAATTGTAGTGGCGGTACATAGCCCCTAAATGCTCAGTAGATACAGCTTTTTGGTGATGGACAGGGAGAGATACAAAGTACAATGTAGAGCAATTATTATAGTGGATATTTATTCTTGGAATGGGAAGGAAAGACTGCAAGTTGATTTTACTATTTTGTATGATTTGTATGTATTGCCATCTGAAAGGAATTTGGTAATATGTAAAAATTAAAGGCCTTAACAAATGTAATAGTGGTGTCATTTAAATAATTATAGTACTATATTTTATTTTGTAGGTTATTATTACTTGATCAGACTACTTGTTTTGATTGTTTTCTATTTTGACTTTTCCATGACAACCCTAAACAGCCCAATTATACATTTTTTGATAAAATTGCAGTCGAGAAGATCTGTTGAGAATACCAGAATTAGCCATAAATCCACTGGGTGATCGAATAATCCATGCCTTCTTCATGGACAGCTCAGACAACAGTATCAACTTTAAGCAGTTCATGAAGACATTAGCGTTATTCAGACCCATCAAAGCCAGTGCATCGCAAGATGTGGAAGACCAACTTGTCAACAGTAGAGAAAACAAACTCAGATGTAAGTTCCAGGTCAAGGGATTCAAATAATGCAATAATTACAATAACAGAATGGCTCAAAAATCTGAAGAGTACAATGAAGTGTATGCACTGTCCAGTATTAATGACTGTGTTATCAGTCACTTAAATAAACCCAAAGTTGTACAAGTCATGTCAAGTCACTCACTACAATGTAAAGTTTGTGAAGTCATTTGTCACCCCAAATCAAGCCAAAGTGTTACTGAAATTGCTTCTTTTCACACCAATTAATCACAAATACCAGCAGCTTCTTTTAATTTTAACAGTCTAAACACCCTATTATCAGAGATGTATGAAAATTGTGTATTTTCATTATTATGCATGATCTAGTGTAAACAAATACAAATTAAAGGGTTTTTGGTTCATGCACATGCACAAATCTAATGGCTCTCGACTCCAGTCAAGAGATTTCTTGTTAAAGGCCAAGAAAAAAGAAAGATCTGTCTCACATTACCGCGCACATAAGTATGTGGAGTCACTTTTTCTGCATAACCCTATGAGATGAACCCCATTTGGGGCTCCTTTTTTTTAGTTGTCAGAAAAATTGGGAACACAATTGTCTGCCAAAGGGAGGGGGGATAGTGGGCCACAAACACAATAAACAACATCTGCATTTAGCATACATGTAGCTATTTTTTCTAAAAAAGCAAGAAAAAAAACATATATATAGCATAGCTTTTCCCCCAAATGTATGTGAGACAGACCTTCTTTTTCTAGTGCCTATCTACATGTAAATCAAAAGTCTTTTGAGGGGAAATGAAACTCTGATACCATGACTCAACTAGATATTTTCAATACGTTCAATAACACCATGTGTTAGACCCATTGAAAGTGTTGTAAAGGGTGATATATCCTGTCTAGTTTCAGTTCAAGTAATATTTTGTTTTCAAATTCATTACATTTTGCTTTCTAAGGGAATGTTCATTATTTACGCCGGGGGGGGGGGGGGGGGGGGGGGGGGGGGTGGAGGATTTAAGGGGGGAAACACAAAAAACAAAACTGTAGAGACAGGGGGAACACAATTTTTTTTGATTAACTAAGGGGGGAACACAAATTTTTCCCCATCAAAGTGAGAAAAAAATATGCGGCACTTCGATAGGGGTGACTTTGTGATTGTGACGTCGTGTCAGTTGAGATTGGCACTGTCGGTGGAAAAAATGTGTCCCAGAAATGCAACATTGTTTGCTACAAAGCTTGTTTAGAACCAAAATGTACCTCGATCGTGCCAAAATTAGGTGTAAAGTCAAAAAAAAAATCACACGCTACGCGCGCATTTATTGGCTCACAAAAGTCTTGTCGGTTCATTTTCATTTCTCGTCCCCCCAATATAAATTACCTAGCTACGCCACTGTTTGACCATCAAACAATATTTGATGTGCGGTTCATGGATATTGACAAATTTATGAATTGCATAAATTGAAAATATTTGGGGGTGGGGGAACATGAATTTTTTTTCTACTGGTCGGGGGAACCTGAAATTTTAAAAAACTTGAGATGGGGAACTTGGAAAAAAGGGTTCAAAAACACTGAAATCCTCCATCCCCCCCTCCCCCTGGCGTAAATAATGAACACTCCCTTATACATTTACACTCATCACAATCCTACCATTGTGCAAAGGAAAGTTATAATAATATGTTTATTTTCTATAAAAATGAAACCTTCAAATTGTGGTATTTCACTATGACTCAGTTAGTTTTGATATGAAAAATACATTGTATACATGCTGCTATGTACATTATGGTTTTGTATGATATCCAGATTCCAGTATAGTTCTGACACCTTTAAAATCTTATCTGTCATTTCACCTTCATCCAGCTGTGTAGTTTCCTTTCCTGTGATCTGATAGGGTGTTACACAAGCACCCACTTGTCACCATAACCATTTGTGAGTGTGACATCCAGTTTCTGTGACCATATCCTCTGTTCAACAAGTGATAGTGTCGTATAGTGAGCTTTAGGGAGATCTAAATGTATTTGATATTTCCAAAGTATATTAAGCTGTAGTACAAAAAGTGTGACAATTATATTGCAATCAGTGTACTCAGGTTGAAGTTCCACCTTATTTCCCATAAAACCACATTGCATTAGCAAACATATTATACATTACAATTGCATGCACCTAGCTTTTATTATTCTTGTTGCACAAGCATAATTACTAACACTATAAGCATGTGGAGTTCTAAACCAACAAAAATTGGGATGTTGTTACCATTCAAAAGGTGTGGCAATATTGCCCAATTCAAAATTAGCACATTTTGCCTACTTATAATATATTATACATGTGAGGATTTGAGTGACAAAGCCAAAGGGGCAGAATGACTATTGTCAAGCTTTCCATATAAATTTGTTGGGTTCTTTTCATTACTCAAAAAGATGCCTGAAATGGTTTGGTTATACTATAGTTACATATTTTGTCACCCAAATAAGTAATTTTTGTATGTAAGACATGAAAATGAGCACTAACATTTTGATAAATTTGGGTATTTATTAACAAGTTGCAATACAGGCCTTAAAAGGTTTGTTTGTCCAAACGAGGCTGCTTAAAGACCTTTATGTCACCAGCTTTTGTCAAACAGTGGTAAGTTTGGGGGAATTCAAGTTGATGGTGTACATTTTTTCCTGGTAATAACTTTATTGGTTCTACCATCTACTTCTTTTACAGTTGCCTTCCGTATGTACGATCTTGACAATGACGGCAAGATATCCAAAGATGAGCTGTTAGTCGTGTTACAGATGATGGTAGGCTCAAATATTACAGAAGAACAGCTTGGCTCCATTGCTGATAGGACTATCTCAGAAGCAGATGCAGACAATGATGGACAGATTGGATTAGAAGATTTTGTAAAGGTACATAATTGTAAAATCATCTTCTGTAACTAAATTTATTAATTCTGATTAAAAACTGGTACTTTACATTTACGCATCACATGGGTATGGTATAAAGTGTCCCAAGAGAACCATATCATTTTTTTCCAGTTTAATAATTTAAACATGACTAGGACCTAAAGTACACCTTTTCTCTTGGACAATTTCATCCCAACGTGAGCTTTTTTACCAAACCAATTCATTAATTATTAGCATCACTTGAATCACTTCCACCTTGTGAACTAAGTAACTTTGATTTGCTTGTTTAATTTGATAGAATTTATATTATTTCTCCATCATGCTTGTTGCTAGAGAGGCAGGAGAAATATAGGAAGTAGAACCAGAAGCCTTTAGATGTATTTTTAACGCTTTGATACCAATTGTTCTCGATAGCTCAGTTGGTAGAGTGTCTGTCTTGAGTTCACGAGGTCCCAGGTTCAAATCCTGGTCCAGAAATTGATTAGTCATATCATGGGTGTTACTAAAGTTTGCTTTGTAATTCCATAAATTGCATTTGTTTCCAACCCCTACTTATATGCCAACCAAAACAATATGCAACTGAAACACACAGAGGGCACCATACTTGAGGTATCATATGACCATCTGCTATGCCATTAGGGATTCTGGATGGGACTAATTGTTGTTCTCTTTGTTCATGCTGCTGTCAAATAACAATTTACTTTCCAAGGAATAATGGGCTGGAAAGTGGAATAAGCATATATTTTACAAATGAGTGGTCACTTGTGAGGAATTGCAACTTATCACTTCGCTGGACAAAATCACAAATCCTCTATAGAACCATTCCTGGTTAAAGAACCCGGCCATATTCCATTAGTTGACTTCCAGGGCTGCTGTGACGGTTAGATTTAGCCTTGGGCCAATACCATACCAAAAAGGTTAATATCCAGCACTGCTGACTTTACTTTTGTCCATGAAATGCAATACTTAACCCTGCCCCTACCCCCCCCCCCCCCCCCCCCCCCCCCCTTTGTGACCTTGATCTTCATGCATGTTCCAAATCTACAATCTTAAAATGGTTTCGAAAGTGAATTTTTTTTTAATCATTGTTATTTTTAAGTACTGTCTTGTTATTTTTTTTTTTAACACTATGTATCTTTTGATTCTTGCAGGCACTGGAGAGAACAGACGCTGAACAAATGATGAGCATCAGGTTTCTCAACTAAACTCTTGGTATTACAGAATATAGCTAATATATTTATAATGGGGCGATGCCGCTCTGACCATTTTCGTTTCCACTTCCACTTTGATTGAACATCTATACATTTGAGTGATAGAAAACGAGGGAAATTGTATTTATTTAGCATTATCTCAAAATAATTATTCCTGAATTGTGATTGGTTTTTCTTGATCACATTACATGTATCCCATGTCAGAGGATACCCTCTTACGCCATCAATGAATTATGAAATTTAAGGTATTCTTGCAACAAAAATGCATTGTGTATCTGACAGTACCTCATAATTTGCATCAGTGATTCAAGATTAGATGTATCAACACTTTGCTGAAAACAACTCTAGTTTGTGAAGATGTAAGAAAAGAAACCATCAGGAAAATGTCTCAAATTGTTTTGTGTTCCATTGAAGATATATGATAGAAAGATGATCAGTTGAATCAGTGCAGACAGCGGCGGCTCTACGGGGAATCCAGTCAAGACCGTTCCCCCCCCCCCCAGTCAGCTCAAGCGCCACCTCATTTTGTCCCCCAAACAAAATAAAAATGTTGACTTTTTAATGACAAAATTACTTAAAATTAGCTTAATATTCATCTGAAATTTATAATTTAGAACAAATTAAGCTAATGTCAGGCAATTTTTAGAATAAAAGCCAAAAATGTTTGATGCTGGTGCCGCCATGAGTGCAGATGACAAGAAAAGAAGTAAATCTTATGAAGAATAACAGTAATTTGTATATAACTGCCTCCTGTTAGAACTCATGATTTGTACATGTTTCCTTCATTGGGCATCAGTCATTTTGGCGGATTTACATTGCTTCAACATGTATGTGATTGTTCATTGATGTTGCATGATGACCAATGATGGGAATGTGAAAGGAACAGTACTCAGTCCCTACTTTGTTTGATGTGTAGCTTATTTCAGTTAAGAGAAATGGGATTGGGTTATAGTTTATTTAGTATTTTACTCTTTTACTCATAAAGTAGGAATTAATCAGTTTTTGTAACCCGAATATCCACATTTGTATTAATTGTTGCTCATTCTGGTGCATATTTAGCCCAATTTCATGAACATTATGTTTCACAATTCTCCTTTTTAAATTAATTTTTATGTCTGATATGTAGATTAAATATAGAACATGTTGTAAACCTTGAATAGCTCTAGCATTAAATATGCCAATCCCTTGTCATTACCAGTAAAAGGAATATTGAGCTGGATAAAGAATGTGCCTTTTTTGTAAAATGTTGTACTCAGAGACAAATATTAACAGGAAACTTACTGCCATGTACCAAAGCTTGTCCACATCAATATTCTGAAACAATTATATCAGTTTAAAAAGAGCTATTGGAAACTGCTTATTCACAACACTAGCCTGTATTACAGTTAAATCAGATTAATTGAAATATTTGTGTTGGCTATTTTGAGGGGATAATACATAAGCCTACATACACTTAGTTATTATTATATTAGTTTGTAAATACTGCTTATAGCTGTGTGGAATACTCAATAATATACAAATATTATGGTATTTTTGCGAGAATCAAATAACAACTCATAAACCCCTTTCTTGTAGTGTATGCTAAGTATTTGATACCAACTAAGTGTAACACAGAGCAGCTATTGAAGATAGGTACTTAACACATTGCAAAAAGGTACTATCTGTAAAAGCTGCCTGGGGTCTATATATTTCTTATCATCTTTGGTGTGCCTATGAAATTAGCTGACAAATCTTTGATTCTTGTGCAAGGAAAAGGGGAATTTTGAATGTTTATGCTATGTATCACAATTTGTATATAATGTATGCAAAGTCTCAAATTCATCAACACTTTGTCTTATTTTGCTTCGATCAGTTGGTGACAATTAATGTTACTTTAGTTTGATCAGTTTCAAATCGGTGAAGCCTTCTTACAGCAGCGAATGAATACAGAAGGATGGGGGCGCACATGAAGGCAACAAATTCACTGTGCATCATGCGTGACGTTTGCGTGCAGCCAAAACCGTGTGCGTGTGGCCATTGTCGCACACATACGTTTGGATTACTTTTGCTTGCAGAGAGATAAAAACTGAATATTTCTTGCCAATTTGGAACTGATTAAACTATACCACTGGCTTTATTATGTATATTGAACCATCCATTCCACAGTAATTCCAGGGAATAATGGTAGGTAAAGTGTATCGGTGCTTGCTAATCATGATAGCTCTGGCCTGAGTGCATCTGGGAGTGCAAAATATTAAGTTAACCCGTTTGATATAAAAGGTGTTTTTGTGGAGGTGTGGTGTGAAACCAATGCTGAGAATTCCCATAAACCCATTCAGCCTATCCAAATGTTATAATATGGGCAATGTCTTGCTAGACGTCCCGCAACTGGTATGCGCATGCTCATAACAATTAAAATATGTTGCAGTAGTACACAGTTTATTCCGTACGGGACGTCTAGCAAGATATAGCCATAATATGGAATGTATGGAATGTTTTGTGAAATAGAGGACATAATGTGTCTGCTCAGTAGTATAACCAGAATTTGGAAGGAGAGAGAGGCACAATATAAATGATATATGCAGACAAAAGATAACATAAACATGTCTCCTGTAATCTGGAAAACCTAGTAAGTCAAATTTTGGAGAAAAATTGAGCTAGACCCATATTTGAACTTAAAGGTTTTTCCCCTTCAGTTTATCAAGTTAAAGTGTGTGAAACTCTTCCCTGTCGGCAGTTTTTCATCTGGAAGAACCTAGTATGGAAAAACCTTGTTTTGAAAAAATATGGGAACAGTTTTCCTTTTGTTTTTCTGACATTTCCGTTCAAAAGACTTACTAGGTTTTTCCAGATTACAGGAGATGTGTGCAAATTGGTTGGGTGTAATTTGCGGTTACCCCCTGAAGTTATCTTAATGGATATTATTTGAAAATTTGCTCAGAACTTTCATTTAAATCATTTTTTTTTATCCAAAAGTGTCTAGCCCAATTCAGAAATGGGCAGTCGACTCACAGGATCAACTGCCTTTACCTTGTCAATTTGTTATCAAAATGTCCATGAAAAATATGTGCCACTGCCATCAATGCTATGCTGATGGACCACTAGGAGGAACCTGGTGAAGCCACTTTGTCCTTCATGTATCATTTTATGGAATTCTGATTTCATTTAGTGACCTAAAGAAATCAAAATTAACTTTATTTTACCCTTATTATACTGTGGATAGGTTATAGCATTGCAATAACTTGTAAGATGTTTAAATTATGATATTTTGTAATTATGTCTTTTCTATCTCTTTCTTGACAAATTAACCCAGTGCTGATAAGAGATTTAATATTCTAAAATAATGTTTATGACAAAATAAAATTGTTTGATGCACAAATCGAGTGCTTAGTGCAACAAAGAGCTATCTGCATTTTTGGCCAAAATGAGATTTTGGTATCAAAATGATCCGCACAAGATCAGGAACCTAATTATGAGAAAAAAGTAAATTCACCTAATCAAAAAGGTTTGAATAGCATTTCTTTTAACTTGTCAAAACCAATAGGTGACAATGATGGGAACAAATCTTTAATTCACCTTTTCTCAAAATGACCGAAATGCAGATAGCCCTTTGTTGCACTTTAAACCCTCTAAATGATATGCTATTAAAGCCTGAAATATTTGATGTGTGAAAATGTTTCGATTTGCAAAACTGTATTTGCAGCATATTGCGAAGTTCAAATTAACTATCCAGCTATATTTGCCATTGCAAAGGTTTGATTGCCAAGTATTTGCACTTTGCAGCCTGACATTTGGCAACTATCAATATTAAATTCCATGCAAATATTTCTTGTTTTATATTAATATAGCTGTAATGTTATAAACCAGTCCAGGTGGTATTTTGAGTACTAACGGCAGGCAGCATCAATGATCAAATTCTGTCTCGGAAGCTTTTGGCTGGCTGAACATAAAATATGCAGCTGTATCTACATGTATAACTATTTTAATACTTGACACATGGCTGTTGGTTTTACCAAATACAAAACAGATTTTTCAGAAACCTTTCTCAAATGTCAAGGTCTATCTGAAGGATTACTGAACCAATACTAGTCATGTTTGTACTTATTTTAATGCATTTCTCATGGTGATTCCAAATATGGTAATGAAATTCAATAATTTTGACATATTTGAAACATTTTGTGACATTTTGGAATGTCGGCTGCAGCTGCCAGCCGTATGGAAAGTGGGTAACAGTATAGAGTATCAATCTGTATGCTTTTGGACCGATGTTTAATTGCCGTTAAGTGGTGAAAAAAGAAACAATGCTGCACCTTACTGACTCAATATTTTGAGATCCATTTTGTTTCAATTTAGGGGTTAACTTGGATACCAAACTCAGGCAATTTGGGTTTTTTTATTCCCTAAAATGTCATTTAAATAACAATTGTATTATGCTATTGCTTCAAGCCAGGATTTAATGCATAATAAATGTAATTTGGGCTGAGGAAATGTTTTTCCAAGTTTTGCACGCAAAAGCTTCTGAGAAAAGACTTTGTGTTTGCCTTTTAATACAGAAAGAATATTTTTATATGAAATGTGTTTAATATATGAGGTCAAATTAAAATTATTAAAAATAACAATTGAAGGTACTTTGTCACTGTTTGTAATTTTATTATCAAGTACTCGGTTGTGTTATTGTATTTTACATACACGTGTATTAGCCAGTAAATCCATTAGGCCAAGAAAAAAAAGATCTGTCTCACATACCCCTGCGCATAAGTATGTGGAGTCACTTTTGCCACATAACCCTACATGATGAGCCCAATTTGGGGCTTTTTTATTTGTCCGGGGAAAAAATTAAACCGATTGCCTCTGAAAGGGCACACAAAAGAATAAAGGGTAAACAAAAACACAATAAAAAAAGAATTAACATATAGAATATAGCTATATTTTCTATAGAAAAAATGCATATACACTCCTCCAAAGAAGTTCCTTGCCACTTAATTAGTAAAGTCCAAATATTTCAAATTAATATTTAATAGAATATATATAATTGTATATCAAAATAAGCAGAAAGTAATCCTCTAACAGCTTAACATGGAATTTAGACATGATCACTCATGCATGGCAGATCCCATTCACTTGACAATGGCAAGGTCTGTGGAAGAAGATTGCAAAAAATTGGATAATCCCTTCCATTCAAATGTTAATGTGAATGATTGAACACAATATGAACCTTACCATTGCTTAATGAATGTGCTCAGCCATGCATGAATGCGTACATCTTAATTTCATACAGACATGATAGAGAATTATTGTCTGCTTATTTTGACATGCAATTGTTGAATTTATATTAAATATTTATGTGAAATATTTGAACTTCAATATTTAAACTTCAATGAGTGGCAAGGAACTTCTTCACAAATGTGTGAGACAGACTTTTCTTTTTTTGAAATTATATCTAAAAATATCCTCGTTTAGTTTATCTGTATTTAGTGCCCTAAACTACCGTTCGACCATGCATGATATATCTACATGTGGTTAGAATTACACAGCACTCCTCTAGATAGCAACAAATGTCATTTACTATCTTGAAGCTCATAAAAATATTATTAGCAGATTAGGCCAAACAAAAACAAAAAATTGTTTCCAGTAGTGCGCATGATTTCACTGTGATTCTTGCGCATTTAAAAAATGTTTAGAAAAAACAGAAAACAATATTGTTACGGCACCATCTTTTGTCAAAATTGTGTCCAACATGTTTCAAGATGGCGTTTGGCCATATACGGCTAACACATAAGTGAAAATCCGCTGCAAATATCACATTCAAGCGAGTATGAGAGTAACAAAAATGCACAGATTTGACTAAATATAACCATTTTAAGTGAATCTCCACTATCAATTTGAGCAATAAAAGTAAAAAAATGCATTTCGCATTTGACTTTTCAGGCTTGCTACTGGAAACAAACTTGTTAATTTTTTTTGGCCTTATAAGAACAAACTATTTATACATTCAAATTATATTAACTTAATGAAATATATTGTGCTCATGGATTTTAATTGAAAATAAATCCAACTGAATAATTTTATTCAATGGTATTATGATATAAAATCTGATATACTCCTCCCTTCCCAGGAATAGCTCGCATTTATGTTTAATCTTTTCATTGAAGGTTTGGTGAGGTTGTGGGACTATCGAGAGGAAAATGGACCAAATAGTGCCTCAAAAGGCCTTGTTTGGCCTGGGAAGTAAAAACCGAGTTAGCCACGGTGACAGTCCAAGCCATACACTAGCACACCAGATCAATGGTACTCTACTAATCATTTTTTTTGTCACAATATATCATAGCATAGCCCAGCATTTAGATTTAGAGGCATCATTTAAAAAAGAATGAATATCAAGTTGTCTTTATAGGACAGGTGACTGGATTTGTCTATATGTAAAAAACATGGATAAGTCACAAAATTGAACAAGTGATCATTTTTAGAAACTGGCACCCGTCATTTCCGTCAGTATGTCCCACAAACGCTTGCGTGTATTCTTATCATAAGAAATGGAACTGCTACGGCGATCCCTGCCATTGATAAAGTACTTCCCAGTAATACCATTATATGCAGGATTAGTGGCCAATTCAAATTCATTATCAGCATCATCGGCTTCTATTCCACATGCACCCCATGTCGGTATAAGCATCTTGGTGTTGACCGTACCTGGGTCAAGACAATTCACTGTGATCTCAGTGCCGCACAACTCTGCCATA
Organism: Ophiura sarsii; assembly: GCA_035610835.1. NCBI lineage: Eukaryota > Metazoa > Echinodermata > Ophiuroidea > Amphilepidida > Ophiuridae > Ophiura > Ophiura sarsii. The sequence continues at coordinate 128,383,569 of CM069441.1, read as the reverse complement.
TCATAAGTGAACATCACCTCGCAAAGTTTGGACAGTGCATAAGCCTTGCCTCCTCTGCCATATGATGTCTTTGTGAGTTGAAGATCATCAAAGTTGATTTCATCATCCTGCGATATAGAGCTGACATTCATGATGCGACTGTTACTGCCCTTCTTGATAAGATCCAGCAAGAGAGATGTAAGAAGGAATGGAGCTAAAACGTTAACCGCAAAGGTGAGCTCGTATCCATCTACGGATTCTTTACGAGTGAGCGATAACACACCAGCATTGTTAATCAAAACATCTAAATGATTGTACTTCCTGTGGATATCTTCGGATAACTTTCGGACATCTGCAAGGGAGGAAAAGTCTGCTAGAAAAGTGTCCAGATTCTCGTTCTGTGTGTGCTTTTTGATCTCTTGCAAAGTTTGGTCCAGTCTGGTTTTATTGCGGCCATGGAGAAGAACCGTTGCACCTGTCTTGGCTAATTTTGTAGCGGTGTGTCTGCCAATACCATCTGTTGCACCAGTGACAAGAAATATTCGTCCAATTAGAGACGTTGCCATTGTTGACTCTCAAAGATTGCTGTATTCCAGGTTCTGTAAACACATAAATTACCATATTTCAAAATTATATTGCTAGGGTGAAGAAAAATAACCAAAACAAGAAATGTCTTTAAAAGAGACAAGGCCTCAGCTTAAACAAACGTAATTTAAAGTAATGTAATGTAAAGAAACGTAAGTTCCGTAACATAAAGTTCCCCAACCCCCATGAATTGCATAAACAATTCAGATTTTATGCAGATTAAGACATTGTCTAAAATATTTAAAGTAAAGAACCCATTTGTAAACATTTTCATTGGACATTTATTTTCTCCATAAAACACATATTCTTTCTCTTTTCTACTTGAAAAGGTCTCTATTCGACCACCCTGTATAACAAGACATTATTTTATCACCCTGTATAACTAGACACTGTAAAAAATTCCACTGGAAATTACTATTACATTCATTCCAATAATAAAACACATTTCTTTCTCTTTTCTACTTGAAAAAGTCTTTATTCTACCACCCTGTATAACAAAACATTATTTTATCACCGTGTATAGACACTGTAAAAAATTCCTCTGGCAATTATAGATAATCGATGATAGATGATCGATAATCGATAATCAATAATCGATAATAATCGATAATCAATTATCGATAGATATATAGTTTATAATCGACTGAATCGGCACAACTTTTGCTCAACCCTTTTAGTATGAATCATCGGAAGTTCCCAGAAATCCATCCCCTGTTCCGTCAATGGAACAACTCCCAGGGGGGTCACTCACATATAAAAGTGCTACCCATGCTTGTTAATCAACCCTCAAAACTGACCCATATTGGCGTAACTGGTGGAAGTTAATTTGATACCCTTATTGGCGTCAAGTGTTATCATTTCATACCCATAATGGCGTAATGGCGTCAAGTGTTATCATTTCATACCCATAATGGCGTAATAAAACTTTGAATCATGACAGCAAAAAAAAGAGACTTATTTCAGTCGTATTGTTAATGTTTCATGTCTGAGTTCCTTTTTTTAATGTGTAGAGATAATACATGTAGCATTATAACATTTATATGACACAATTCTTGTGAACTGTGTGTACTTACCGACGTTTTACTTTGGAATATTTCCCGGGTATTTTCCGTGTAGAATTTATATTTATTCCATGCCCGATTCCATGTGACTTGCAGCTTCGTTCATCGGCCGGTATACGCGAAATATTGAGAGTGGGAACCAGCCCGGGAACCAGCGATGGCCAATAGTCTCATACGCACGTTTCACGTGTCCAATATGCCAATATCAGACAGACGCCACATATACATTTCCGTGAGGCATTTGCTTTCGCGTTGTTGTGTGAGGATGATATTAGTTCCCGTATTAGTTCAGAGGGGTTGCACGAAAACAGACGTCTTTTTACCGGCCGATTTATACCCAGAAAATTTGACCCATTATGGCGAAAACTATGGTTTGAAAATGAACCCCTAAACGTCGAAAGAGCCAAAAAATGACCCCTTATTTTAAAAAACGTCGACGACGCTATATACTCAAAATCCGACCCATTTTCGACGTTTTTATTAACGCGGATGCGACGCACTGTTATATGTGAGTGACCCCCCCGGGGAACAACTACCTGCTTCGTCAATGGAACAACTGCCTCATATGCATTTTTATGGTAATGAAGTAAATGTGTGAGTAAATCTCATTTTGACTAGCCCGAGTGATCGTGTGAAGCCGATCTATGTCATACGAAACACCCACTTTCACGTCATACAAGCCGCCCAATTTCCCTATATGAACATGAAACTATCTAAGGGGGCTGTCATTTTCTTCGGGAGGGGGGGGGGGGGGGGGCCACAAATATGGTGGGGGGGTCATAATTTTGTAAAATCTAAAATAGGGGGGTTATAGTTTTGTGTAGCAATTCAGATTCTAACATTTCAAAACGGCAATTTTTTTCCCGCTTCGCGCGCATTCATCTAAGCATATCCCTTATAAATTTACATATTTACAACACCTTTCCGGTTTATTTTTCATTATTTGCTATTTTAGTCATTACAAAATCTAACTTCGATAGGGGGGGGGGGTCATAAAATTATTTAATATCGGATAGTGGGGGTTATAAATTTATTAACAACGGCCATTGACATATTTGTGACCCCCCCCCCCTCCCGAAGAAAATGATAGCCCCCTAATCCCCAGACAACTTCACCTTTTCAGTTATTGTATACATTGTACTTATTTATATTCCATTAAAACAAGTCATAAGTATGTTTTTGGCAGTTAAAACCTATTGTTGTCAATGTAGCACACACAATATACCGCCCAAATGCACCTTCCTGACAAAGCAAATTTGAATATAGACCAGCGGAAAAACAACTGTTCTACGAGCACTGACTCAGATTTGGTTAAATTAAGGTTTAAAAGCAACAACAAAATTAAAGGGGCATTGAGAGATTGCCGAGAAAAATGTGTAATGATTTACCCTGAAGTGTAATGATTTATGGGAAAATGAAGTGTTTTAAACAAACAATAACAATATTTCTATGAAAATCTTACCGATTTGAATGTAATAAATAGCTTACATTTCATTACAGTCATCGCACTATCATCGATTCTATTTTATATACATGTGTATTGGGGGGTACTTAGTGGATATGAGGTTAAGGGGATATGCCGCCAAATAAAGTCCCATTTTTTAACCTTTGGTAATTGATGACCGCGTTTCAAAGCCATTTTTGGTAAATTTATGGATCTTAAATCCTTAATTTTGCTGTTTTTCTCCAACATTTTAGGCAAATCTGGCAAATCTGGCAAAAGTAGGAAACTTATGGGTTTCTGGTAAACATATGGGTCCATTATCTTCCGAAAATTGGTAAATGTCCGAGTCAATTTTCATTTTGCTGGCACGGCGGTACATCCCTACCCAAAAATATCCGCCGCCCCCCCCCCCCCCCCCGGCAATGTTGTGTTCTTTGCCCAGAGCGGAATGAACATAATGTATTTCACAGCTTATTCCGTATGTGTGTGTATCCACTGCGCACGCCGCACATGCTGGGCAAAGGACACGATATTGCCCCCCCCCCCCCCCGAACAGGCTCTTGAACAGAACCCATACGTAGGTGTGTGGGTTTTAGAAAGGGGACAGATGGTGAAACATGCAAAATACCCCGGTGATGAATGATACCAACTGATGACAAATGACTCTAATAACTTGTTGTACCAATAGTTATATTAATATAACTATGATAACTCCTTTTAAGTTAAAACTCTTGAATAGTGTTTCAACATGGTCAAATAAGCTTAATCAATTTAATCCTTGACTTTTACAGTCATGACAGTGAAATAGGCCCCAATTTTGTATCGAATTTGTTGTTCACTAAGATTTTCTACTCTCTCGCACTGAACCTACCAGCAGCTAAGCAAGGTCGTCGTATAGGTCGTCGTAAAGATGTGGGCTCCAGGAGCGCCGAGCACCAATCACCAAAATAGTCACCAACCACTGCCGCTGCGTTCAGTGCAATCCCCAGGCTAATAGTAGAGGAAAAATCAGTCTCGGGAGGCCTTATTTTAAAAGTAACCTGACCATAAAAATAAACAGCATGAATTGTATATCAAATTAAAGCTACAACCCTCAGGAATCTCACTATGGGGATGCATTTGTTGATATAGGGGGTGCATCTATGAGTTTTTGGGCCGTTTCCATGGCAACCATCAAATAAATTAATAGCATAAAAAAAAATCGTGTACATTTCTAAAATCATTTTTTATCAATATAAAACCATACAAAGTACCTTTTCCTTCATGATCTTAACTTATGAGTATTAACCTTTTCTGAAAATGATAAATAAATGTTCTTTTGATTATTATTTTTGTTACCATGGCAACCAAAAACCTTTTTTTGGTTATTTTTAATAGAAATTTAAGATTTTCAAATTAGGTCGTTTATTATATTTCTGAAAGTTTTTGGTCTTTTATCTTTAAGTGTTACTAATCACCGAAAGCAAATGTTTTTTTGCTATAAAATACCTTTTTTTACCAAAATAGCCCTTTTTCCACGATTTTACACATTTTTAAACAAAAATGCCAATTTCCCAATTTTTCATCAAAAAAATATGAAATGCTCAATTTACTGTTGATTATCTAGTAAACATCAAATTACGCCAATCGAATCACAGGCAAAGAAAATATTACAGAAATTTGGTTTCAAATTTGTATGTCTGACCACAGGAATTTGGTTTTTAGTTTGTTCATATCTCATGATATAAGCATTTCTACAGTATAACGCCAATGTGTAAAAATTTCGACCAAAAATTGTAATGGCTCATGTTCAAATTGCCTTAGAAGTACCATACCATGGAGAAAACAGTGCAAATAGCACATCAAATTAAAGCTACAACTGTCAAAAATCTTACTCTGGGCTATGCACAGGTCATATGTGGGGCATGCCTCCGTTTTAGGGTCGTTTCCATGGTAACCTTAAAAATTTAATAACAATGTTTGGGAAAATCAAGAACAAATTTCAAATCAATTTTAGTTACCATTTACTATTTCAGATCAAATTTTCCTCTACATATATTACTAATAGTTATTTAATTGTTCTTAAAATTGCAAGCATATGATCTTTAGTTATTTATTTTTGTTACCATGGCAACCAAAGTTCAAATTTTAGTCAATACAACCGAATTGTTCTTGTTTTATGATGATTTAATCATTTTACATAAATCAGAATAAAATATTTGGACTTTTATTATTATTAACTAAATAATTAAAATGGTTTTCATCTAGAATATTCAAATGTGACCAAAATTGGCACTTTTTTAATGATTTTACCCAATTTTTATCAAAAAGTGCCAATCTAAAAAAAAAATCAAAGAAAAATATGAAATGCTTATTTGTAGATGTGCTATCATATAAAACTTAAAATTAGTCAATTTTATCAATACCAGACAAAATAATCATGGAATAAATGTATAAATTGCATAGCAGGCCATATAAAGTTGGTCATTATTTCATTGAAATCTTGAGAAATAAGCACTTATACACTATTTTGTCATTCTGGTGAACTGGGAGTATCAAATTATACTTGGGGTTATTCAAATCTCATTTTAGGTACCTTATCATGAAAAACAGCACAAATGACACATCATATGAAAGCTACATTATGTACACCTCTCGGGATTATTACCAAGGGGTGCACAGTTTACATAGGGCATGAAGCTGGGGAGAATCTATGAGTATTTGACCCGTTTCCGTGGCAACGGCAAAACGAATGGAATTTTGCAGGGGTCCAGGTGATCAAGATCAAGTTATCATAACCACAAGGGAGTGATTTATGGCCTTAAGACAAGTGATCATGCTACATTCAAGAATCCAGAGTTATCATTTTACAACAATGTATCATTAATAATAAACCAATCGATCATGTTATGATCCGAGTGATCATTTCATGACCCCAAGTGAACATTTAATGTCCCCAGTGATCAATCATGATCCTAAGTGATCATATCATGACCCCAAGTGATCATGTCATGACCCCCAAGTGATCATAATTATATTGACCCCCAGTCATCATTTATGACCCAAGTGATCATTTCATGTCCCAAGTAATCAATTTATGTCCCCAAGTGACTCTTTTATGTCCCCAAGTATTCGTTTCATGACCCCAAGTGATCATTTATTGAACTGATTGGTCATTTTATATCATTTAACAACAACAAATGATCATTTCATGACCCCAGTGACCAGTTCATGACCTTAAGTGACTTTAAAAAATGACCCGATGTGATCATATAGTTAATTTGCTGACCCGAACAAACCATCAAAGTGATCATGTTGACGTCAAACAATGACCAAAAGTAATCAATAAATTACCTCAAGTGGTAGGTAAATGCCCCGAAGTGGTAGAGTAATGACCCAAAACGATAATTTAATGATCCAACAGGATATCATTTAACGACCCCAACTGATCATTTCATGACCCCAAGTGATCATTCCATGTCCCCAAGTGATCATTTCATGACCCTCATCATCATCATTGGTCGTCCGTGGACGAAATGGAGGAAGCATTCGCAACATACTGGGCCCAGACTTTCCTGTCGTTCATGAGTTGGCGGATCTCTGGTGGATCTAAACCCATATCTTTCTTGACGGTATCAGGATACTGGAAGGGTCTTCTGCCTCTGTTAGCTTTCCCACCAGGAGGAGTCCAGAATTGTTGGTTGTTCGCATGCAGTTGCCAGCGAAACATAAACGGTGCTGTCTGACTATTATGTTATAAGCATGATAAGGGGATATCGCCATATACCAGGCTGTTTGGGATGTGATCCCTCCAACTGACGTTAACTATTCATGTAACAGTTGAGTATAGCATCGTTGATTCGGTCTTCAATTTTCCTGCAGATGGTCCATGTTTCAGAGCCGTACAACAAAATGCTTTCTACGCAGGCTTTGAAAAATGTGATTTTGTTGTACTCTTGAGATCTGACTTCCAGGTCTTCTGCAGTTTAATGCAGGCAACCCATGTTTGTGCTTTCCTGTATTTGAATTCCTGAGATGTGTCTAGAACATAGGCCCCCAAGTATTTGAAATTGGAGACGTTTTCCAGCTCTACTCCTTTGATGGTCTTTACACTGGCTGATAGGGATAGGAATAATGGCACTCACTGACCACTGATGACTAGGCATTTTATGGTGAATCAGTGCTCTGTAGCAGATTTCCAGTAGGTGAGATCGGAATTGCTTTGACTTCACAAGAAGAATGTTGTCTAGTCGAATATGGCCCCTCCTAGTTTAGCTTGATTGAGAGCAGACGCCAGTTCATCTAAGGCGAATTCATTGGCATTGATTGGGAGAGTGCCTTTCTCTACTGGTGTAATGTCAAAGACAGTGTCTGGAACAGATGGTGGTTTTGAAAGTGGTGCAGCCAGGTTGTGATCCTCTCAACTGGGGAGCCTGCTAATATTGCTGGTTTTCTTACTTTCCTCCCAGTAATTTCATTGATGACTCTCCATGCAGTGGCGTAGCTAGGATTTAAGGTCAAAAAATCTCGCACAGTTCAAAAAAATCGCACAGTCAAAAAAAATTGCACAGTAAATGTACTATATGTACAATTTTGCCTAATTTGGCTAATAACCTCGGTCTTTTTTCTCATTTTTTTCCTATTTACTTTTTTTCTCAACCCTTTTTTTAATTTTTAGGGGGGTGGGGGGCGGGGGCCCAAATTGAGTTTTTTCGCCAGATCATAGTTAATTTATTGACCCGAACAAACCATCAAATAAACTGAAGCGATTATGTTTACGTCAAACAATATGACCAAAAGCAATCAATAAATGACCTCAAGTGGTAGTTTAATGCCCCGAAGTGGTCCAAGTGATCATTCAATTACCACCAAATAATCATTTCACGACCCCAAATGATCATTTCATGACCCCAAGTGACTTTAAAATGTCCTGATGTGATCATATAGATATGATCATGTTGACGTCAAACAATGACCAAAGGGATCCATTTATTGAACTGAATTGCCATTTAATAACGCCAGGATATCATTTAACGACCCTAAATCATCATTTCATGATCCCAAGAGACCATTTCATGACCCCAAGAGACCATTTTATGACCTCAAGAGACCATTTCATGACCACAAGTGACCATTCCATGACCCAAAGTGACTTTAGCATGTGATCATAGTTAATTTACTGAAGTGATCGTGTTGACGTCAAACAATGACCAAAAGTAACCAATAAATGACCCAAGTTTTAGTTTAATGCCCTTATTGGTAGAGTAATGACTCATATTGGTGTGACCCAAATGGTGTTTTAATAATCACAGGATATAATTTAACGACCCCAAGCAATCATTTCAAGACCCAAGTGATAAGATCCCAAGTGGTCATGTAACAATCCAGGTATTCCTTTAATTTCCCTATGTACATGTAAATATAACATGACTTAAAGAATGATCTAAGCGATTATTTAATCACTGGATTAGTTTGGCAAATTAAGATGAAAATATCATTTAATACCTATATTTTTCCACTAAGTACACTTGGGACACTGCCTGAGATTGGTCAATATTTGGCTGGTAATAATAAGTTGAAATATGGGTTGTCTGAAACATTTGCGTGTATTTCAGCAATGCAAGCATAGAAACAGATAACAATTGGTGTATAGTTAGAACACACAATAATCTCTATTTCACACTTTATTTTAGATCCGAATTCTTTAATACAAACAAGAAGGGACAATCTCAAATACGCTTTTATTAAGCAAAATCCGCAACAATAAACCTTAGAAAACAGCAAAGGATAAATAACAATGGAGGGATTATGATTGAGTAAATTGTTGTGGGATGTAAAGCAATAATAGTGGGCATTTCAAAAGGAGCTGATCATAACATTTCCTCAAACGATTGAAATTAGGTGACGGTTATTTCAACAGTACACATCTAGTAGCTCCAATGATAGCAGTAGCAAGAGAGGTTGTGGCAGCCATCTTTGATTGATATATTCATGTATATCTTCATTTTGATTAGCACAATAATTATACACATTGATAAATGCATTTGTCAATATTTCTGATTAGAATTTGAAGGCACAGTAAGCTTTTATCTGGTAAATTTCACGATTTTAGCCATTTTTGGCCCAGTTCAAAATTATCCGCCGTCTTTTCTGAAAATTTCATGTGAATAAGGTCAGATAATTAGTTAACTATCCTATGGAATCTCCCTAATGGGTTTATTGCTTGTTTTTTCCCTAAATTGTTTGATTTTCGGCAATACTAGTGCTTTACTGACTGGGCATTTTTCAATGAAAATGGGCTATTTGAAATACTGATATTTGTATACCTTTTATTCAATTGCTTCTCCTTACTTTTTTTCTTATACTACACATTTCAAATTACACAGGGATTAATCATTAAAGTTACTGTCTTTTGTATCATAATTATGCGAAAGAAATTGGAATTTACCTGCTTCTGATTTCATGTTATGCAATCTTCTTACCACGTGTTTCATTTAAACAATTCAAATTTCCCGCCAAATAATTGATTTAGCAGTGTCCCAAGTGTACTAATTTTAAGATAATGCTATAACGTCATAGTTCATACTTCAAAATCCAAAAGTGTATTGTTTGAAAGACAAAGGTTCATACTTTATATTGATCACACTAACACTCAATAGAATCGCTCATGCATTCCATACCATGATCACTTTCATTACCTAATGACTGACCCTCGTACATGTTAAAATATTAAATACTGAACAATCAATTAAATATTAGAAGCAAACCACTTCAAAAACTATGTCCTGGTAAAATTAGTAAAAACATGAATCCTGGTTGCCATGGTAACCACAATAAGAATAGAAGAACATTATATTACTCGATATTGGCTCGATTACGTCACCTACCGCAGGCATATGTGGCCACGAAGTTTGTGGCCGCATATGCGCTGGGGAGTTAGCTCAGTTGATAGGGGCACAGACTGGGGTGCGAATGGTCCCGGATCGAATCCCGGGGGGGGGGGGGGTGCTCGGTGATTTTTCGGGTTAAAAAAAATTGTACTCCCCCCCCCCCCCCCGATACACGCAAAAAATAGCCGTGGGAGTTAGGGTTAAGGAAGTTTTTTGTTGAATTTTGTTAGTGCTGTAATTATTGAACTATGACCAGCATGACTCAAATATATATAAAAGTATATTTTTTTGGAAAGGAATTGGATCAGAGAATCCAAATTTGGCATCAATTGTGACCAAAAATGTTAATTTCTTTGAGAAAATCACACAAAAAAATCACTTTTTGGACCCAATTTTTTTGAACAAAGCTAACATTTTTATAATTTTGAGTTAAAAATGCCTAAATCACTTGATGATGATGTAAAAACACTAATGAAGGGAAGATTTCTTTTTTTAACCTAATCCAATATTTTTTGAAATGTTGACAAAAAAGTGTTTAAAAAAGAAATCCATTTTGTTCGCGTTTTTTGGCACTTTTTGGTCAAAATTAACCTAATCCAATATTTTTTGAAATGTTGACAAAAAAGTGTTTAAAAAAGAAATCCATTTTGTTCGCGTTTTTTGGCACTTTTTGGTCAAAATTTCCAAAAATAATAAATAAATAATATATAATAGGTTTAAATTTTTTTTTGTCCCTTCATTAGTGTCTTTACATCATCATCAAGTGATTTGGCGATTTTTTACCTAAAATTATTTTTGTTAGCTTTGTTCAAAAAAATGTGGGTCAAAAAAGTGAATTTTGTAATTTTCTCAACAATTAAAATAAAAAAGTCCCCCTTAAATGATGTGTGTAATTTCTCAAAACCTTGTTTTTGTTTTGCCGTTGCCACGGAAACTGGTCAAATACTCAAATAGATTCTCCAAAGCTTAATGCCCCATGTAAACTGGTAATAATCCCGAGAGGTGTAGCTTTCATATGATGTGTCATTTGTGCTTTTTCATGATAAAGTACCTAAAATGAGACTTCCAGTTCACCAGAATGACAGAATAGTATATAAGTGCTTATTTCTCAAGATTTTGATGAAATAACAACCAACTTTATATGGCCTGCTTTACAATTTATACATTTATTCCATGATTATTTTGTCTGGTATTGATAAAATTGACTAATTTTAAGTTTCACATGATAACACATCTACAAATAAGCATTTCATATTTTTCTTTGATTTTTTTTTAAATTGGCACTTTTTGATAAAAATTAGGGTTAAATCATTAAAAAAAAGTGCCAATTTTGGTCACATTTGAATATTCTAGATGAAAACCATTTTAATTATTTAGTTAATAATAGTAAAAGTCCAAATATTTTATTCTGATTTATGTAAAATGATTAAATCATCATAAAACAAGAATAATTTGGTTGTATTGACTAAAATTGGAATTTTGGTTGCCATGGTAACAAAAATAAATAACAAAAGATCATATGCTTGCAACTTTTAGAACAATTAAATAACTATTAGTAATATATGTAGAGGAAAATTTGATCTGAAATAGTAAATGGTAACTAAAATTGATTTAAAATTTGTTCTTGATTTTCCCAAACATTGTTATTACATTTTTAAGGTTACCATGGAAACGACCCTAAAACGGAGGCATGCCCCCACATATGACCTGTGCATAGCCCAGAGTAAGATTTTTGACAGTTGTAGCTTTAATTTGATGTGCTATTTGCACTGTTTTCTCCATGGTATGGTACTTCTAAGGCAATTTGAACATGAGCCATTACAATTTTTGGTCGAAATTTTTACACATTGGCGTTATACTGTAGAAATGCTTATATCATGAGATATGAACAAACTAAAAACCAAATTCCTGTGGTCAGACATACAAATTTGAAACCAAATTTCTGTAATATTTTCTTTGCCTGTGATTCGATTGGCGTAATTTGATGTTTACTAGATAATCAACAGTAAATTGAGCATTTCATATTTTTTTGATGAAAAATTGGGAAATTGGCATTTTTGTTTAAAAATGTGTAAAATCGTGGAAAAAGGGCTATTTTGGTAAAAAAAGGTATTTTATAGCAAAAAAACATTTGCTTCCGGTGATTAGTATCACTTAAAGATAAAAGACCAAAAACTTTCAGAAATATAATAAACGACCTAATTTGAAAATCTTAAATTTCTATTAAAAATAACCAAGAAAAGGTTTTTGGTTGCCATGGTAACAAAAATAATAATCAAAAGAACATTTTTTTATCATTTTCAGAAAAGGTTAACACGCATAAGTTAAGATCATGAAGGAAAAGGTACTTTGTATGGTTTTATATTGATAAAAAATGATTTTAGAAATGTACGCGATTTTTTAAAATGCTATTAATTTATTTGATGGTTGCCATGGAAACGGCCCAAAAACTCATAGATGCACCCCCTATATCAACAAATGCATCCCCATAGTGAGATTCCTGAGGGTTGTAGCTTTAATTTGATATATAATTCATGCTGTTTATTTTTATGGTCAGGTTCCAAAAATATATTGGCCAAATTTTCCTCTACTATAAGCAGTAATCCCAGTCTCATCTGTAGAGATTCGCGTTCCGATTGCTGTCTTGTGAGAACCTCTGATATTTCGCAACACACGATAGACGAGGCTATGACCGATAGATTGATGAAATTAGGGAGCGGTCAAAAAAATTTGGGTTTCAACTATAAGGCCCTTCACAATAAATTGTGTGTTTCCGGTTACAAATTTGAAAAAGAGGATGAGGCGACTTTTTATTATTTATTATTTATTAATTTTGGGATTTTATTATTTGGGCACGGTTCAAATTAATATCGGCACCGCTTCAGTCTTTTGACTGACAACAAAAGGTATATACACCATAAAACAAAGGCTATACAATGTTGATTGATCAGCAAGTATGACTATGACCATGCCAGCAGAGGAGGGGTGGGAAATAAGATGGACCAACATTTTTAGGTTGCCAAATTTTGAACCGACCAAGCGAAAGTCATTTTCCAATGTTATTTCTATTGGAATTATTCAAATAAATACTATACAAATCGATTACAATCGATTACACACTCAATCTGGATTCGTAAAACATATAAAACCAAAACTAAATAAAATATCCAATATTTATACATTTACTTGGTACTCGCTAGACTTGAACTGTGCTGAAGAAAGTTCAGGCCAACATAGTTTCAAGTATTGTCTTGTCATGACGGGTGTGTCAAACGATCAATAACCTGAAACATGCGATGTAGACTATATTCCATCTCATACACTACAGTTCATTTACGATTACGCATTGCCTGTAATATGCAATAGACACTTGTAGTAGCTACAGCGACCCGTCGATTTCGTGTTACTGGCAAGTCACGAACGCAATGATCAAAATGAAATTTGGGTCTAAAAATGTGCGAAATAGATGGGAAAACAGCATTTTTCAAAGGGAAAATGTAATGTAGGCCTAATAAAATATTATCAAATAATAAAATATATGACGAGGGGTGACTTTTGGACGCGCGCTCGTAACAGGAAACACACATTTTATTGTGAAGGGCCTAATAGTTGCGTGGCGTAACCAACGGGGCCGCTTGCAGGGGGCATGAATGCCCTTGCTCAAAACCATTGCCCTCCATCATTCAAGTCCCCCATATGAGATGATGAGGAAAAGTAGTAGTAAGTACCGTAATTGATAAAGAAAACCTATAGTCCAGAATTACATAATCATGATTAAACAATCAGAATCACATTTTGTGGTAAACAGTAGGTCTATTCACATGCAAATGTGTTTTCTTATGAAAGTGGGATGCGGCTGATGCCCCCCATAAGACCCACTCACTTTCAGTAATGTCTTATCCAGTCCCGATCCGGGTCCCGATCCCATCATTGAAAGTCTGCATGTCCCTAAAGTTATTTTTACTAGCGGCACAAATGCTTGGTGACATATACTCATGTCATCACTTCCATCATTGTAAGGCCCCCTCGGGTACTTGTGGGTGGGGTGGAGAGCAGCTGTGGAGAGGCAATTGCATGATGGATCAGAAGAAACTGACAAAAGATTTTCACTTGATCTATGGCCTATCAGGAGGTTCTTTGTGTGTGGTTGGGGGGGGGGGGGGGGGGGGGGGGGCGTGAGGTACTCCCAAACTATAAATGTTGATAACCAACATGACTAACACATCTACCAAAAAAGGTTGCATTCTCCTGGAGCCCGATAATTTGATTTAATCTCCTGGAGATTTTAAAGTAATTTTGAGGTTTTTTTTCACTGTAGTTAAATTGTTTTGTGATTCTTGTGAAGCTGGACCCTTATAGGAGTGTTAAGAAATATTTGGGTGGGGGCCAGAGTACGTTGCCATCTTCAGTATAGATAGCAAGTAAATCAGAGTAAATTGCTATCTTCAGTAGATAGCAAGTATATCAGAGTAAGTTGCTAAATTCAGTAGATAGCAAGTATATCAGAGAAAATTACTATATTCAGTAGATAGCAAGTATATCAGAGTAAATTGCTATCTTCAGTAGATAGCAAGTCTATCAGAGTAAATGGCTATCTTCAGTAGATCAGAGTCTATCAGAGTAAGTTGCCATCTTCAGTAGATAGCAATTATATCAGAGTAAGTTGCTATCGTCAGTGATAGCAAGTATAAAAGAGAAGGTTGCTATCTTCAGTAGATAGCAAGTCTATCAGACTAAGTTGCTATCTTCAGTAGATAGCAAGTTTATCAGAGTAAGTTGCTATCTTCAATCGATACCAAGTCTATCAAAATAAGTTGCTATCTTCAGTAGATAGCAAGTTTATCAGAGTAAGTTGCCAAGTCTATCAGAATAAGTTGCTATCTATTGAAGATAGCAACTTACTCTGATATACTTGTTATCTACTAAAGATAGCAACTTACCCTGATAGGCTTAGTGTCTACTGAAGATAGCAACTTACTCTGATAGACTTGCTATCACTGAAAATAGACATTTGCATCTGATAGACTTGCTATCTACTGAAGATAGCAACTTACCATGATAAACTTGCTATCTACTGAAGATAGCAACTAACTCGGATAGACTTGTAATCTACTGAAGTTAGCAATTTGATCTGATAGACTTGCTATCTACTGAAGATAGCAACTTACTCTGATAGACTTGCTATCTACTGAAGATAGCAATTTACTCTGATAGACTTGCTATCTACTGAAGATAGCAGCTTCCTCTGATAGACTTGTTATCTACTAAATATAGCAATTTAATCTGATAGACTTGCTATCTACTGAAGATAGCAACTTACTATGCTATCTATCTATCTAGCCTATTTCACTCCACTGCAGAAGGAAGGCCTCTTCATCAATTTTCCATTTCACTCTGTCCTGAGCTGTCCTCTTCCAAGTAACGTTGCCATACTCTATGATGTCGTCTATCCACCGTCTGTTTGGCCTGCCTCTTCCTCTGGTGAATGCTCTGGGGATCCAGTCTGTTAATTTGTGAGTCCATCTGTTGTCTTTCCTCCTGGCTAGATGGCCAGCCCATCTCCATTTGTTCGATTTTATTTCCAGTATGATGTCCCTCACTTTTGTTTTCTTCCTTAAATCAGTGTTGGTCACCCTGTCCCTTCTTGTAACGCCAATCAATATCCTTTCCATTGCCCTCTCAGTGACTTTTAGCTTCTTACTATGCTATACTTGCTATTAACTGAAGATAGCAACTTACTCTGATATATTTGGTGTTTACTGCAGATAGCAATTTACTCTGATACTTAAATAAATATATCCCACATAAATTATAAAGGTATTTTGTCATGAGTTCAAGTTCTATACTCTTTTTCCATGTGCAAGGTAATTTATTTAATTGGATGGACCATTTCAACAAAGAACATGAAATGTTTCAATTTCAATTTTAAAGACTGCTTTACTGACAGCTTCCCATTGCAATATATATAATTTATGTGGAATATATTTATTTATATCTTTTAATCTTGTGAATCGAAAGAATGCGTTGAAAAGAACAAAGAAGAGATTAACTGATGTGTGTGTGTGACTTAATCATGTTGCTTCTTGCTTCGTGCATTTTAAAAGCTTTACTTTCATACTGAGAGGATTGGACCAAGCCGATTTTGCTTCCTCATGTTTGCTGAAGCATATCTCCCGTTCTAAATAACCAATTGGAATGCAATAAAATGCAAATGAAAGCTTATTTACTCAGCTTTCATAATACATCAAGATTATACCCGTGTGTTCCTGTCCTTTTAATATATCTCATGTGCCCGGAGTGTTAACATTTTTTTGGGACACCCTGTATACTTGCTATCTACTGAAGATAGCAACTAACTCGGATAGACTTGTAATCTACTGAAGATAGAAATTTACTCTGATAGACTTGCTGTCTACTAAAGATAGCAATTTACTCTGATAGACTTGCTATCTACTGAAGATAGCAATTTAATCTGATAGACTTATCTACTGAAGATAGCAACTTACTCTGCTATACTTGCTATCTACTGAAGTTAGCAACTTATTCTTATAGACTTGCTATCTGCTATCTGCTGAAGATATCAATTTACTCTGATAGACTAGCTATCTACTGAAGATAGCAACTATCTTCAGTAGATAGCTAGTCTATCAGAGTAAATTGCTATCTTCAGCAGATAGCAAGTCTATCAGATGTAAATTTCTATTTTTTGATAGCAAGTCTATCAGAGTAAGTTGCTATCTTTAGTAGATAGCAAGTATGTCAGGGTAAGTTGCTATCTTTAGTAGATAATTAGTATATCAGAGTAAATTGCTATCTGCAGTAGACACCAAATCTATCAGAGTAAGTTGCTATCTTCAGTAGATAGCAACTCTTCAGTAGATAGCAACTTATTCTGATGGACTTGGCAACTTACTCTGATAAACTTGCTATCTACTGAAGATAGCAACTTCCTCTGATAGAGTTGTTATCTACTGAAGATAGAAATTTAATCTAGTAGACTTGCTATCACTGAAGATAGCAACTTACTCTGATAGAATTGCTATCTACTGAAGATGGCAACTTACTCTGATAGACTTACTATCTACTGAAGATAGCCACTTACTCTGATAGACTTGCTATCTACTGAAGATAGCAATTTACTCTGATAAACTTGCTATCTATTGAAGATAGCAATTTACTCTGATAGACTTGCTATCTACTGAATATAGCAACTTACTCTGATATACTTGCTATCTACTGAAGATGGCAATTTACTCTGATTTACTTGCTATCTATACTGAAGATGGCAACATACTCTGGTAGACTTGCTATCAATTGAAGATAGCAATTTGCTCTGATATACTTGCTCTCTACTGAAGATAGCAACTTACTCTGATAGACTTGCTATCTACTGAAGATGGTAACTTACTCTGATAGACTTGCTATCTGCTGAAGATAGCAAGAAGTCATCATCTGGTTACTCGTCATGACCCTTCAGGGCCACCGTTAATGTGATGTGGGTATCCCGCTTTATACATTGGAGTCAACCAATCTTGGTCCATAGAACTTCAAATTGGCCAAAACACTTAAAGGTAGATGACCCGATCACATTTTCGTAACACAGAATTATTTCAAACATACAGAGATTTTCATATCGTATGAAAGCTCGTATTTTTCTCATCATCATACTGAAATTTGACGACATAAATCGGTATAATTCCGGAGAAATCGATGAAATAACGTCGAATTACCGCGAATGGTGGTAACCACCGATATAGTTTGTGTACTACTCAATGGGTACAGTTCACAGCATCTTGTGCGTCTAAAATAAGAACTATTAGAGCTATGCAACTCAAACTTTGGAACACGACTTTTTTAAGGATGACCTTTCATGTAGAATAGAAAACTTCAAGTTGAAAATCGGAATGTGATCGGGTCATCTACCTTTAAATCCATGTATTTATAGACCATCCGCATTAAAGTTTAGTAAAGGTATCAAAAGAGTCCATATTTGTTGTGACTGGTGTTCATTATAATAAAAAGATATGGATCATAGACTGTCATGATCAAACTTTGTTGATAATTGTATATTGTGTGTAATTTGTTTTATGTCCGCCTATACATGAAAAAAACCCATAAATTTAAATTTCCTTATACTATCCATTTGGCCAAACTCTTTGTGAGTATGCCCACCTCAACCCTTGAGTACCCTATGACTCACTAGATCAAAGCTAACAACTGCTAGTCATGAGCATCAATCCATCTTGAAATATGGGAGGAATAAGCCTGGGATAAAAAGCTGAAATGAACACATTGGGTCATTTTACTTAAATGTGGGGAATATGAATGTTGCCCCTGCTCCCACTTGGGAGATCGACACACATGTTGCTACCATAGGGCTACCATACCTTATGACTTATTTAATATTGACAATTTATTGCTGTTCATAAAAGCTGCCACAAACAAAATCTTTATTTATATATATAATTTTATTGATACAAATACATAATCAAAATAAAATGCCCTGATATACAATAACTTTGATAGAATATGTCTAATATAGGATCTAGTGGAATCTACTGTTTATGCCTCTTTTGTCAAAAGGAACTTCCTCAAAAACAATTACAAGTAGCAGTAATTTCTCCACTTCCCTAGAGCAAAATATAAAATATCCAAATGAATAATTGAATGTATATTTATATTTCACGAGCAAAATGCACAAAATCACATAGTTATTTGTTTAGGCTCTTGGGTATTTGTACCCTCACTCATGGTCAAATTTTTGTTGTTGAGGAATACATAAGTGAATCAGATCATGGGACTCACCACTGTGAATGGGGCATAACTTACTATATGTTTTGTTAATATACATATAGATTTTGTCATTTCATAGGGGGCATCCATCAGGGAGGGCGAGCCTTCTGGCAGGGGAATGCCCCCCCCCCCCCTCTAGTTATGCCCCTGCATCACAGAGAGTGTATCATCAGTCATTCCAGCGGTCAGGTGACCTCCTCCATCACAGCAGGGACAAGCACCTCATCAGGCTAATTTAAGGGTACTGCACCATAATAGCTACGCACAGTGCCGCTGGCACTATAGACTACTAAGAGACTGCTTATTACGCATACCAATACACAAAACTTGTTGAGGCGAAAAATGGTATTGTCGGATTGTCAGATTATGGAGCACTTGACTCTAATACTCTGGTATAGGTCCAGGGTATCAAATATCAATGCTGGCAATGCTGCATAAATACTGACTTCTCATTCACACTTCATCTTGATGATGTATAGAGGGAAATGTGAAAGATTTGACTTCAGTCATAACACTGGCCTTTGGAAAGTCAATAAATAGTTCCTCATATCAAGTGCAGACATGGGCTGGAGTAGTACCGCAGTGACGATGATGAGTTGCTTGAATATACATGTAACACAAAAAGTTCCTGACCAGGTGCTTTTATGTTAGCTAATTTAAAATCAATAATCAGTATCAAAAATCTTTAAAGATACATTAAACGAACAAATTTCCTCCCCACAATTTGACACCTCATTTATAAAAATTGAGTGGGTACCTTTTAAGCCATGATGCTGTAAGTAACCATAATGGGGAAAAATTGTTGCAATTTGTTTCCCTTTTCTATGGGACATTATTGATTTGTATTGAACATGTTGTGCTATCGAAACTGGTCAGGCATGTATGAATGAATGGCGAGCTGTGATTCATTTCACACATATTGTCACTGCTGAGCAAACACTAGACAATGATATCCCATAGAAAATAATGTTACTACAACTTTGTGTTCGTTTGATCTGGTTACAAAAGTCATCATGACTTTAAAATATCCACTTGATTTTTATGAATGAAGTCTCAAATTGTGTGGAAGAATTTGGCTTGTTTAATGAATATCTAAGAATGTTGATACATTAAAGCACCTGGTCAGGAACCTCTTGTGGTAGGTGTTTAACACCCGACACCTATGCTACATTATTGCACTTCCACATATTTTACAAAAAAGCAATAAAGAGCAACTTCATCTCTAATCAATGTTTATATTCAATTTCGAACATTGATTTTACTGTCTGAACAATTTGGCAATGAATATCAAGCCTTTTATCATAACTTGCTTGAAGTTTTTCCAAGATGTTCATATGGTACACCCGCCAGGTTTTGAGAGAAAAATTGCAACATCTTAGGCCAGCTATCTTCCTGTGCATCAGCATGTTCTTTGAATGAACCTCCCCATCGCATCACATGACCTGCAATGAAACAACAGATGTGGTTCAGTTATTATTGGAAATGTACAGTCTCAATTTACTTAAGTAAACAGTGGGTAAAATCTTATTCAATTCCACATTTCAGATAAATATGATCTACCAGTATATTTGTGAGGATGACTGTTCTTCTTACTAACCATGCTGAAAAGTACAATCTCATTAATACATGTGCATGTAAAGGTAATGTTTCATGATCAGGGGATCATTTGAGCAATTCGTCAGACTATTTGACATCTGTTCTCTGCACTGTCCATTACAGTGACAACCACTGATGTAAAGGGAGTTTTAGAGATTGATCAGCTGATCTAGGATTTGTTTTGATTAATATGCTTACTCATCTTCATTAACAGTGGATTGGCCTCTCCTTTAGATCCAGATCACTTCCTGAGTTTTTCCAATATTATTGGGAAGTATTGAAAATCCATTTACAAGTCACAAAGAAGGCAACTCACCCCATGCTTTATGATATGATTTGACACACACAGGAGCATATGGTGGTTCTATAAGATGTCCAGCTCCTGGGTATGAAAGTAATTGGAAGTTATCCTGTCCCTGAGCCTTCAACCTTCTGATGGATTCCCTAGCCATTCCTGAACTTGGCCAATTCAGGTCATCTTCGCCAATAATGTACATAAATTGAGCCTTTGCTTTTTCAACCTGTATATTTAAATGGTAAGAAAAATAAGGAAGTATCAGTTTCATATAAAATGGATGTAAATGTGTAACAAAATTGCCTCTTCAAAGAGTCTTATCACATGTGTATTACATGGATATCAAATTTCACTCATGGGTATCACCTGTACACCACATGTTTCAGCAAGGGATGTAAATGGGTAACAAAACTGCCCAAAAAGGCTTATCACATGTGTATCACATGGGTATCAAACATCAATCATGGGTATCACATGTACACCACATGATTCAGCAAGGGATGAAATGTGTAATAAAACTGCCTCTTCAAAGAGTCCTTTCACATGTGTACCACATGGGTATCAAATTTCACTCATGGGTATCACATTGTACACTATATGATTCAGCCAGGGATGTAAATGGGTAACAAAGCAATTTTTAAAAGTCCACCATGAAAAAAATTGCAGATGACAAAATGTCAGCATGATTTATTCAAATAGAGTCCACTGGTTTTTAACCTCAAATATGCATTTTTGACCTTTTCTGGTCAAAAATGTAAAAACTATAAATGTGTATGATAAAAAATAAAAATTCCTAGAGAAGTATCTTTAAATTATTTTGGTCAAATTTCGGCATTTTTAACCAAAAATTGATTTTGCTACATTGTCCACAAATTTGTGTGCCAAATATGGATTCTCTGACTCATTTCCTTTCCAAAAATTGTATACTTTTATATACAACACATTAATAGTTCAAAAGTTATAGCGCTTGATAAATTTCATATTTTGGGGTTAACCCCCCCCCCCCTTAAGACCTTCAAAAGGATGTATATATGAATGGAGACTGACATGCCTACCAACTCAGTCACCTTTACAACTCTAATCAAGAGAGTGTAATCATGTCCATCACAGGATGTCATCAGAAACCATTGGCTCAGAATCAAACACAATACACAGAGAAAGATAATAGATTGGCTCTCAAAACCCATGGCATAAAGTTTCTTCCACTGGATAATATATATTTTTAAATAGTCTTTTGAATTCTTGTTATTTCATGTACCCTCTCTTTCAATTAACAATTAAAAAATTACCTTTACAAATATGTCTTTATCCCAAGTGCTTGGATCAGCAAAAGAATGGAGAGCATACCATGATTTGTCTTCACACATTGTCATTCCTGTCATCTCATAACTGAAAGAAAAAAAGCAAGAGTTTAATTTTGACAATACTTAAAGAACTATATTTCCATTTGTCCTTGCCTAATGCTGATTACATACTAGCCAGCCGCAGATTGTGGCGATTTGGAGTCGCTCGAGTGGACTTTGCCTTAGAGTAAAAATGATGTAAATGTTACTTTGTTTGCCGGACTATGATGTGATAATGTATGGGCAGGTCCATATTTTGAGTAGTAGATGTCGGCGCATGCATAGTATCATAATTAGGCAACAACAAAAAAAGTTGACTTGCCCCTATTTTTTTTTTTTTTTCAAAAAAAGAAAAATGAAAGAAGCGCATAACAATAAAGAAAGATGAAAACGTGTTTTTGAGTAGTATCTGCTTGTTTAAAAATCAAAAAAAAAAAAAAAAAAAAATGAAAGAAGCGCATAACAATAAAGAAAGATGAAAACGTGTTTTTGAGTAGTATCTGCTTGTTTAAAAATCAAAAAAAAAAAAAAATCTTTTGCCTTAGCCTATATCTCATTCCAAAATGATTTTTCATGTAAAAATAAAATGTATCTTCATAATTGGTGTATGTTCCGATCACTTCAGTTTTTTTTGACATATCACACTATTTTGATATCCGAAGAAAACCCATTTTTTTCCCCTCATTATTTTTATAACATTTTAGACGAAAGATATGTTCCATTAGACGTCATAGGCCAAAATGCAGTGAATTACTGCCAAAGGTGGTTAACCACCTGGCGAGTTTGTGTACTACCAGGGATTATATAATTATGGGATAGGTAACTCCTCAGACAAAATTTTGCCTACTAAAACCAAATTCACGGGTGAAGGTTTTTAGGGGGCGTACTATCATGGCCGTAGCAAACCAGACAACATGAGACGTGGTGATTTTAAAGGCTCAAAACATGATCTTTGGCACAGAAATAGTACATCAATGGTAAAAAAAGCTGATTGTGAATTAGAGTAAAACTGATTTGCTTTGATGATGGCTGAATTTAGTTCTTAAATGACACGAAACATTCAGAATTGGTTATTTGAAATTGATTTACGTAGCACAAAATACAAATTTTAAATTGTGGATGGCTTCGTCTGACAGTGACAGAGGAGGGGCGTGGCGTTATTTGCATTTTATGAATATTGTAATCAGATCAGTTGGAAAGGATGCCAGATCGCGACAATCACATCGTGTGAGGTCATGAATAGTCATGGCTGAATATTCATTCACAACGAATGATTGACAGTTTACGCTTAACTTCCGGGTGAAGAACTGATAGAGTGCGCTATACTGTGAACCAAATCTCAACAATGGGCAGATATGCGAGTCATCCCCCTGGTACTACTCAATGGGCAAACTTCATGTCACCTTGTACTTCTAAAATTAGAACCATCGGAGTTATGCAACTCAAACTTTGGAATATGTCTATTTCAAGGATGACCCTTCATGTAGACAAGTTGAAAATTGGGCCAGCAATCAGAACACCTACCGTTAATCTACAACAACAAGTTAACAGAAATCTTACCCATTTATATAATAAACAAATCCAGCAAGTTTTTTTCTTCTTTTCTTTGTGATACGCTGCTTTTGGGCGCGTGTGTAGGAGGGTTCATTTGGTGAAAACGACATTGCAATCCAGCACAGCCTGGTAAAAGGCAGTAACAATTTTGAATTGTCCAATCAAATGCAGTCTTTTTAAAGATTTACATATTAAACCACTCCCACTGCATAAAATACAAATTGCTCATAACCTCCAACACTTACTCTTGGGTTGGGAATTCCACACCTTTATGTGTCACACCTGGTGTCATATGAGCTGTGCTACCATTGATACTTACTGCAGCTTTCACCTACAAGGTAAAAAGAAAAGACAAATAAAAACTACAAGATGAATGAAAAAGATTTTGCATGGTTGAAACGACCCTCTGACCTTGATGTGTGCATTGAACCATAAAAGTTTTTTAATCTAGTTCATCTTCCGAAAAAATGAAAGTAATCAATTAAAAATAAGCATGCGACAGGATTTGTAAGCTGACCCCTTTTTTTCACCATTCCAATGGGATTTTACGGCTTCCTGGCTGGGCTAATATATGCGTAGGCAAATCGTAAGATTTTATTTATTGACTCAATTCACGGCACAGGCAGAGTCATTTCTTTCAAAAACATTTGCCATAAGTCTCTTTAAGAAGTTGCATGTAATGCAGCAAGGGTCAGAAGAAATACTGGGCAGTGCGCTGATATGGAACCTTACACAGTCAATTTCCTCAAAGGAGGCCGCAATAGGTTGACTAGTGCTTAGTGTACAAATACAAATGTACATGCTTATGCTCTTACTATATATATATAATGGTATGATGTTTGCATCAATCCCCAATTACAGACACATTTACAGTACCTTATCAGGGAAATATGTTGCTAGAAGTAATGACAATTCGCCTCCACTTGAAACACCCACAGTTCCGACACCCCCTGGCATTACAAAGTTGTGTGACATCAGCCAATTAATTGCTTCCTGAATTTAAAAAAATTGATGCAAAACATTTAAATATAATGAACAAAATCTTAAACCCATGTAATTATAGGTTCTGTAATTATTATATCATATCATGTTAGTGCAGGTGAAATTTGATAACCTAACCCTACTACACCATACAGATCCACACAGCCAGTAGCACTTCTAGGTGCACGCACGCAAGTTCTATCCCATGGTGCACTAAGCCCCGGGTATGGTCTGTGTAAATTAGCCTAGGCAGCCCAACGCTTGTGGTCAGGTGGTTGTGTCACTCATCTGCCACTCCCCTCCCCCCCCCCCCCCCCCCCCCCCCCCCCCCCACCCGGCAAGCCGGGTTCAATCCCCGGGGGCGACAGACATAATTTCTGCTGATCCCCCATTTAACCCCTCTCTCTTGTCTTTGGTCCATCTCACCTGCTATACTTCTAGGGTTAAGGTTAAGCTAATATTTCTTTGCCACGAATCATATCTGACTTATTTGCATCAAATGCATCACATGCATCACACATATCACCCACTGAAACTATGTTGCGACTTTCTTGTTTGCACCTATGCCCCAACCTATACCCATCTGCAACGTTATATGAGGACCAGTCCATCTGGTTCTGAGCATAGTTGATTTTTTTACCTGTCACACTTCCAATGAAACTCAGATGTGTGGTTACAGAAAACAATTAAAACCTCAAATACTCTAATTGTATCATAGTCTAGTTCCTTTAGCTGCCGATAAAATAGTTCAATTTTTAAATTGAACCATTTTATCTACAGCCTTAAAATTAAAAATTAAAAAATCACCTCAAAATATTCCAATTGTATGTCATCCAATGTTTTAGGTAGATCTTCATAGGCGAAAAATGGCAACGAATATGACACAAACCCACGGGAGGCAAGAAGAGCTGACCTGAATTCCAGTAAACCACCTGCTGTACCAAACATGTCTATAATTGCTGGGAATGGGCCTGGACCTATAGGCAAAACAAGTGACACATAACAGGTGCGAGATTAGTCACTGTTAACAAACAATGTTAGTACTTCACCACACCAGACCTGTATATGATCCCAAGATTCCATAATGATCCTAAAGTGATAGAGGAGCCATTCAGGACTTATATTTAGGGTAACTATCAAGAGGTCATATACAGGGTTTGGTTTCGAACCACTTCTTCTTTGTATGGTATGTTCAATAAAAGTGTGGATGGCCACCAAACCAGGAAGCCACACCTGGTCATTGTATTCAATTCTGTAGCAATGATAGTTTTGCCACCCTGGGTTTGGAATAGGGGGATTGGAATGTGATTGAAAGAGTAAGGTCTTAAAGGTAGATGACCCGATCACATTCCGATTTTCAACTTGAAGTTTTCTATTCTACATGAAAGGTCATCCTTAAAAAAGTCGTGTTCCAAAGTTTGAGTTGCATAGCTCTAATGGTTCTTATTTTAGACGCACAAGATGCTGTGAACTGTACCCATTGAGTAGTACACAAACTATATCGGTGGTTACCACCATTCGCGGTAATTCGACGTTATTTCATCGATTTCTCCGTAATTATACCGATTTAGGCCGTCAAATTTCAGTATGATGATGAGAAAAATACGAGCTTTCATATGATATGAAAATCTCCGTATGTTTGAAATAATTCTGTGTTACGAAAATGTGATCGGGTCATCTACCTTTAACAACTGGATTTTGTGTAAAGATTTTAAATGCCAAAAAGGGTCCGTTTGGTCACATAATTCTCTTTCGTTTTCAAGTGGGAATAATAAGAAATGTGAATCTACCTAAAATATGGTGTTTAAATCTTACACAGGAGGCAGACAAGGGTGGCTTGATTGAGCAAAATATTTTCTTTAAAAAAAAAAAAGTTTCAAAGTCAGTGTCGTCCACAGGGGCCATAAGATCTATCCAAGGGTGTTATACCAAACCTTGAATTAAGCATACATCAACTAAGAACAGATTTTGACAAAAATAACTCCTGGTTGTATACTCTAACTCTGCTATGAACAATTATGACAACACCAGAGCTCAAGCTTTGCAACCATAGGATAAAAAATCTCCTGGTTCCTGTTTGATTGAGGCTTGAATAATAATAACTGATGTACATGTATATGTAGGCATCAACTATTAGGTAATTCAAATTGATACCTTTAGGCTTATATAGCATTCCACGAATACGTCCATGGTTGACTTTTTGTCTTTCAACATTTGGTCCCATGTATGTTTTCTGTAGAGATGTTTCACATACAGGTTCCAATTGATCAAAATCCTTCACTGTAGTCACATGACCATCGTAGACTGATAATTTGATATCTTGTGGAATTGTGACATCCTTTTTGGAATAGCGTTGACCTGGTCTTTGTCCTGGTGAGGGCTGCATGCTCCAGATCATACCCATTGGCTCTATACCTGAATCAGTCATAGATCACAAAAACAAAATAATAATTGTTTAGAATTAAAAACTTTATGGTGGGATGGAAACATGCCAGATATGATTAATACTATACAATACAACCATGAAACCATTAACTTCAAATAGAAAGCACATATAACTCTGTTGAAACACATGTCAAATGTCTATTTTACTGATCTAATATGAAAAGTTCATCCCTGCATCTGAAAACAATCTAGAAATACTGCTGGCAGCCATTAAGTCATAGTATTCAGTCCTTTAACCCTAACCCCCCCCCCCCTGAATGCTATAAAATGCTAATCCTCAGTCCCTCTCCAAGTGCATGCGCCGCCTGTTTTTGAGGACTTAGTCAACTGAGTAGCTGAGGGCCGTGGATGTGTAGCCGAGGGCCGTGGTTTAGTGGGTGGGACATGGGGCTTGAGAACGGAGGGTCTCCGGATCGAATCCCTGCAGGTTCCCGGAGATTTAGTTGGTGTTTTTTCCTCGGAAATTGTGATCCTGGTAAAAAAACCTAAATCGGGGTTAGGGTTATGATAAAAAAGTATATTCAGACACGAGACAATAATCTATGTAGTATTTAAAGCATTATGGAGTAGGCTTCAGCTATTGGAGACGGGTCGAGGTCTCATCAAGGACAAAGTTATAAATATTAATAACGCCTCATGTGCAGCTATACCAACCTGTAAAACTTCCACCCAGTGAGCTGTTGCCATCCACTGATATTTCCCCTCTATCATTAGCCTGATAATGTGCATGTGCCTCAAATCTCATTTTCATCTCATTAAGTTGCGACCTGAGTGTGACCTTTGACCCTGGTTCAAGTCCATTCATAGTCACTCTAACCTTTTCATCCATAAGTGTGAGTTTTGGACTTGCTTGAATTGAAACCATTCTTCTAGGTGCTGTGAGCGATGCATCTGCAAATGAGAAAATACTAAATAAGCATAATATCAGTTACAAATAAATGACAACCGTATTAGTCATCATTTTTCTTGTATTTATAATTAACTTATATTTTTGACATCAATTTGATAAGTTGGACAAATTGTGCAGGCTCATGCATTGGCATTGATGATACCTTGTGGTGTAGTATTGTTTGTACAATAAGAATACTTGACCGTTCTATATCACTACTATCTGGTTTGAATGTTTATTCGAAGACCCTGGTTAGCCCAGTGGTTAGAGCCTGTTGTACTGTTAGAAAGGTCACAGGTTTGAGTCCAGCACTGGCTCATGTCCTTGCTTTTAAAGTTGGTATATGGGTCAAGGTCAAGACTTGTTAAGTTTGTTTGGGTTGTGGAACTTGCTGTAGCTGTGCCGATTTGCTGTTTATAGCAAGAATATTTTAATTCTTGTATGTGATCTTATTCCTTTTTGATAGGGTTGTTTAGCATGTTAGGCCCATTCCTTGTTTCCAGACACTTTTTTAAAGCAAGTAGACTCATCATTCATCATTTCATTATTGCATACATTTAAAGTGTTGTTAACAAATATTTTTGTAGACTTGAATTAATAATTTAAAAAAACTTTGTTAAAATTGTTAAAATTGTTATTTACATGCCACAAAACAAAAGATTCAGAAGTATTATCAAATATGTTGTTGAAAATGTGAAAGATCAATCTGAATTATTGCAAGCTCTAAGCAACAGATTTTAGTATGTCAGCATTTTCATATTATAATCACAAACCTGGTTGAATCTGTTTGAACAATATCACCACTACAAAGAACACCCCTTTAAATGAACAGTGTTAGAGGCAATATTATGTTATCCTTTACATTTTATTTATTTATTTTTCTCTTATAATGATATTTGACTTATCAGAAAAAACTTTCCTGGACTCATAAATCTACTTTGATTGTATTTTCAGTGAAAACCATCACAGAAATTTACTAAATCATAAGGAAAATCTACTTCCAATTTTCAACATATTTGTTACAATTTCCATCATAAAGCATTCCATACTATTGTGGCCTACAATAGAGTGATGGTTAAGTTCAGAAGATTAAGTGATCCCCTATATGATTGATGCAGGCTGCGATTTCCATGCGAGTTCCAGGTTACATTTTTGTTCTGATACATACAAATGACATTGCATTAGAATATCAAGTGTAATTATAAGCTGCTATTAATGAAATATACTCTGATGTCATTGCACAGAGGTACATGTAGATGAAAGGATTACAGTAAGGCCCCCCAAAAAGGTGTTTGCTTGTCCTCGTCCGACCGACCGTGTGAGGCAGTCCCGACTGGTCAGAAAAAGAAGAACAAAAATTGATTTAAAAACAATAAAAACAATAAAAACATTCATTTGAATGACTTATATTTAACCCTACGTTACTCCTCATGTGAGCCAATACCCTTTTCATGTCACCTCCATGTTAAGGACCAAATAATGCAGAAATGGTACATGATAAAAGTTATACTTTTGAACAGAAAAACCCCTTAATACTGTAGTAATTAGGATCTAAAGATAAAAGTTATTATATAATGATAGGCCTGATTTCAGCCATGTGATAGTTTTTACTATCATTATGGCTAGATATTAAATTTGTGATATCATTATATAAAACAAATATTGAATGCTTTTTGCTCGTGCAATAGTAAAACTATATCACTCTGTCCAATTTGGATTGTTCCATCACACTCGGCTGCGCCTCGTGTAATGGAAAAATCCAAATTTGACCTCGTGATATAGTTTTTACTATCACACTCTCCGGCATTCAATATTTGTATACTATCGCTATGCTGTGGGTCATGGGGTGGGTATAAATATATTGGTTATTTCAAATCAAATGTGGGCTAAACCATGCTAAAATTAACCATTGCCATTAGCCTGCCATTGATAAGGCTCAAAATGGTGCATGCTTGTTTTTGCGTTTGTAGGATAGGGCCAGAACAACCAATGTTTACCGACCCAACTTTTTTTGACCCATCTATGGACAAGCAAACAATTTTTTTTTTGCCTAATGGACGCACGTCACATGAGGTTGATCTCACATACCTTACGTGAGGTCAACCATATCCCCAAAATGGTGCAACGGACATTAGTGGTGCACAATACATTAGCTCAAACCTCACGGCTCTGATTGGTTAGCGGCATTTTGTGAGTTTTCGAGTATGCGCAGTAAACTGATCGAAGTGCACTGCCTATGTCGAACTGTGGCCAGGAGAATATGTGCCGTAGGTCCATATGAAACATGTACCGCCCCAGGCAATGTTGTGAATACATAAATATATGACTTTTGGATATAACTTTGACCATTCTTGCTGGAGCATGAATGTGCTGTCCATAATGTATTCCAGTAATAAGTATCAGTTTATTGTGCACATGACTATATGCTCTATTTCACTTTGACATAAATTTACAGTCGCAGCATTCACGCACACATGCGTATGTATCGTCCATCTTTCTACACTTGTGTGAAGACGCCAAGGGCCTCAAGCGTGCAAGTTTAAGTAATGCAATTAGGAAATGACACCATTATATCACTGCCTCATGGTAAATAAATAGACAGTAAGACAATAAAACTCTGGTATGAGTTCAGAGGTATCAAAGATCAACCCTGGCAATGCTGCATGCATAAACACTGATGTCTCATTCACACTTCATGTCAATGATGTATAGAGGGAATGACTTCAGTCATAAAACTGGCCTTTAAGAAGTCAATAAACAGTTTCTCATATCAAGCGCAGACATGGGCTGGAGTACTACTGCAGTGAAGATGAGTTGCTTGAATGCATAAACAACAATTTTGTTTACAAAAAAAGCAATAAAGAGCAATTTCATCTCTAATCAATGTTTATATTCAATTTCGAACACTGATTTTATTGTCTAATCATTTTTGCAATGAATATAAAAGCATGCTATTATAACTTGCTTGAAGTTTTTCCCAGCTGTTCATATGGTACACCGGCCAAGTTTTGAGAGAAAAATTGCAACATCTTAGGCCAGCTATCTTCCTGTGCATCAGCATGTTCCTTGAATGAACCTCCCCATCGCATCACATTCCCTGCAATCAAACAACAGACCTGGATATTAGTAATTATGGAAAACATGAAACATAACACATAGGCCCTCCTCCTGGCGAAAATGGAGAACTAGCCAAAAATAGTCAAAAACAGCCACCTCATCATGGATTTGTAAGGGTAACAGTTAACGTAATTACAAAGCTATCCATATCTTTCCATGGCTAGATCTGCTACAATCATGAACAGATTCGCGTTACAAAGTTTGAGAAAACCTACTTAAAATTATTCAATAAGTTCTACCTCCTCCCTCGTAACATTGCTAATGTAAATGTCAGCCTCATGACATTTGTCATGATTATTGCTCTGAATCATAGCTATACATTTATAGTTAATAATTATTGATATCTGTTTCACTTTTGTTCTGACACGGTCAAAGCCAGAGGGAGAATTTGGACAGCGGACACAAAAAATTACCCTAAAGATAAATACATATCTTTTTTCTCCGTATTGAATGGTTAGATATAAGAGTCCGATTTTAATACTGAAAATTGAAAACACTGGATCTAAATATAATATGTTGTTATCATGTGCAAATAAGATTGAAAGCAAGATTAACTCTGGCAGACATGTGAATAGTATATCAACTCAAATGTATTGATAAGTCTTTAATATACTGGAATACTGCTAATCAGTCAAATTCGTTGTTACAAGTCATGCCACAGTGATACCTTGTATGTTCAATATTTAACATGATAGTTATTTTAAGATTTGTCTTTATGTGCAAACTTCAGAATAATCAATCAGATAGTCAATTGTAGAAAATAATCTCTCGAAGAGACTTGGAATACCTCCACTTAGTCCTGTATATTGAAGATCTCTCAGTTCTTATGAATAGCAATTATGACTTTGGCAGTGTTCCCTAGGAGTGGGTTAAACTTAATGGTTGTCCTGATCTGGTTCTGGCTAATCAGAGAGCAATTTTTTTTATTATAACAAATCAGTCACTCTTATTATGTATTCATTGTCTGTTGGAAGAATGGTTATCCTATAGGTACGCTTGGTCTCTTAAAATTGGCCAAAATGTTATCCTATCCGTCATACTAAAATGAACATTCAGTTTTAACTTAACTGCATCTCCAAAAAGGAACAACCAGTACTCAGACATATTAACTATGAAATGGTAGTTGAGATTCAAAGCTACAGTTGTGGAGATTTCATAAA
Source organism: Ophiura sarsii (assembly GCA_035610835.1). Classification (NCBI taxonomy): domain Eukaryota; kingdom Metazoa; phylum Echinodermata; class Ophiuroidea; order Amphilepidida; family Ophiuridae; genus Ophiura; species Ophiura sarsii. The sequence continues at coordinate 128,351,458 of CM069441.1, read as the reverse complement.
ACTGGCTTATATAATAGCAAAGTTATGCAGTAGGAGGTAGAACTTATTGAATGGCCCTCGTAATTAGTCTGAACAGTGAAATAATTGATTGGCCCTTCAGAGTTCTCCACTAAAAACAACAACAGTTTGATTACTCAGTTCTAAAACTCACCCCATGCTTTATGATATGATTTGACACACACAGGAGAATATGGTGGCTCTATTAGATGTCCAGCTCCTGGGTATGAAAGTAATTGGAAGTTATCCTGTCCCTGAGCCTTCAACCTTCTGATGGATTCCCTAGCCATTCCTGAACTTGGCCAATTCAGGTCATCTTCACCAATTATGTACATAAATTGAGCCTTCGCCTTTTCAACCTGTATATTGAATAGCAAGAAAAAATGACAATCTATGATCAAACGGCAAGAAAAAAATACGGATATATCAGATTTATGGAGGTAAGTGGGTCATAATCCAATTTGTTAAAAGTCAACCCTGTCAACGGGTTAGGTGGATCAGTGATTGCATGAGGATTTAATTGTGATATAAATGCAGACAATATCCTGTTTATTGTCTCATAACACTACAGAATAAACATTGCCAATTTCTGCAACTACTACACATTTTACAGCTTATTCTGTAGATGTGCGCATGCTTATATATTTGTTTATTGGTACCAAACATGATGGTCTGTATTCTCATACGTATTTACACAAGCATTTAACTCTGACTTTAAACTCATCTTTTAACTGAACGCAATTTTTGAAAATTTGTTTAACTTCAAACACCCATCTAACTCACTGAAAAATGTCTAACTTTAAACATGGGTATGGGGGTAGTTTAGCATGTGTTTATCTGAACTCATATACCAACTGTATGCCTTGAATAATTACTCAACCTTGCCCGCTGCAATAATAATAATAATACAACGACTCTTGTATAGCGCTTTACACCGAAGTCCCATAGCGCTTACAAATAACAAAACAAAAAACAAAAACAGAGCAAAACATATGAAAGACACAATATATCAGGAAACTAAAGATACAAAATAAAATTAAATGTTACAAAATGCCATTTCAAAGAGATATGTTTTCAGAGATGATTTGAATTGATTAAGAGTCTGAGAGTTCTTAATATGAAATGGTAATTTGTTCCAGAGTTCACAAGATGCATGGCTAAAACTACGATGACCATATGAAGTTGTACTAACCAATGGTGGAACAAGATTTTGTTTTGAAGATGAGCGGAGGTTGCGAACAGGCTTGTATTCCTGAATCAAGTCAGTGAGATATTCTGGAGCAAGTCCATGAAGACATTTATAAGTCAAGAGAAGTATTTTGTACATGATGCGAAACTTAACAGGCAACCAATGAAGATCACGAAGCACAGGAGTGATATGTTCTGAGAAGCGAGTACGTGAGACAAGTCTTGCAGCAGAATTTTGAATACGTTGTAGCTTAGAAATATGGGAGTCTGGAAGTCCGTATAAAAGGCTGTTGCACATATCAAGATGACAAGTGATGAATGCATGAACTAAAGTCTCAGTCAATTTTTCATCAAGACAATTTCGGATGCGGCCAATTTTGTGCAGATCGTGTAGTCTTAAATTTATCAACAAAATGAAAAAAAAGAAGTATAAGGTGCTTGCATGGTAGGACATAAGTTCAAATCCTCATCCAGAAGAAGACGGGCATACATGGAGTACAATTATTGTACTCCATGTATGCCCGTCATGTGTGCCCATGTATACCAATCACTTGGAGCAATTTTGAATAAACTAATGACCATTAATTTCAAGGTCAGGCAAGTGCACTATTAAGAGATTCAACACAAGAATCCTGGCAAGGCAATGGAAAAACAAAAATAGGTGAAAATATGTTCATGTGCAAATGAATACCTACCCCAAATTTCTCCTCTTTTTTTTTGCTAGAAGAAAAAGAAGAAAAAGTGCCTTACCGACCGACCGACCTGAGAGGTCGGTTTGTCTGTACAACAGGGTTGGGCTTTATCATCACTGAATGAAAATCTTTTGCATGATTTGTTGCAACCTTTTACATTTTGTGTACAGTTCTACTATGAACACGAAGCCGTGTGTGTTATAGGGATTCACAGGAGAGCAGGAATGAAACGAAATTGAGATGAGAGGGCCGACCAACTCAATCATCTTTATAATGACATCATCAAGAATCCAGGAAATACTGAATCTTGATCAAATATGATCAACTGAGGAAGACAACAGATTGTTTATCAAAACCTGGAAACAGATTCCATGTGGAAACCATCCCTCCTTATTTCAGGTCATTCCGAGTATTGATTTTTCGGTATTCTTCGAGTCTGGCAGCTGTCAATCAGCTACTATACATCATGTATATTACGATCGCTTTGTAAACAACCTAATTGAATAAATCGATTGCACCGCGGGGTATCTGCATACGTGTAGGTTGGTTCACTTGTTCACTGACACACACAACACGTATTCAATTGCGTGTATACAAAACCCAATGCACCGTACTTGTAATTGTACATGTTACCACGCTGAGGAAATATGTTAGTAGATTTCTGCATAGAGAATGACTTTTCTGTTGCCAATACTATGTTCTATCAACATCCTAGAAGACTTTACACATGGCAAAGCCCGGGGAACCCTGCTGTTCGCAATCAGATTGATTTTATCCTCATCAAGAAGCGCTGGAAATCCTCGATCAAAATAGCCAAAACTCTGCCAGGCGCTGACATTGGAAGTGACCACCAGCTTCTAATTGCGGATGTAAGAGTCAAATTAAAGAGTATTCATAACTCACAGAAGGTTATGAGGTATGACTTGCAGAACATCAGTAAGCAATTCTGGACAGAAACTAGCAACAGATTCGAGAAGTTGATGCTCCATGAAGCCGAAATGACACCAGATGAGCTATGGCTAGGCATCAAGGATTCAATTCAACAAACTGCCAAAAAACATGTCCCCAAGAAGCCCAAGAGAAGTGCATCCCAGTGGTTGTCTCAAGAGGTAATAGACCTTGCAGATGAAAGACGTCATCTTAAAGAAGCTGGCCTACAACATAGCAACCTATACCGCAAGTTCTCTAATGAAATCCAACAAAAGGCAAGGAGGGACAAAAACAGTAACATCAGCAAGTTGTGCAGTGAATTGGAAGACCACAGTGCCCAGAATAACAGCAGAGATCTGTTCCGTGGAATAAAGAATCTGACCAATAAAACTACAGCCAAACTTGCAGTAATCAAGGATGAGAATGGCAAAGTACTGACAGAAGGGGCAGACATCAAAGAACGGTGGAAAAACTACTGCAAGGGTCTTTATGCGTCTCAAGAGGTCACTGGCATACAAACAGATATCGAGTGCAATGAAGAGGAGCCTGATATTCTTCTATCTGAAGTCAAGAATGCCCTCAAGAAGCTTAAAACCAACAAAGCACCTGGCATAGACGATATTCCTGGCGAGCTCCTCAAAAACACTGACGAACATGGAGTTTCAATCCTGTTACAGCTCTGCAACAAGATATGGCACACTCGGATATGGCCTGAAGACTGGAAAAAATCTGTTTTTCTCACCCTACCCAAAAAAGGAGATGTTAGCGAATGCAAGAACAACAGAACGATAGCTCTTATCCCACATGCCAGCAAAATTCTACTGCACATCCTTAATGAAAGATTGAGACCTCATCTCGAAAGAGAGCTTCCTCCAGAACAGGCTGGTTTTCGAAGAGGCCGTGGTACCAGAGATCATATAGCTAATATTCGCCACATCATTGAAAAATGCAAGGAATACAAGCGAAAGGCATACTTATGCTTCATAGATTATGCCAAAGCCTTTGACTGCGTGAGATATGGTCCTCTCTGGACTGCGCTACAAGCTCTAGGAGTCCCCAACCATCTAGTTCAACTACTAAAAAGCCTCTATGACGGCCAATTGGCTTGTGTGCGCACTGCTCAGGGAGACAGCGACTGGTTCAACCTCGGCCAAGGTGTGCGCCAAGGATGCATCCTCTCACCTACTCTGTTCAATTTGTATGCCGAGCACATCATGAGACATGTCCTTGATGGATGGAATGGCGGCATATCAGTAGGTGGCTGGCAGCTTCACAACTTACGTTATGCAGATGACACCACACTATTAGCCACAAGCCAGGAAGAGTTAGGCATCTTGCTGAAGAAGGTCAAAAATGAAAGTGAGAGCTTGGGCCTACGTCTCAATGTTGCCAAGACAAAGTTCATGGTCATCGGTGATGATGGAAACATTACCCCTCTTCTAGTTGACGGTCAAAATGTGGATCAGATCCAACAGTTCAATTTCCTCGGATCTCTCATCACACAAGAAGGAGGATGTCATACAGAAATCAGGCGTCGTTTGGCTATGGCTAGATCTGCAATGACACAGCTCTCAAAAATATGGGCTGACAGAGGCATCACTATATCAACCAAGGTACGTCTGGTCAAAGCACTTGTTTTTCCTATTTCAACCTACGGCTGTGAATCCTGGACGCTGACAACTGCAAGCTGCAATAAAATCAATGCATTTGAAATGTGGTGTTGGCGCCGGATGCTAAGGATCACCTGGGTCATGAAGAGAACCAACGCAAGTGTGCTACATGAGGTTGGTGTGAAGACAAGGCTACTTGGGCTAATCAATTCCCAAACTCTCTCTTATTTCGGTCATATTGCCAGGCGCCAAGGAAACTGTCTAGAGAAGGTGATCATGCAGGGCAAGATCGAGGGTGCACGCGGACCAGGCCGGCCAAGGTCAAGATGGTTTGACAGAATAAAAACTCTGGTTGGGCATCCTACTTCAGTCATTTATCGATTGGCTGCTGACCGACGAAGGTGGCGTGTCATCACCAAAGTCACGAGCTGTCAGTCATGACAGAAAAACGTACCAACCAACCACCACGCTGTTGCTGCGCTGCTGCTTGCATTTGGACTTTTCCGTTTACTTGCTCAACATGGCTCATATATTTTTACGTTACTCTTAATTTCCCTCCGTTTTGGAAATACTCTCATCGCATTTTTAGTTGTTGTTCTTGATTCATATGAATATAATAAATGTAATACATGGATTAAACATTTAAATAAGGATTTTCACGGAAGTTTATTATTATACACGGATCATTTCATAATTTAAAAAAATAACATCATCTAAAATAAAGTTAACATTAGCGCTGTCTGTTGGGCTATGATTTTTTAATTTGCGCGTGGAGAAATTTGACGACTAATTATGAACTAAATTTTCCATGGAAATAGCCCAAAATACATCACGAGAAATTCAGACTTTATTACATTTATAAAGTGTTACGATAAAATGACAAAAAACCGGGTAAATATACGTAAATGTGGTTATTGAATATACATATTATTTTTTCATAGTTTAAAATATCAACATGTTTAGCAGCTTTCGATCTCTCTTTACTTTTCACTGGTGCATAATATTTGACAATCGAAAAAGAACTTGAAAATATCATACTAATGCAAAATATCATGCCAAGGGTTTAATAATAAGTTCTCTTGCATTATGTTTATATTTGTTATTCAAAGATAATGAAGGATTGGCAGGTTTCTATTCATCATTATTCCTCACAAAAATATATGAACGACAAATTATTTTCCCGCTGTTTCCCTTCACTTTCACCTATCTTGAAAATCCATCTTGCCAAGCAAAAACTTTTGCCGAGATTGTTTGTGCATAAATTCGTGGTATTAAATGTTGACGTGAGGGGGGGGGGGGGGGGGGGGTGGGGGTGGGGGCACGGGGTTCTGTCTATTTTTGGTTGAAAAGGCTAGTAAGCAGATGTACAGTCTGGCCGTGGGTCAACTTTTTCTGGTGTCTGAGACGATTTACTGGTAGTCCTACATGTAGACCTTTCCATTTTAATATAGTACAAGCAAATCTGAAGAAAAAACCTTCACTTCCAACTTCAATCAATTTAAATATTAGCTTCAGTTCAATAGTAAAATTTGTATGGCAATATTGGAATCTAAAATCTTCAAGAGATCAAAACTTTATAAATCATATCATACCAAATACAATAAATCTATAATTAAAACATCTAAAAAACTCATGAGCGATTTAATTAAGTTCATATCATTTAATAAGTTTTCCTCGATTTTCTATATCAAAATAAATTATGAAGGATATAAAACTAAAAACTAATATTTGTTTATAATCTTATAAATATAAAATAATAAAACAAATCAGACAAATGCAGAGCGTATTATATCAACCATTTATCTCACATCAATTTTCAGAGGGGGGGGGGGGGGGGGGGCACATGGAAGTGATCATTTATTTATTTAATAATAATTATTAAAAGATGGTGGGGGGATGATGATGGAAGTGATCATTATTATTTAACAATAACTATTAACATGCTCTTCATTCATTCATTCATTATTTATTTATTTATCATCCATTTATTTATTTATTTATTTATTTATTTATTTATTTATTTATTTGTTTATTTATTTATTTATTTATTTATTTATTTATTTATTTATTTATCATCCGATTATTTATTTATTAGTATATTTATTTATTTATTTATTTAAATAGAGCTATTTGAATTAGTCCGAAAGCAGGTACTCTTGATACCCTCCCACTTTATTATAAAACATTATTATCATTCTATATATAAATATTAATCATGTACGTATTATAGTACATTTATTATTTCATAACTAACAACTGCGCTAAAAAAAGTTGGGAATTACTTATGTATAGCGTTGTTTGATACACACAAAAAATGTCTACCAAGTCCCAACATCGGTGCATAGTGAGTAGTATAGGCCTAGTAGTAACAGGCCTACACACGCGACACGTCAGTATTCCCCCCCCCCCCCCCCCCCCCCCCATCCACCACACGACCCCACCTCGGTGATCACCGTAGCCGTAAAACCACTGTAAACCATCATGGAATTTTTGAATGTCTTTGGATAATGAGTATACCGTGCGTGCATCGGGCCGGTGCGTGGTGGTGGCGTGATCAGGGCGCTCGGTACCCGGGCGGGCGGGAAGGAAGGACCTGTTGCGCTGGGTCAACATATAGGGCTCGGTGCGGCGCTGGTCGCGGTAGGACATTCTCTCCACTGTGCCGGTAAACATAGGCGACGATGGACATCGTTTAATAGGCCAAGTCAAACATTTCTGACGGTGACGGTCATGTTTGAAGGTAATTATTGCGAATTTGGTTTTACAAATAGTGAATAACATACACTGTCAAACAATAAATTTGCTTGTACCATGGACTTTATAAGTCCATGCTTGTACCAAGCTAAGGAGCTCGTTATGAATTATCTGTTTATATCCCGACCCTGCCTATTAAATATTATAGTCCAAAGTTGATGTTCTTGTAGAACACCCGTTTCAGATTCTAAACTTCAACCGATAACATTTACAGTATACAGACTGAATTCATAAGGATTTGACTTGTGCATTTTATGGTAAATTTCCCCCCTATTTTTATCGTGACTCCAGCGCCAAGAAGAAAGTGCTTCATGACACAATATTGGTCCACGATTTGGAGTGGCTTCCAAAAATTTCACGGTCTATTAAATCGATTGACACTAATACAGCAATTACCGGAACAATCACGTTTGCATGAACACTGCTGACAACGACAATGTGTGTGGATTTAGCCATGCTGGTTTACCAATGCATTTCGTTTTATTGACTTTAATCGATGGCGCAAACACATAGGCCTACAAAGCATCGTTTTACAGCAATTACGCAATCAAATAAACACTGCCGACAATTCGTGTGTATCAAGGCACCGCTCGCTGGTTTTATTGACTTTAACCTTAGCCCCGCCCTGATATGTGTCACTTTAAGCGATCCCTTAAAGTGAGAATTAATGACGCGGTATAAGGTAGGATGGTTCCCACATGTCTTAGTATACTGATATTCTTCTTAATTCCTGATTATTTTATTTCATCCTCTCTTTCAGTTCATAATTCATAATTACCTTTACAAATGTGTCTTTATCCCAAGTGCTTGGATCAGCAAAAGCATGGAGCCCATAAATTGATTTGTCTTCACAAAATGTCATCCCTGACATTTCGAATCTAAAAGAAAACAGTAAGTGTTTTATAATGTAATTTAGAGTGATAAAGGTATGTGTTTGTCATACATCTGATGTCTGATATTCATTACGGAATAAATCTGATTTTGTGCTAGGTTGATTCTGTGCTGTCTTACATCAAGGATAAACCCAAACTTGGTGGATTTACCATATACTCTTTATTGGAATTGTAAAGCAGTGGTATCGTAATAGAGCGACAACATAATAATATGGTAAGAATTTAAACCTTCCAAATTCTCAATTTTTTTCAGTAAAAATTGAGTTTAGACCCTTTGGTTCTCGATCCATATTTTAAGTAGAGCAACACAGCCTGAAGGAGTTAAGTATCTAAATATTGCCAAAAATATCTTATTTGAGTAACTTAGTGGTTTTTTTATATGTTTGCTCCCACAACAGCGTCGGACTTCACAACAATGCATTTGGTATTTGATGCATCACCTCAACTTCAACTTGCGTTGATCGTTATTTGCCATATGTCATTATAACAGAGCGACAACGTAATGATATGGTGTAGAGTGGATTATCGGTGGTCATGGAGAAGCCTATACCTGCCACTATGGATGAGTTGGCCCAGGGATCAAGGGTGCAGGAAACCAACATATTTCAACACTTACTCTTGGGTTGGGAATTCCACGCCTTTATGTGTCACACCCGGTGTCATATGAGCTGTGCTACCATTGATACTTACTGCAGCCTTCACCTACAAGGTAAAAAGTAAAGACAATATCTTGCTCAAGTCAAGTTCATGGTCTATGTGCATATAACACAGGCCTATCAGGGCTGAAATATTTTTCATATTTTCGAGCAAGTGTGACTTCGAATAACTTCATATCCTATGTATTTGGTAAGAATAAACAAAATTCCACCTAAATACCAACATTTCCCACAAAGGAGCTACCCTAATAGTCTATCTTTTTCCTACTACAATCACTTTCATTATTTGCCTTTGGAAAAAAATGTTAAACACCATACTAAAGGAAGCGATTGTATTGTACACATATATCTTTATGATCTGTCTTACAATCCCAATTACAAATTCATCAAAATGTGAATTGAATCTGAATCAATGTTTTATTGACAGACAAATTTACCTTATCAGGGAAATATGTTGCTAGAAGTAACGACAATTCTCCTCCAGTTGAAACACCCACGGTTCCGACACCCCCTGGCATTACAAAGTTGTGTGACATCAGCCAATTGATAGCTTCCTGTATAAAAACATGTTATTAAACATTTTAATTTAATCAACAAATTATGAGCCTATATTAAGTTCTGTAAAATTATATACAGTCATCACAATAAGTAACTGACCAGGTAATAAATGTGCTGATAACTCTAAAAGTATAACTCCTTCATAAACATATCAAATCATAAACATGTTGAAAAATTTCTCTTCTTGAATTTGAGATATTACACGCTAAGAATGGCTGATTATTAAGGAAGTTACAATCCCAAATGTACTGTCAAGTCTGATTTTCATTTTCACATTTTCATTTTCAACACGGGGACTCAGACCGGCAAATTATTGATTACTGGTAGTGGTAGTGCCAATTCACCCGTCGATGGCGTGGTTGTTGGATAGTCGGCCGGTGGCATTGTTACGATTGATCAATACGGCACACACGCTTTACCTGTCATACTCTCCCCGTGTTGAAAAGAAAATGTTAAAATGAAAATCAGACTTGCCCTAACGTTTGGGATCGTAACTTCCTCGTTAATCAACTATTCTTAGCGTGTAATATCTCAAATTCAAGAAGAGAAATTTCTCAACAACTTTATAATTAAATATGTTTATGTAGGAGTTATACTTTTAGAAATATCAGCACATTTATTACCTGGTCAGTTACTTATTGTGATGACTGTATTATGTTATTGCAGAAAATGTGTAAAAATAAAACCACCACAAACAGTTCTGCTAATACTGTAGTGTATTTATTTATTTCCACACAGGTGAAATTGGTTGGCTAATAACTATTACCTAAAGAACCCCATCTGACTAGCTTGGATCACATGCATTACATACACTGACACTAGTATAAACACTTTCTGGACTGCACCTATGCTCCAGCCTATGCTAGTTTAAAACCATTTGCAATGTTTATGACGCCCAGTCCATCTCGTTCTGAGCATAGTTCAGTTGGTTTAGAAATGAAATGAAACCAGACAGAATCAACATAAAACAGTTAATATTATAATGGTCTCATGGCTAAGTTCTTTTACCTGTAACATTGCCAATGAAATGGTTTAATATACAAATTAATAGAAAGCTCACCTCAAAATACTCCAATTGTATGTCATCCAATGTCGTAGGTAGATCTTCATAGGCAAAGAATGGCAATGAATATGACACGAACCCACGGGAGGCAAGAAGAGCTGACCGGAATTCCAGTATACCACCTGCTGTACCAAACATGTCTATGATTGCTGGGAATGGGCCTGGACCTATACGCAAAACAATAGGCACATAACAGGTGTGAGATTAGTCATCACCGTTAACATTTTAGTAATTCACAGCGATGGATCTATACATTATCCGAAGGTTCCATTATGCTCCTGTTTAAGTGATAATAGCCAAGAGGGCCCATTCAAGATAAGAAGTCACTCTTAAAACAATTTTAGTACCTCATCACCCCAACGGACCTGTATATGATCCCACGATTCCATAGCGATCCTAAAGTGATAATAGCCAAGAGGAGACATTCAGGAGTCAGGACTGATATTTAGGGTTACTATCGAGAGGTAATATACAGGGTTTGGTTTCAAACCTCTTTTCTTCTTTGTATGGTATCCTACTATAAATCTGGAAACGGTGTGTGGGGGTGTGTGTGTTTGTGTGTTTGTGTGTTTGTGTGTTTGTTATCCTTATTTCTCCGTTGCTTTTAATCGAAGTGGCGCCTAATTTGCATGAAAGATAGAGGAAATAACGGGAAGGGCGTTAAAGTTTATTTCAGTGAAATTGGTTAACAATTGGCTCCAAAAACAGCAAAAAACCTCTCAGATTTGGCTCATAAATGCCACTAGAATTGAACAACATTGTGCGTTGCGCGTATACTATACAGCGTAATCTTACCGTGGTAACGCGTCGCGTGCATGTTTGCGCAAGGTCTCACTGCCGCGGCACACGCACTCCTACACATTGCGCAGAAGCCACACGGGAAATGGTTATATGCCTGTTACAGTGTTGGTAGGGCATTGAGTGTCATGATGGGGGAGAGGGGGGTGGGGGGGGGGTTGGTGTAAAACCACGGGAAATGGTTTAGGATAGGCCTAGGGTTATAATGGTACAAGTAGCGTTTTGCGGGGGTTAATGAAGCAACCTGATTTTTTCTTAACTTTAAGTTGGCATGCCAAACAATCTAAGGGACCGAGGGTTAATGAAGTAGCCACGCGAAATGGTTAGGAGGGTTACGATTATAAATCCACCTGGTTGGTGTAGTTGCAGTGGGGGAGGGGGGGGGGGGGGGGTGGTAGGTAGTTGCAGTGGGGGGAGGGGATTGCAGGGGTAGGCCCTATATGTGGCTTTAAAAGTACCGATGGTTTAATAACTTGATGCGGTTTGAGAGGTAGGGGTTAATAAAGTAGCCACGGTAAATGGTTTAGGAGGGATATGGTTATAAATCAACCTGATTGGGGTGGTGGTGGTTATAGGGGGTTTACAATGCCTTTAGGAGGGATAGGCCTATGGTTATAAATCAACCTGGTTTGGGTGTGTTGTAGGGGGTTTATGTGGTTTCAGAGATAGGTAATGTGGCATAACCATCTAGCGGATGAAGTAGCCGCGGGAAGTGGTTAAGGGGTTATGATTATAAATCCACCTGGTTGGTGTAGTTGCAGTGTGGGGGGGGGGGAAGGGGGGGGGGGGGTTGTAGGGGGTTTATGTGGTTTTAAAAGTACCGAGGGTTAACTTGATGCGGTTTGAGAGGTATGGGTTAATAAAGTAGCCACGGTAAATGGTTTAAGAGGGACATGGTTATAAATTAACCTGATTGGGGGTGGGGGTTGTAGGGGGTTTATAATGCATTTAGAAGGGATACCGTATGGTTATATTATATCAACCTGGTTTGGGGGGTGTTGTAGGGGGTGTATGTGGTTTTAGAGGTAGGTAATGTGGCATAACCATCTAGCGGGGACCCGAGCGTAGCGAGGGTACGCCGCTAGTGTTTAATAAAGGTGAAGATGGCAAACAAGTAAAGAAGTTGTACATGGTCATCGTATTCAATTCTGTAGCACTGATAGTTTTGCCACTTTTGTGTCCCAATATGGTGTGTGGGGGGGGGGGGGGGGGTGGGGGAGGGGCAGTTGGAATTTTATTCAAAGAAGAGTAATGTCTTAAACTGGATGTTGTTTAAACAACTTAAAAGTGTAAAAAAGAGTGTCTTTTGGCCATAACAAAAGTCTGTTTTGTTTTCAAAGTGGGAGCAATAATTAATTATAATTAAGCATACCAGAACATATTTTGACAAAAGTAGCTATCTGATACTATACTTAGCTGTGAAAAATTATGACAACACCATGAGGTAAACCTTTGCAACCATAGGATACACGTCTGATGGCACCTGCTTGATTGAGGCTTGAATAATAATAATTGATGTATATGTAGGCATCAACTATTAGGTAATTCAAATTGAGACTGATACCTTTAGGCTTATATAGCATTCCACGAATACGTCCATGGTTGACTTTTTGTCTTTCAACATTTGGTCCCATGTATGTTTTCTGTAGAGATGTTACACATACAGGTTCCATTTGATCAAAATCCTCCACTGTATTCACATGACCATTGTAGACTGATAATTTGATATCTTGTGGAATTGTGACATCCTTTTTGGAATAGCGAAGACCTTGTCTTTGTCCTGGTGAGGGCTGCATGCTCCAGATCATACCCATTGGCTCTATACCTGAATCAGTCATAGATCACAAAAACAAAATAATTGTTTAGAATTAAAAACTTTCTGGTGGGATGGAAACTTGCCAGATATGATAAAACACTATACAACCATACACTAAGCTCAAATAGCAAGCAGAAATCAAAATAAATAATAGAGGCGATAGTAAACCATATTAATATATCTCTGTTGAAACACACATCAAATGTCTGTTTTACTGACAGTCCATCACTGTAAACCCTAACCCTACTACGCGACACAGAACCGCACAGCCAGAAGCGTGTGCACACAACTTCTACCCCTGCTGCAATAAACCCTGGGTATATATATGTGATGCGATCTGTGAAAACCCGTCGGATGTCGCAAAATGTGAACTAGGGATTATGGGTAAAATAAAAAATAAATAAAAATAAAAAATAAAAAAACTTTTTTCTTTTTTTTAGATTTTTTTAAACAAAATTAGTTTTCAATACTTTGTGCCATCATCTTTCATGAAATGTTGCCTTCAACGATCAAAAACTTACGTCACTTTTATTATTAACTTCATGATGTTATTATTATATTGAATTATGTATATTTTTTGTTGTTGCCTGTTTTCATGATTTCTTGTTATTGTAGCTTCACAATCATCATTCACTCATAACTTTTTGTGTAGTGATCGTAGAAAAATGATCGAAACAGTTCTGTAATCAACACAGTTTTAGCTTTCTTATGATATAAATATCTCCAATATGAAAAATGCCACCATGTGGCGGGTTTTCACAGATCGCATCACATATGGTCTCCGAAAATTTAGCCTGGGCAGCCCAGCGCTCATGGTGGGGTGGTTGTGGTTGTGTTGCTTGCCGGTCACCCCAACGACCCAGGATTCAATCCTGCGGGTCTGTGGACTTTATTTGTTTGGTTCCCCCCATCCACCACTACTGCAACACTTCTAGAGTTATTAGGGTGTTTCTCAAATAGTATTCAGACAGAGTAAAACATAAAAGAGTCTAATATACAACATCTAACGCATTGTGCATTATGCTTCAGCTTTTGAAGAAGAGTCAAGGTCTCATCAAGGACAAAGTAATCAATATTTATAAAGGCCTCATATGCTATACCTGTAAAACTTCCACCCAGTGAGCTGTTTTCATCCACTGATATTTCCCCTCTGTCATTAGCCTGATAATGTGCATGTGACTCAAATCTCATTTTCATCTCATTAAGTTGCGACCTAAGTGTGACCTTTGACCCAGGTTCAAGTCCATTCAGAGTCACTTTAACCTTTTCATCCATAAGTGTGAGTGTGGGACTTGCTTGAATTGAAACCATTCTTCTTGGTGCTGTGAGCATTGCATCTGCAAATGAGAAAACATTAAATAAGCATAATATTAGTCACAAATAAATAACAATTAGTATTAGTTATCATTTTTCATACATTGGAGTAGGTTGGTTATTGTTTATAATTAACCTACATTTTTTTTGCATACATGTACATTTGGAATTTGGATTAATTGTGCAGGCTCAGAAGGTAAGGGTCCAAAAATCCATACTGGCAAATATTCTGTTAAACAATTTCACTTTAATACATTCCAAAGTTTCACTTACAATATAAATATAGCACTAATATTTTGATTCTTGTACAATGTGATTCTATCCTTTTTCTATTAAGCACATTTTAGGGCTATGACAGTTATTCCTTGCTTCCAGTTGCATTTTTAAGTGAAAAGGTTCATTAGCAATATTATATCCTGTTGGGGTGCATACTGTAAAAGTGGTAATTATTTTTGCGCGATTAAATTTTTGCAATTTACCAACTTTCAGCCATTTCACTTGATTTTAAATTCTTTATTTGAAAGTTCATTACATAGACTTATACACAAAATGTTTGTGTGATTTTATTTTCGCGGAAGCTGCTTGGAGCGCGAAAATTAATGTAGTGCAAAAATGTCCATGTTTACTTTACAGTACATTAAGTGTAGGACTTTATTGAAGCAACATGTCGTCATCTTGACCTCTGGTCCCCGGTCCAATTTATAAATAATTAATTCATGAAGAAGTAACAAATAAATATTATACTACAAAGTATATTTGACGTGTCTTGGTATTTCTATTGGTGATCGCTCACATTAATTTTGGAATACTTTTGGGAAGTCATTGCAAAAAACATTTCCCCCCAAAATATGACATTTAAAATAAAACGGAAGAAAATATACTTTGTTTTTTCAAGGGTACATCACTAATTCCACCCCATAGACTTTACATGCTTTGTAGGCTGTATTCAAATCGCTGTAATTTGAGTAAGCTCGCGACAAATTCTACAACATTTTGAAATGTTTTAACAAACATTGATCTGAACTATGTTATGAGGATGTCAATTGGTAAAGACAAAGACACGCTGGGCTTTACAGTAGCCAGTGGTAGCCAGAGGCACCCTGCTGAAATCCTAACAGACCTAGACTTCGCAGATGACATTGCCTTGTTATCTGACACGCTACAACAAGCCCAGAACTTGCTCTCTCGTGTGGAAAGGGCTGCTGCAACAGTCGGTCTCCAGATGAATGCAACAAAAACCAAATTCATGACCTGCAACCAAGCCTCGATTTAAGGATGTGTGAACCGGGAGCTACTTTGTAACTTTTCTGACAAAAGTAGCTCCCGCTCCTATACTTTGCTATGTAAAATTAGAAAACACCGGGAGCTATAACTTGGCAACCGGGGGGCAAAAAAACTCCCAGCTCCCACTTAAATCGAGGCTTGCCTGCAACATACAATGCTACTCTGAACACCATTGATGGGAACCACCTAGATCAGGTCAATGACTTCCAGTACCTTGGTTCATGGGTAGACGAATCTGAAAGAGATTATAAAATCTGCAAGACCCTTGCCTGGAAGGCTTGCTACAAAATGTGCACCCTCTGGAAATCTAATCTGTCAGCCTCCTTGAAGATCAGCTTCTTCGGTGCTGCTGTAGAATGGCGCAGAAGGGTGGACAGACTTGAGGCAAGACTTGGTGGCTGCTATACCAGACTACTAATGATGATATTAAACCTCAACTGGAAGGATCATCCCACAAGAGAGGAAATCTATGCAGGGCTACCAAAAATATCAGAAATTGTCAGGGTCGACGCCTCAATTTTGCTGCCCACTGTGTAAGACGGCTGAAAGAACCAGTGTCCCAACTAGTCTTCTGGACCCCAACTCAAGGTCAACGTACCAAAGGGAGACCAAGGTTGACATACCCACGCTGCTTAGTAAAGATGCTCAGCCAGCAAGAGCTATGCAATCTAATGCAGGACAGAGTGAACTGGCGAAAATTCATCATGGCTTCCGACCGAGGTCGACTGATGTAAAAAAGTAAGTAACACAAACAGGCTTTTATAACATGTCTGAAACTCAAGCTTCATGTAGAAGCCGGCACGTCAGAGTGTACTGATTTTGTTACTTTTAAGTCGGCTTTTACCCGTGCATGCAACATGCGTGTAAATCGGTCCGTAAAATATGTTTCAGTTAAAATCATGTATATTTTGCTTTTTAAAACATTAAATTTACATTCTAAGGAACACAAATTTGACACAAAAACAATAATGATTAGTGTCATTTGCTACCATTCTTTCCGTCAAATAGGAACTATTATCGTACTCAACTTTGCCGGAAGTGCCGCGCATTACCAAATTAGTAGTGTACGCCCTTAAGAAACATGGTGGAACAAAAGATTGTTTTAGATCTAGTGTTGCTGGTGTGTTCTTACAAGGTCTTGCCACTACTGAATTTGAGTGGCCGACATTGCCTGCATGCTCTCAGTGCCCCTCGTAAGTTAGTAAAACTAAGTTAGTATCAGGACGAATATCCATCAGAACAACTCGGCCTCCAAGACAACTCGACCACAAGACGACTCGGCCAAAAGACAACTCGGCCAAAAGACAACTCGGCCATATCCGTAATAAAAGGTTACAGAACATTGTTTCCAAATATTTTTTGATTATGTGCATGGGGCACTTTCTGGAAAACTATATGTTTGACATTAAATGTATGCATTATATCCATGGCTTGACTATATAGCGAGGGTAGCTACGAAATGAAGCATAGACAGTCCACATCGTATATTTGATGAAGAGTGTATAAAGCGATCAAAATTCAAGCCAGTATTTCTCAGAAATAGAAAAAGGTTGAGATATTTAACCAATGTATACATACTATACTATTAAACATGATATCTGAAGCAAAGGTTTTGCTAATTTTAGAAAAGTCGAAAAATATTGATGAATATCTGACGCCGACTCATATGTTTTCATTCCATAGCTCTCATCTCACCTTTCCTGCTCTCACACTGAGAGCTAGGATTCAGAGCACATCAGCCTAAAGCATTTATCCCATACTAAATTTTCTACAAAATTATATAACACTAATAATCTAAACAAAAATTTGTCGATCACAGCGTCATGATCCGAGAGCTCGCGATCATTATAAAGGTTGAGCATGTCCTTGCATGCAGTGCAATCTAAAATAGCCGCACCGCGGCGTAGGGTCTACTCTTGTTGATTAGGGCCGTGATTGGTCAATTGTTTACAAGTATGTCACGTATCTTTCGGTTTTACTGCGCCATTGCGAATGACGTGGTTACGCATGATACGCACCAGTTGCTTGGGACGCTGGGAAATCGTATACCCTGTGATCGACAAATATTTGTTTTGAGTATAATATATAGGGGCTTTTCTTTTGTTCAGATCCGGCGAGGTAAACCATAAACGGTGCTATGAACGGTGCAGGAAGGGGTATAGCATTAGTAGTATAGCATAGTGATCAAACTATCTGACCTTAACAAGCTTGAAAAATACCACAAGAAGATGCTGAAAAGAGTGCAACACCTTCCAGACAGAGTTGCTGATGAAGCTGTATACATGTACCTTTTGATTGGTCAACTTCCAATGATGGGGATTTTGGATAAGCGGCGCCTCACAATGTTTGGCGCAATAGCAAGGCACGATTGCATTGAGAGAGATTTGGCATACAGGCAACTGGCGGTTAAAGACAACACATCTAATACCTGTCCAAATATGGTCTCCCAGATGGACACACCATACTTGCCTTTCCTCCCACTAAGAATGCATGGAAGGACACTGTTTCCAATGCTGTTAACGAGTACTGGAACTCCAGACTCAGAGAAGGAGCACGATCAAAGACCACTCTGAAACTTATAAATTGGGAATGCACGCAGGGTATGAAACCACACAACTTATGGTCCACTGTCACTTCAAATACCAGGGATGTCCAGAGGGCCGGTGTGAGGCACGCCTCCTGACAGGGACTTACACCCTCCAAGCAAGCAAGGCCAAGTATTATCCAGGAACAGACAGCACTTGTCTATTATGCAAGAAAGATGCAGAGAATCTGCAGCACTTCCTCACTCAGTGTGAAACCCTGGAACCTACAAGGGAATACCACCTACAACATCTTAAGCAGGCAGTAAAGGAAGGATATCCTGAATTCAGTTGGGAAACTCTACAAGGTGGAAATACTTCTCTTCACCAACTGATACTAGACTGCACCGCTGTGGGATTATTCCCATATCCCCCGGAAGGTCACACACTGGATGCTATAGAAGGTACTTCCAGAAGACTTTGTTATGCACTTCACCAAGTAAGAAAGAATTTATTAGCAGCAATGGATTGATTGAGTCAATCTAATGATGGACCTTTATCACGGCAGTCTCTGAGACAGCATAATGATGCATGATTAACTTTTTCGCGTTGGCGATGTTTTACGAACTTTGTTGGATGTCATATTCCGAGTGACTCTACGTTTCGTCGTGTTAGATAGTTTTAGATGTAGACTTTTAGATAGATTTTGATGTTTTTTTCAACCAAATTGCCCCCATACCCTACCCTGTTTAATAGCAGGGGTGTGCCTATTTTAAGGCAGGATTTCACAACTACTACTACTACTAGTAAGTAATATAATTTTATTTTATTTAACTTTTAAGAACTTTAGTCTTAACTACTTAAGACTAACTTGTTTGTATAAATAAAATGATTGTAAGCTTACTCAAAATTCTTTGTGAGCAGGAATGTTCCCTCGACTTCCAAAGCACTCGTGTATGCATAAAACTTCTAATCATGATTATGGTCAAGTGGATTTAATCAAGTGGGCTATTTGCTCATTTTAGGAAACATAATCAGGTCAAAGTCTGTACTTTTTTAGTTTTTATTTCATGGTGACGGGCTTTTCATACAAAAGTAAGACAGCTCGTCAACCTTGGCTAAATTACACAGTAGCGCGGCAAAGTTCATTATTTCGCCAATTACGCTAGCATTTATGTTTTCCACTGGCCACTATCAACTGTGTTGTTTTAGCGCCCATTTTGATTTGGAAGATTTTGTGACAGCGAAATTTGTATTTCAGCAGATCAAATCTGTTTACAAGTAGTCTAAGTAGGTCTGCCATTAAAATGTTGTCTCGGAAATTTGCTTTGATTAAGTATTAAAGAGTAGCAGGCCTGTTTTTTTCAATTGCAATTATCAGTAGTCTAATTATAGACTAATAAACTAGAAAAATTACTTTGAAATATTAACTTTGTCATTGGATTCCGAATTCGGCAACCATGGCATGTACACTCATTGCTAGCTTTTAAATATTAATTTTTACCGGTAAATTTGCTATACCTTGATCTTGTGGCAATGTCTGGCTAGACGTCCCGTAACTCAAGTGCGCATGCTCAAACCAATTAATGATACGTTGTAGCTATACGGTTTATTCCTTACGGGACGTGAGGCAAGATATAGCCGATCTTGTGGACGTTCTTTCAATAGATATATATACTGGGCAATCCTGTATTTTAGGGGGATAAATTGAACATGATGGTCTCGTGCATCGGACGAGCAAAAAGTTGAGCACCTTTAAAATGTCACAGACTCCTTCGTATTGAGAGTAGGGGCAGTGGCGTACCGGGGGGGGGGGGGGGGGGGCGGCTCCAAATACCGGGACGCTAAATTTGCAATACCGGGACGCTAAATTCACATAGGGCCTAGGCCGAAAACACTAAGGATTGGTCATTATTTGTTGACTGTTGTGCTTTTTGTACTGCGAAATTTTGTGCCCGTGCAAATTTTTTGACCCTAGCCCCCCCCCCTTACGTGAAATTCACGAGGTGACTGACTGGGAAAAAAATTGGGGCAACCTTTTACGAAAATTTACGCCACTGTCGGGACGACACATACTTCTGCCCCCCTGGCTCACATGCCGCGGTACGCGCCTGAGTAGGGGATCATCTCGGTCTGTGTACACACATTCCTAGGTTACAGGATCATTGTAGACATGTACATGTAGTATGCGCTTGTTTATGTTGGTGATGTTGCCTCTAAGACAGATACAGATGCCTTGAATTGAAAATTGAAGCGCCACGGCATCGTTGTGTGGCAAGGGTTGGGCGGGCTTTTTAGCCCATTATAACCCCATGATTGTTGCTAGTTGAGTTTGTTCCAATGCTTCCTGATGTCGAGGTTGGCCCTTGTCTTGAAAAGTTTCATTGAATGTTTTGTCATGATGTGATCTAATTGGAGAATGCTGCTGTCTGGGTCTATTTTGTCCATGATTCTGTAGGTCTCGATTAGGTCGTCTCTTCTCCTTCTGTCCTCGAGAGTTGTTAAATTGAGTTTGGAAATCCGGTCTGGGTACAAATATGTTTCAGGCTAGGTATAAGTTTGGTAGTACTGCTTTTTACCTTGTACTTTTTCTAGTTTGGTCTTGTCTTTGATGAGGTATTGATTCCAGACTTGCATGTAATAATCTAGGTGTGGACGAACTAATGATTTGTACAACTTGAGGATGACAGTTCTGCTTTTGTATGCAAAGTTCCTTTTGATCATGCCAAGGGCCCTTCTTGGCAGCTGCAGCGCACTGAGACGAAGTTTTAAGTGACTTGTGAATTTAAAATACCCAGGTCTTTTCCTTCCTCTGTTGCCTCCAACTGTGTGTCTCCCATTGTGTAGGTGTGGTGTGGGTTGTAGTAGCCTGTGTGCATTACTCCACATTTCCCTACGTTGTACTATTACTGCATTTGCCACTTGTCTGCCCAGGTTTGACGCTTTTCTATGTCTTTCTGCATAGCCTCAATGTCTTCTTGGCTAAGTACTGGATGAGAGAGTTTTGTGTCATCTGCAAACTTACTTACTCTGGAGCCATGGCTGATACCTACTTCAAGATCATTCATGTAGATGAGGAAGCAGAGTGGTCCCAAGACTGATCTTTGTACAACGGAGCTGGTTACTTTCTCCCGGTTGGATTCTGCACCTTGTGTTGTGACTCTCTGTTTGTGGTCTTTAAGCCATGCTTCGATCCATCTGGCAACTTCCCCATCTATTCCATGGGCTCTTATTCTGGCGAGTAGTCTCTGGTGCGGTACTTTGTCGAAGGCTTTCGCCATGTCCAAGTAGACAACATCCACTGGTGTTCCCTCGTCAACCTGCTTGGTCAGTCCTTCCAGGTGGTCAAGGAGATTGGTTGTACATGATTTTCCTTCCTGAATCCATGTTGGGTATCTGCAATGAGGTTGTGGTTGTCGAGGTGGTCTGTGATGTTATTCTTTATGATACTCTCAAGAGTCTTCCCGATGACTAAGGTTAGGCTGATTGGACGGTAGTTGCCAGGTTTGAATCTGGATCCTTTCTTGAAAATTGGAACGATGTGGGCTGTGCGCCAGTCTTCTGGAACTGTTCCCTCTTTTACAGACTTGTTGAAGATCAATGTAATTGGAATTGATAATTCATCAGCAAGGGTTTTCAAGACGGAGGGTGGAATGCCATCTGGTCCCACTGCCTTGTATGCAAGTTCCTCAAGCTTCTTCTTTACTGTCCCTTGGTCAATCTGGTTTTCCATCTTCTGGACCTTTGTACATTTGGGTCGGGTAAGGTACATGTACTTCTGTATCTTCATTGGTAAAACTGATGCAAAGAATCTGTTAAGGGCATCTGCTGTCTCTTGTCCTGATTGTAGGGTTTCTCCATCGTCGTTCTTCAGTGGTCCCACTGCATCTTTGACTTTCTGCTTCGAATGGACGTATAGAAGCTCTGAGGATCGGTTCTGATGTTCTCTGCTAGTTTCTTTTCAAAGTCACATTTGGCTATTCTTGTCTCTTTCTTGGCTTCTCTTTGGCACTTCTCGTAGTGCTGTTTGCTTTCAATTGTTTTTCTTTTTTGATAATTCCTCCATGCTTTGTGTTTGCATTGAACAGCTTTCCTAGTGAGCCACAACGCTTTTTTCTTCTTTGGTTTCTTGATTGGCACATACTGATCAATCAAACTGTTGACTACCTTTTTAATTTGGTTTCATGCTTCTTCTGTGTTACAGTCATGTAGTCTTGTTGTCCAGTTAATATTACTCAGACTTTGTCTCATTTTTGTATAATCAGCTCTGGTGAAGTCATTTTTGTTGCTTTCTTCAGGAGTTTCAACTAAATAATTCAGGTCCCATTGATTTGAGTTTTGACAGAATAAACCATATAGCTAGCCTATTATAGGCTTAGGTCGGCCCGGAGTGACGTCACATGCCGTTTGCTGATGTAAACAACAGTCGCTTACACGGCCTCGCTTACATTAGGAACGATCTTGTGTATGGTTTAGTAGAGCGTAAAAACTGACGTGTTAAAACGTTTTGGTTTATCTTGATGACCGGAGCGACCCATCATGCATGATGAAGTAGGCTAGGCCTATAATCAGGGCTCAAATTACAAATATTTGAGGGCACTCATTTCAAGGCCAGTGCACAATGGCACCAGAGGCCAGTATATGCTAAAGATTGCTTTGAAATTAAGGGTACCAAGGCCAAGTCAAAAGGCCATGGCCTTCAGGTAATAATTACTAATTTATATTAGGCTAGCTACGAAATAAAGCATAAACAGTCCACGTCATAGTTTTACTGTAGCAGTATCATTAGTTATTTTTAGTTGGGAATCGACAAATTTGGGCAGGTAAATTTCTTTGTCGGGCTGGTAACTTTTTGAAGCTACATGCCCGAGTGGCTGGTACCAAAAAAGCCTAAGATCTAGCCCTGGGTTCATTGCATATTTCTGTATATTAAGGCAAAGTAAAAAACACACCAATGTTTAGCAACCAGAATTCTTCAAAGGCCTTTTTTACTTATAGTACAGAAGCGCTCTTATTTAAGTTATTGCATTACATATGATTTACATTGAACATGAAGATAGTTGCTTACTGCTTTGTTCCAAACTGGAGACCTAATTGAGGATATTGTCCATTTTTATTTAGCTAATTAAGCTTGCTTCAGATACCATCTTTACATTTAAATAATAGGGAGCTTTCGATTTGGACGACGGACGCTTCTACGACGGTAAGATGACACCTCGAGTCATGTGCGCATGCGTCGACTTAGCAATCCGTCGGTCGTCCAATTTCTGGGACCTGTCGTCGACCTATCTTAGGGAGCTTTCGATTTGCACGGCAGATGAATCTAGGACGGTTGAATGACACTTTGAGTCATGTGCACATGCGTCAATTTTGTCATCCGTTGGTCCTCTCAATGCTACAACGTGTAAAGGGACTAAAAACCGTCGTAGTGACGACGGCAACGTTTTGTTTACCGTCGTAAAAGCGTCCGTCGTGCAAATTGAAAGCTGAAAACAGGCCCCAGAAATTGGACGTCACACGGAGTGCTAAGTCGACGCATGCGCACATGACTCGAGGTGTCATCTTACCGTCGTCATTAGAAGCGTCCGTCGTCCATATCGAAAGCTCCCTATTGTGTAGCCTTTGGTACATAATTGACTCTAAATAATGAATAAGTTGTTAACAGCTGCTATAGAAACCTAGGGATATTATTCTCTGTGTTGGCAGGTCGATTGTTGGAAAGGTAGGTATCCAGTGAAACCAGTTGAGTTAGATCTCCTACTGGCAGTGGCGTAGCTGGGATTTTTTTCAGGGGGGGCAAGATTTCTGGAATTTTCGTAAAAGGTTGCCCCAAATTTTTTCCAAGTCACTAAATCGTGAAATTTCACGTAAGTGGGGGGGGGCTCAAAAAATTTTGCACGGTAAAAAAAAATCGCTCACAAAATTTCGCACGGTCAAAAAAAATCGCACAGTACATGTACTACACGTACTATTTTGCCTTATTTGACTATTTGGGCTAAATATACACACAAATAACCACCCGTAATCTCGGTCTTTTATCATTATTTTCCTATTTTCTTTTTTTTTCTCCTTTTAATTTTTTTTAGAGGGGCTGGGGGGCGGGGGCTCAAATGGGCTTTTTCCGTCAGGGGGGGCATTTGCCCCCCCTGCCCCCCCCTGAGCTACGCCACTGCCTACTGGACAACCAAAATGACAAATGAGACTTAGAGACAGTGTTCAACTATTATAAACTTTTGGAGCCAATTATGAAAATTTCATTTGAATTTGTATGGTTTGCATTACAGATTGAACATGCATTTATCCTGTGGTATGGACATCTTGACTGGAGCCCTTGTATTTTAATTTGTATGGTTTGCATTACAGATTGAAGATGCGTTTAACCTGTGATGTGGAAATCTTGACTCGAGGCCTTGCCACACATGGTATGAAAGCCAAGACCAGACCCATCAGATCATCATTGGCCATAGGTAGAAGACCAGGGGCATCTTGTAGCAAGGAGGGTGTGATATTCCTCATGGTTTGTACAGCCAAGGATAGGAATGGCGCAAAGTACAAGGTAAGGGTTAAAACAATAAAGGGCTCTTTTCATCATATAGTGTGGAACTTTAAAACTTCCTATTCTTATGATCTGGGGTATTTCTAAAAAAAGTAATGACTTTGTTTTCAAGTATCATCCAAATCTTTAATAAAAACAGGGGGAGAATTTGGTCACATATTTCAGTTACAAAAATAAATGCACAAGTCCTTGCAATATACATGCCTGTCTAGTGTAAAGATAGACAGGCTATATTCCTCAGCTTTCTTTGGAGAAATGTAATATTGTCATACTACCCATCTGGAAAATTTGTAAATGTTGAAGTGACTTATAGTATAAGTAAACACGAATCAGTATCAACCTTGGATGATTTACAGTATTTGGCAGTAAATACGGCATCAAAAACACACAGATTACACCAAGAATAACAATGAGATTCACTGTTATAAAACTGGGTTCTTTCTTCTTTTTTTGCTGAGTTTATATTAGACATTTGTCACCTTACTAAACTGGGCTCAAAAAGAAACTTATACTTTTTCTCATGGTCAAATTTGAAAATCTGAACATCAGAATGGACAAAAATGACACTCAGGATAACTCTAATTATACTAATACTCTACTCTAAGGCCAAGAAGGAAAAAAAAGTTTGTTTGTCCACGTCCGACCGACCGTGTACCTTGGTGCCGACCGTATTCTTTTTTATTTTCTATTATTTTTTTAAAACAACTTTTTGAGCAATTTAAATGGCCAAACGGACCGTTTTATTCCTGATTTCGTACGCTATCGTAAATCTGGTCTTTATAAACACCATCCCCAATGCGCAGTCCCTTGTAAATCTTGACATATTTTATCCTGAAGAAAGGTGAATACAGGTGAAAGCTTGAGGAAGGTAATAAGTTCAAGCTGCACATTGATGCCTGCATAAACTCTATGTTGCCAAAATGACCAGGCTGTGACATGTGATACAGCAAGCGGTTCCATGCCAGTGCATTTTTCAGTTCTGTCAGTAAGGTAACTGTTTGGATATTGACATGTCATTTTAGAGTAGAGTATTGAAGTAATCATGTTTGTCATTTTGGTTCATTTTGATGGACAGATTTTCAAGTTATAACCATGTGAAAAATTATAAGTTTCTTTTTGAGCCCAGTTTATATTATATAATTTTGAGAAATTTCAGTTTTTGTTTACTTTAATTAACTTTAATTATCCGATAACATACCTTTATACCATTGAAAAGTTCAGCTTTCTCTTGGAATCATTGATAGTAATTTTATTTGTTTTATCAGCTAAAAGGTAATGTGGAGCAGATATTTGGCAAGTTTATGCAGAACGGTAAAGCGACAGTGAGAATAAAAGAACCAGCTAAGGATATCTGTATCAGTAAGGTGGGTGACAGTGGCTTATCAACAAATTTCATTTCAAATGTTGGGAAGGGGGTAGGAGGGGTACTTGGCATGGTTTTGATTCAATACTTGGTTAGAAACTTGCAAAACTCAAGTACACATACTTGGGTTTTGCTGAAATGGCACATTGTAGAGCTTCCGAGCTTACCTTTCCTGCTCACCTTCCCTGCTCAAATGTAGCACTATGAACAAACCATTTTTTACACTTTGAAGCAGGGTCAAAATTCTGTTTGAAAACTTTATGATGAAAAATCTCTTCAAGTTGTGTCAATCTTTCCCTTGATGAAATGTTTGGGTAATGACATGTTATAGTGTCTTGCTTTGAATTGCATTGCCATACATTGTTGTATTTAATTGATTTGCGTTGCGTTACATTGTTTGCTTCTCATGTACTGAACGACTATGCACTGGTATACATATTTCCATTCATTTTGTTGCATTTGAAACCTGTTCCCTCACACTTCAGATGCAAACATGATCAAATACCTACTTGTTAAACTTGTACAGAATTCCAAGGAGCAGTTCATGCCTGATAGGAAGTAGGCCTACATGTTAAAAGGGTAGTCTGTAAATTTCATTTTGTTTGTTTTGTTATGATTCATTTGAACAGGCCGATCCTCTTCAGCTAAAGAATCTGCTATCTGTGATCAAGCTGGGTCATCTGGATAGGACCTTAGACTTGGAGAAGATCCACCTGACAGCTCTGAACCCGGCAAAGACCTCCCAAGTAGAACGTCTTCCGACAAAGATGGTGGTTCTAACAAGAAAAGACTATCCCATCACTACCAACTTTCCAAAATCTCTAGAATCACTGCAGATCATGCACTGCAAACTCACAAAAGTGGATTCCCGTATCCTAGAACTGAAAAATCTGAAATGCCTTGATCTAAGCAACAACCATATGCGTAATCTCCCGGAATCGATAGGACAACTGAGCCAGTTGGCTGATCTCAAACTAGCAAACAATCAAATTGACAAGATCCCACTTGGACTACTAAACAGCAGTCTGAAACACAGTTTACAGGCATTGGACCTGTCCTCTAATCAATTGGTTATGCTTCCGCCACAGTTAACAGACTTTGCTAAACTGGTCCACCTGAAAGTGTGCCATAACCAACTGCGCTGTCTACCTGGACACATTGGTCAAATGTCAAGTTTAAGATACTTGTTTGCCACCAATAACCAACTTCATTTTTTGCCGTTTTCTTTCACGAGACTCACATTGGATGAAATTGATATGTTTGGGAATGATTTCCATGGTTCCGGAATGTTTCCCAGCACTCAGCCTGAGGGTTACTTCCCATCATTTGTGGAAATTGCTGCCAGAGCTGTAAAGAAACACAGGTATGGATTGTACTGTTTGAAACTTAAATTTAGAGTTTCTATCAGATTGTAGTGTTTGAATTGAAACTTAAATTTAGAGTTTCTATCAGAAAAAGAACCAAATTACAATAAAACAAATTAACTTCAAATCCAGATGATATTTTTTAGTTATATCAACATATCCAGAGAAGGACTGGAGGATATCTAGTGATCATAATTATTCTATGGGAATAATGGGAGTACATTCAGAGTATATACTACGAATATGTTGTATTAAATGTGGATTTAAAGACTTGAAATTGTCCTTGAATTGGCTAGCCCAGTGGCGGGCGGGCCCGCCCGGCACCGCCTGGCGTAGCTACAACCCTGATTCTTATGTTACAGTGTTTTGTAATACTTCGAAAATGGCCGAAAACCTGCCAAAAACAGTAACAATGCCCACAAATAGAATTTATCAGGATTGTTAATAATGTAACATTCAAAACACCATTTACACATACTTCTTAACAATTGAATATCTTAATACCATGTTAAATTTAAAAATATGGTAAAATTATATTGCATTAAGCTAAAATAACCTAGTGAAATTGGTCATTTTTACCAGTTTTACTGACCCCAATCAAAAAAAAAGTGACTAAGTCCAGCTAATTAATATGCGTAAATGTTATAAATCCAGATGTGAATGGTGTATTGCAATCAAACTTGGTATACTGGCTAACTGTATGATACCCAATCTTTTAAACTATAATTTAGTTTCATAAGCTTATTAAATATGCAAATTAGCTAATTATCTATTCAAGTCATTAATATGCAAATGAGCAATGTCCGACAGGGTTTTTTTCCCATCATAAGAGTGATCGGTTATAGATATATAACATGTATACCCAATTTGATTGACAAATATTGATGGATTTAGAAATTAAACAAGTTTTTCCATTTCTTAAATACCCATATTTAAATTCACAGTCTTTTCCTCACATTGTTCACTCAAAGGATGCAAAATCTGAGCATATCACTAAATGGATTGAAGTGTTTAGTACAATATCTCAGGTTAGGTTTATTTAAATCGGCCCAATATATTCAAGTTTAGAGCAAATTTCGAAAATTGGTAAAAACAGTCCTAATTAAAAACCTGATGATAAGTATTTATACCTGAATCAAGGTTATATAGTGTAAGGTCATGACTACCATATATGGCAAGCTCACTGCCCTATAGGGAGTGCACAATGTGAGGATAATTAATTTTATATATGGGTGTTTTTCAAAGTGGAGCTGCATACATTATATGAAGAATTTTTTTTGCATAAGGGCTTACAGACCACTCCTACATGTTACTCATTTTGAATTATTAATTAATCAAAATATTGTATGGCTCTCTTCATGACTTGGATTAGTGCATCCATGCACGCCAATTGAGGCACTAACAATACATGCCACATTCCACATCGTGAATAGCCATCCATTCAATAATGCAAAATGAGTAACAGGTAGATGTGGATGTAGGCCCTTTTGCAACACAGCTCTTCATATGTTGTTGTTCACTGGTGTAATGCTCCCAGTGCAGACTCTGTGTGTGGGCATCGTGCTATGCCTACTCTTAGTAGTGTCAACCAATCAGAAAGCAAGAAACTAAATTATGCGGAGTGCATTGAAAGTGTCTAATGTGCGCCGTTCCATGCGCGCACCACATGCTTTGTTTTGATTTGTTGATCAGGAATCGTGACTCGCTGATTTTCACTGCCAGTGTTAGCAAACTTGTTAATATGTTTTTATTCGTTTTACATAGATCAAAATTATGCTCGAATTTGATTTGTGTAGTGTCGTGTATGAAATACATGCATATGTTTTGTTTCTCGGAAAATTAGAAACATCAATGCACTTGTGCAAATGTTGATATGCTCAGAATAGCACTCCCCTTGCAGGGTCGTGCCATTATTCACACATCAAAATTAGCGTGCATGCATTGACTTGTCTAATTTCTCTCGAAATAACACTTCCGCATTTATTGACCTATAATTATTAGCTCAGCCTACTACAGTAGGATGAGGCTCTTATTATCACGTTCGAAAGGTCAGTGATAGCATGGTAAATGGCAATAGTTTCTAAACGCTAGGAAGTAAAAATGGCCCAGAAAATGGCAATTAAGACAAAACAGATAAAACATTTAAAAAAGTGACTCCGCATATCTTCTAGATATGTTACGATACAACATATGAGATGCATTTCCTGACGTTTTTCACTTGCGTTAAAATGTTATTAAAGGTTTAACCAAAAAACTAGGGTGTCTTGAAACTCGTCCAGGTCAAGCAAGCACATGCAAGGCAAGTCATTTATCACTATCATTATTCAAAGAAGATTTCTTGATGTACCCCATAATGCTTAGCGCCCCTACAGTATTAGCAGGGCTTAATATCACCAGAACAAACAGTGTCACACATGTGTTAAAGTAATTAACAACTGAAGGTCATCTGGTCATGTGATGAAAGTGAAGCATCCTGGGGTGCATCAAGAAATTGTTGATCATTATTTGAGCTTGTGTCAAATTCAAAACAAACAGGAGTTCCTTTAGGCCAAGAATACTTTTTTGTTTGTTTGTCCACATCCGACCGACCGTGTACCTTGGTGCCGACCATATTATTTTTTATTTTCTATTATTTTTTTAAAATAACTTTTTTTTGAGCAATTTAAATGGCCAAAAGGACCGTCTTATTCCTAATTTCGTACGCTGTAAGCTGATTTCAACATAATATAAAACATTTCTTTTGTTAGTTCGGGAAAAAATAGGTTTAGTAATACTTTCACGTATATATATCTAACAGAACATCACCACTATGTTATTTCACTTTTTGCAAATTTTCTATCATAATAAATGGCGGCGACCGACAACATGTTCACGGTATCTGCGCATTGCAAATTTGTTACAAAAAATACCCTTTGACCGAGTGTTGCAACCAGTACTACAATATTGCAACTTTATACAGACAATCTGTCCGAGCAGGATTTCAATTCTAACAAACTCATGAAAAAAAGTTCAATACTATCAAAGTGATGTGTTTTGTGTTTGGATGACTATCATTCACAGTATTCATGCCAAATTTATATTCCCAAATACAATATTCGTATTTAAAAAATAAAAAAAATAAAAATTATCCAACCTACAGACCCTACCTTTTTTGGACCTCTATGGACAAACAAACATTTATTCTTTGTTGCCTTATACCGCTGCCTGTCTTCAAAAGCTTGCCCAAACAAACAATTATTGTTACTGTCACACTCCTAAATCAACATATCAATGGACAATATAATGACTGTTTATCACCAGCAGACAATGTGCGCTACTGTAAAAGCCAATATTTTCGTGTACAGATATTTTCGCACATTTTGATATCATAGACATTTCGCGAATTGTTTTTTTCGTGGGTGACCTTCTGGATGCACTGCATGAATGTTGAAAACATTATTTTGGCGTGTCATAATTTTCGCCAAAATAAAACCGCCGCCAAAATTTCAGCTTTTACAGTATATCAATAGCTACACTGTATTATAAAATTTCGGCCATGACCTTGTGAAGTGTTGGTATAGATAAAATTACAACTGTTTAATATAATAATTAAATAATATTGAATGGAATCATGGAATTATGATGGTCAAAAGTACACAGATGAAAAAATCCTGGTGTTCTCTCTTCGTATTCAGAGGGGTAACACATGATTGTTCCAGGATCTTGAAATACCCCCTATTTGAAGGTGTTTCGCGGACAATTTTTTTTACAATCGTACTAAAAGGCGGACATTTTGCCTGAAAATGACCCCCCTTTTTCACCATTCCAAGGACACTTTATATATAGTCCCTCTATTTGCGGGAAAAACGAGGACATTCTATTTTATTTTCTTCTTCGCGTACATAAACCTCTACAAAAAACACCCCTAATTTTGTTAAATCGCGGACATAGGTTTCAAAATGACCCCTTATTTTTGGAAAACATGGACAAAGCTTCAAAAAACACTCCTAATTTAGGGAAATCGCGGGGCAGGAAAAAGAGGGCAAATCGGCAAGCTCCTTGTGCCGGGAAATGTTGCCATATCGCAGGAAATCCCTACCCCCCCCCCCCCTAAAAATGTTTTTATTTTTTTTTTTTTTTTTAAGAGTTTTTTTTTTAGAGTACCGTATTATCCCTATTAAGCGCCCAGGGCGGTTAACCAAGTCATTTTGGGTGGGCGCTTATTTGTATACTGATTTACATAGTTGTTGACCATCAAGGTTGCAAAATTCAGCAACCTTTACGTCCCAATACTGCAAAATTCGATGTTTTGCAATTCAAGATGGCGGCCTCCACGGATGACAACAAACACGAAACGTGCGTATTTCGGATGGTTTCTGTTGCTGTTTAAAGGCTTAACACGTGGTTTAAGTTCACTTTTGGAACACAAAACAATATGTCAAGTATGTCTGAAGTTAAAATAACCATAATTTCCCCTTTATTTTCAAGCAATTTGTAGTCCGAGATTTAGTGTGATGTGAGTAATTTTTAAGTAAGCTTATTTTTTAGGTGGGCGGTTAATCGGTATATAAGTCACCTGAGAAAAAGGGGGTGGGCGCTTATAAGGTCCTGGGCGCTTAATAGGGATAATACGGTATTAGGCATTATACAGCCGATATTCCATAATATGATGCACCATGGCATCAATTGGACCTTAATTTTCCAAAAAGCTTAAAGGGCACAGGAAAAGGGATGATAATCCTGCTACAAGTCTTTGTGGGACATTCCATTACAATAAACAGGGCCAGAAAAATGAACACGCCACAAATGACATCATTTGTGGTATATTGATTATCAGTGAGTATCATGAATAGATTCAAACCAGTCACCTGGAATTTTCTTTTCATAGTACTCACAAAGCTATCAATAGTTCCACAATTGATGTCATAATCAACTAGCACATATTGAATGCTTTCTGGTCCCTCCTCGTAGACTTGACTCAAATCACACCACTTGTATTTGCATTGCATGTGCCCTTTATGGTTCTATGGGGGGCCGCCCCCTCCGCCGCTAAACCAGCGGTAAATCCAACTTTGTCAAATTTCTCTTGCAGGGAAACCTTGCATCTTTTCCAGCCCTGTCGCGGACATAGCTTCAAAAAGCACCCCTAATTTAGGAAAATCGTGGACATAAAATGTTCGCGGAATCTCCGCGGACATGGTATGTTCGCGGAATGTCCGCGGACATGATACAGAAAACCGCCCTTTTCCGCGAGTTTTGGAACGATCATGCGTACCCAAAGTCAATGTTGACTGAAACCACCGGGGCAAAAATGCATGTTCACACAATACGGAAAAATACCTATGGTTTGGCATGTCATATCACATGAGGCCGCATGCCGAATGTGATATGGCCCAAAACATGTCTGGTTAGGTTATATGCAGATCATTTATTTTATGGCGTGGGTTAGACCTTTTTGCGGTATATTTCGGCCTCAGAATGTAACAGAAATCGACTCGGTTGCATTTAAATCATCCGCCATTTTATTCGTATTTTAAGCAACTCTTCCACAGACGCAAAGCAATCGCTTTACACGTAATATCATTTCGCACCATCTGGTAACGCAGTTAATCAACGATATGGGAATATATCGTGTGGTTTGACTTGTTGTTTACACGATATGGATCAGATTTCATACGTGTTAACCAACGATGTACACTTACTAAACGATAAAGAATAAATCGTGTATAGCTACAACATATTTTAATTGGTTTGAGCATGCGCACTTGAGTTACGGGACGTGTAGCAAGACATTGCCCCCTAAACTATCCTTGGGGATCGGCAGAATTAAAAAGTGCACATTAAGTTGAAATATCCATTGAAAGTTCTGAGTAAAATGCTGAAAAGTTGCAGAATTCGCCAGTGTAGGTAGGCATAATTTAATTTACCAAGCCAGTCATGCCAGTGGGTACTGGATATAACAGACTATAAAATCTAGAGGCAATGTAAAAGCTCATCAGAGTCCTAAAATGATGTATTTGAGGTTTATTTACATTGTTTTTTGTGTCTAATTATTTATTTAATCATTCATATGTCAAAGGTCACCTATTAGGCTATTAAGGTCACCTTTTATGGTCAAATGTCATCTGAGGTCAAGTTGTAAAATAAGCGGTAAACATATAAAAAATGATAATTTTTGTGCATACATTATTATGTTTTGAGCTGTTCAAGTGTGAATGACATTGGATCCAAAACTTTATAATGATAAAATTGGGTGATTTACTGAGTTTTAAAAATATTTTTAAAGAAAACACCTCATAGCTCAACCAATACATTATGGACCTAATCTATCCAATACATGAAATTGACAGCTTGTCACTAATGGACAGGGATAGCGCTGGATCAAAAATGTAATAGGTCTCATGACTTTTTTCAGGACCCTGTAGGACTTCAAAAAAACAAATTTAAGGGGTCCCCAACAAAATTGAGGGGTCCTGAAGTTTGGGTATTTGAAAATTTTACATTTTTACGGACAGTTTTAATGAATTTATATTGTGAGCAAAGGATGGATATGTAATTTACAGAATTTCTTAAGGTTTCCATTTCCATACATCGTCAAATTTAAGGGGTCCCTTCAATTTTGATCGGGACCTGCAGTCTTTCCAATTAGAGATCTGACGCGTCACTACAAGAAAGTGAGAGGTCTAGGACGCGCAGACGTGTCAGAATGCGACCCCTGTTAATGGATACATGAAATTTATAGCTTGTCGCTAGCTGAGCTTCTGCATCATTGATGCTCTCGTGTTATTCTCGAAAAAGGAATCCTTATCTAAAGATGCTGTTTCTGTCTTTTGTGTTTTATCTTCCCTTCCAGATTAGAGTACACAGAAAGAGACCTTCCTCGCATTCTTATAGAATACCTCAATCTAGCCAAATGGTGTGTATGTGGTAACACTTGCTTCCAGCCATACGCCCAGCATTGCTCACAATTCAGCCTTCACAGAGTAGCTCACACAGTTGCTGGATTAAACTCTTCCGGAGCCACCTCTGCACCTGTTCAAGGATTCCTCTGTTCAAGAGAATGCTGGCAGAGACTACAGGCAAACCCTAATGCTGTGTGGAAGTGTAGAAGATAACAGACAACATTTTCACCGATGAGGGACACTTGTGTTGCCTTCATGATGGATTGATGGTTTGAACCCTAATGGGCTTTGGTTGAAATCAAGCATGTACTTTCAATGAGCAGAGTACAATGTGACCTTCAAATAAATGCAATACTTCAAGTTTATTTGTCTCAAAGTATTAACTCAAATCCATATTGCTGCCCAGTGCCCATTGACCATCTTGCACCCGAAAAAGGCTGTGAACTGGTTTTTTAAGATCAGAAATGTTTATACTGCTACGGGAGCTTTATGTGGATATTGACCATAATTATAAATTCCTCATATAATAATGGAACGAAGTCAGATAGATATACATATAAGATCTCATCTTACAAGATGTCTGTCTGTTCATATAGATTTATATCAATTTTGTTCTACCTTCAATATGATATTTGTTTAAAAAATATTTTAGGATTTTTCAGTGTTGGTGTACATGCTAGTAATACATGTACCAGATATGTACCAGATATTGTAATTGTATACACCAACTTTGATGAATCCTGAAATTAGGCCAAATTAAATTAATTGTTTGTCTCAAAGCTCCTCTCCTGTTGTAAAACTAATGCGGAATGCAGGATTTTTTCCAAGTTTTTTTTTTTTTTTTTTAAATATAAAATATTGAAATCCTTGTAAAATAAAAGTGAACTTTTGTATTTAAGATGATGTGATCAATGAAAATCTGAAAATCGGTGAAATGTTGGTGTTTTTTTTTTTTTGAAAAAAAAAGAAAAGAAAAAAAGTTTTTTCAGATTTTTGTTTTTCTAATGCGCATCAATAAACTAACGCGCGCAGGAGCTTTGAGACAAACAATTAATTTAATTTGGCCTTATTCAAGTAATTTCTTTTTGTTCGTGTTAGTTGAAAAAATGAAAATATTATTATGTGAAAAGTATTATTAAATGTGAATTTGTGCTTGCTTAATGGTACCCTATCATGTTATCCTCTTTTACCATCTGCTCAAGATTTTAACTCCATAAATGATCATGTTACAGACCTATCATGTCATGAGTGCTAGGCTAATCTCACAATAAGTTAGGGTTAGATTTTAGCTGAATGAAGTTTTGAATGGGTAAAGAATGATTTTATTACGATTGCTTATAATCCAAGAGTTTTAGATATACACCGTAACTGGGTGATAACTATCTCAATTTTCTGGATAATGTAAGGCAAAATAAAAAAGGTCTGTCTCACATATTTTAGGGAAAATACACCTAACACAAAAAGTCCCTGGCCAGGTGATTTGATGTTGGCTAATCCAAAGTCAATAATCGGTGCAAAAAATCTGAGATATACATTTAATGAGCAAATTTCTTCTTCATAGTTTGATACCTCATTCATAATAATTGAATGGATTCTTTTAAAGTTATGATGATTTCAATTACCACTACTAACGACGACAAAATTGCACTAGAATCGGTTTCCTATGGGATATCTTGATTTGTATTGTCCACTGTGTGTTATCTGAACCAGTCAGGTATCTGGATGAATGGGTAACATGCATCGATATGGGAGTCTGTACACATTAAGCAATGATATCCCATAGAAACCCAATTTTAGTGCAATTATTTTAGTGCAATTATTTTGTTGGTCATTGAAACAATCGTAACTTGTTTTCATGAATTTGTTTTGAAATCGGAGGCTGTTGTTATGGTCTGAGGAATTGTCCCGAAGCAGACAATTCCGGACGACCGTAACAACAGGCGAGGATTTCAAATAAAATTCATGAAAAAAGCTGTTAAGCAGGCATTATTCTCATTCATTGCTGAAAAAGATGCATATTTATACAAACCGTTGATTTGTACCGATATATTTGAGCTAATAATTAATTAGTTTTCTGTTTATTATTGTGTCCACCCCTTCCTAATTATTGAAACAGTCCAAGTCGGGTCATCCCCTCATTAACATTTTTATCATTCAACCAATCAGAAATAAGCTTTAATAGTGTCTCCTTATAACTCTTTTTTAGGGGTGTGAGGCTTTAAATTAATTGGTCGTCAATGAGCAAAACAATCGAACACTTTGGCGCAGTACTTTCAGGCAATTATTAGTAACCTGCGCTTCGCGTGCGCGTTCTCATAAAATGATTAATTTTATTGGAACGCACTAGGGTACGCAGCTATCGCGATTATTCATGAAGTAATGAATTAAAGGTAACGGAAGAATCAAAACATTTTCACTTTGGAACCGAGGAATTGCACGAGGCGTAGCCCTGAGAGAAATTCCAAGGTCCTAAAGTAATATATTTTGATTATAAATGTTTACGCGGAGGTACTTGGTTCTCCGTTAGTGACCTGCGCTTATTTGTGTGTAACCAGTAAAGGACGGCATTTGATTGGGTCGCATGTATCGCGTATATTCATGAGGTTTTGAATAAGAATTAAAATTAATAAAATATATTATTGAAATAAAGAATAATGATTTTGTTTGTTCTGTTCTTATGATTCAGAAGAATTATCTAAATTATCAATTGTCTTTTTGTTGTGAAAAAACCCTGTTTATCAATCTTGTATTAGAAGAGGTGCAAACATATCACACACCCTTCTTAAGGTGGAAGTGTGGGTGCAGATCACAGGTGTGATGGGTACAGGTATGTACGTGACCATGGGTATTGGTGTCCTGTGACATGGGTATAGACCATGCCCTCCTTCAGACAATCATAAATTAACCCTGATACCAGACTTGTAGTATGGGTACAGGTATATGGGTATGGGTAACCCATTTTCAAAGATTTTATGCATCATAAATCAAGTATATGGATTTGATCCAAATTTGTCTGAGGAACTCAAAGAATTACATATTAATTTAAGTGTACCAAAATCCATATTTCCCATGTTTTGCATGCTTAACTCAAGAACCTGTGACCTACTAGAGTTTATCTGCAAATCTTTTTTTGTTTGTTAAAAATCTTTTTTTGTTTGTTAAAAATCTTTTTTTGTTTGTTCCTTGAGTTTTCTATCATATTACGTCTCATCAAAGTTATCAAAAATGCATAACTTGGCAAAAATATGCACATAGTAAGCCCTTTATCCGAGGTATCTAAGAGGTATCGAGCAAAACGTTTAAAGGTTGTTGACCTTTAGTATATGGGTTAAAAATTAAACTTAGTCTGTTTTCAACGAATGGTATCTCAAATTGTTCGTATATGGTCACAGAGATTCCAGAAATTATAATTTTTATTTCATTTAGCACTTGTTTTGCATCACACAGGGGTCAAATGTCGATATTATGGAGGCCTGCCATAAACATAAAATGGGACACAACCCCTATATCTATGGGTATTAACTGTTATGATATTTGTTGGCATCCTTGTAATCAGATTGAACAATTTGAGGTATCATTTATTGAAATCGGACAAAGTTCAAATTTTTTACCTTATGGCATGCAAAAGGTCAACGACCTCTACGTTTGCCTGGTAGCTCTGTATTTCACTCAGTAACTAAACATCGGATATATGTGGTGTGGCACTTACTTTACATTTTCTAAATCCTTTAGCTCTAAACTTAAGACTAATATACCTAAACAAGTTGGTATGCTTTTCGGATCAATTGACCCCTGCGGTTTATTAGGGTACCCATTTTGAATACGTAGAGACACAACCTGACACGAGCCAAAAAAAATGCAACACTAAAATTGTTCTCAACCCTTATTCCATGAAGATACATAAAATTAAGTCCAAACTGCTTTTAATAATTAAGGAGGTGTCCCGCAAGCACGACATTGTGCATTATATGTTAGAAAAATAATTATCGAACCCAAATTGCTGAATTAGATAGAACAAATCATCGTACTTATAACAAAAACGAATAAAAACTGCCATTTATAAGTGCAATTTTTAAAATTCGCGGCGATTGAAAGTACCGGTGTCGATAAGGGCCAAGGGTGCACAGCACCCCCTAAGATTTTAAGATTTAAAAAAAATATACAGTGTCAGTCCAATAATATGTTAAGGGGTGCCTCTAAGATTTTATGATATAAAAACAAATATATAGTGTCAGTCCAATAATAATAATAATAATAATAATAATAATAGATTTAATTTGCGCCCAATGCAAGGAGCCTCCGGGCGCTTCACAAAACTAAGTACACAAAGAAATAACATACTAATCAACCTAAAAACCATAAAATATTATAAGTAATTGTAATAATAAGTTCAAGAGCTGAAGGGAAGGGGTAGGCTTCCTGGTATAAAACGGGTATTACACTACACAACAATTTAATATGACCAAAGTCAAGTATTTCTTAAAGAAAACTATTTTCAAAAAGACAATACAAATCCGTTAAAATGTTCGATTATGATATTGATATTATGGACCAAGCAGTGATGTATAAGCTAGCAAAAATCACCCCCATGTTTTCTTTTAGGGGTGCACCTAAGATTTTAAGATTTAAAAAAATATATACAGTGTCAGTCCAATAATAAGTTTATACAGTGTCAGTTTAAAAACAAGCTAAGGTGGGGGGTGGGGGGGGGGGGGGTGGACCCTCAGGTATAGGCCTCCGTAAAATGGTTGTAACTTCTTCAATATTCATTTAATCTATTTAAAAGTATACCATTTTTTTGCAGAAAAGAGTTCAATGAATCCAACCATGATCATGAAATTGACCATATTGGAGAAAATTATAAAAAACCCGTTTTTTGACCCATTTTAGGTTTGGAAAAGATAACTAAATTTTTTTTAAATTATAATCATAATAAAATTCCCTAGGAGGTTTTTTTTTTAGGAATATCTGATTTATATTTTGAATTTTTAACCAAAAAGTGCCAAAAATGTGATTATTTTTTTTAACCTTCAAAATCATGAAATCACATTTTTGGCACTTTTTGGTGAATTGAGAATTGTTTTACGAATATATTAAATCTAGAACGACAAAACTTGACAATATATATTTTTAGTTATCTTACCACCTAAAATGGGTCAAAAAACCTGTTTTTTATAATTTTTTCAAAATGGTCAATTTCATGTTCATGGTTGGATTCATCGAACCCTTTTCTTCTAAAATATGTATACTTTTATAGAAATTAAATGAATAATGAAGGAGTTACAGCAGTTTTACGGAGGCTATGCTGATGGTCCACACTCCCCTTAAGGGAGGTGTCAACCCCATTTTATGAAATTTATCAACCAATGTAATTTTTAAATTAATAATGTAATGTACATAAAAGTATCAGTTTTTGATTAAAAATTCCTAAACTTCATCAAAATCATCAAAAAAAGTCAATTATCTAGGAGCGATTTTTTTTTTTTTGGCTTAATATTGACCAAAAAGTACCAAAAATGAGATTTTTGAGATAAAAAACTTTTTTAAAAAACTTTTTGGTCAATATTTTCAAAACAAACACATTTTTAAGTCAATAATTTGTGCACGCTTCACGCATAATTACGTTCAAAGTTCATTACTCAAGCATAACAAGATGGCTTTAGGAACGTTTTCTGGACCATTTTAGTTAAAAAAAGTGGAAATGTTTGCGTGCTTCGCATTCCTTCGCACGTATTCATTTCAATGTTTAATTATTCACTTGAGCATTACATGGTGGCTTCAAGAATATTTTCTGGACCATTTTAGTTAAAACACTGGTAATTTTTGCGCGCTTCGCGCGTAATTAAGTTCAATATTTAATTATTCAAGCATAACAAGATGGCTTCAGGAACGTTTTCTGGACCATTTTAGTTAAAACATTGGTATTTTGCGCGTAATTATGTTCAATATTTAAGTATCCAAGCATAACAAGATGGCTTCAAGAACGGTATCTGGACCATTTTAGTTTCAAAACCTGGATTTGTTTGCGTGCTTCAACAAGATGGCTTCAAGAACGGTATCTGGACTATTTTAGTTTAAAAAGCTGGATTTTTTTGCGTGCTTCAAACATTAGTTTCAATGTTTAATTATTCAAGCATAACAAGATGGCTTCAGGAACGTTTTCTGGACCATTTTAGTTAGGTTAGGTTAGGTTAGTTTAGGTAAGGTTACCAGTCAGGGCAAGCTGGTTAGGTTATGTTAGGTGTTAGGTTAGGTTTATGTTAGGTGTTATAGGTTAGGTTTATGTTAGGTGTAAGGTTAGGTTTATGTTAGGTTAAGTTAGGTTAGGTTGGATTAGGTTATGGTTACGCATGGTTAGGTTAGGCTAGGTTTGGTTAGGTTAGGTTAGTTTAGGTAAGGTTACTAGTCAGGGCAAGCTGGTTAGGTTAGGTTTATGTTAGGTGATAGGTTAGGTTATGTTAGGCTAGGTTACGTTAGGCTAGGTTAAGTTAGGCTAAGGTTAGGCTAGGTTAGGTTTATGTAAGGTTCTTCACTATACGTAAGGTTCTACAAAGAACCATTTTCTTGGCTTAAGAAACCTTTTCAGTTCTACAAAGAACCCATAGGTTATCATTTAAAGAAGTTAAATTTAGGTAGGCCTTAGGGACTTTCTTCATGGGCTCATCACAAAGTTTAAAAGAGTGAAAAACAGTGTTAACAACATTAATCATTTTGGTTTTACATAATTATTTTTTGGCTAAGAGAAACTTTTTTCAAGAAAGAAACTTTTTTCAAGAACCTTATAAGATTCTTTACTAGATTCCCAAAAAGGTTCTTCACTATACTTATGGTTCTACAAAGATACTTAAGGTTCTACAAAGAACCATTTTCTTGGCTTAAGAACCCTTTTAAGTTCTACAAAGAACCCATGGGTTATCAGGAAAGAACCCAAAAAGATTCTTTAACCAGTGAAGAACCTTTTTTGGAACCCTAGTATAAAGAACCTCTCAAAGGTTCTTGGAAAAAGGTTCTTTAGCCAGAAAATAATTATGTAAAACCAAAAAAGATTAATGTTGTTAACACTGTTTTTCACTCTTTTAAACTTTGTGATGAGCCCATGAAGAAAGTCCCTAGGCCTACCTTAATGTTGAAGGTTCTTTATACAGTCCTCAAAATAAGTAACTGACCAGGTAATAAATATGCTCTTAACTCCAAAACTATAACTCCTACGTAAAAATATTAGACAATAAAGTTGTAAGAAAATTTCTTGTCTTTAAAGGCATATTATGTGATCTTTTCCAGAGGGCGCCCTCTATTCATGATTTTTTTTTAGAAAGTAGATTTTCTTGCAGATTTACATTTCCGATCATAAATCATACATACATTCCAAGTTACAGAGCGATACGATTCCTAATTACCTCAAAATCATGGTTTTAGAGTGAATTTAGAGTGAAAAATATAAACTGTCGGGATTCCGACAGTTTATTTTCACTCTAAAACCATGATTTTGAAGTAATTAAGAATCGTATCGCCCTGTAGCTTGGAATGTATGCATGATTTATGATCAGAAATGTAAATCTCCAAGAAAATCTGCTTTCTATTTTTTTTCGATGTTGAGGGCGTTCCCTGGAAAGATCACATAATATACCTTTAATTTGAGATATTACACGTGAAGATTGAATGAATATTAACTCAGTTATGTGCCCTAAACCAAAACAAAGTCCGTTTTTCATTTTAACATTTCGTTCGTCTACACGCAGACTAGGACTAGTAACAGGCAGATTATTGATTAACTTGTAGCAACAACTCACTGGTCGATAGTAACACGGGGATTGGGGATGCATCAATTGATCAATGCAACCCATAAACATACCTGTCACACTGTCCCGCGTGTTCAAATCCCAAGTGTTAAAATGTAAACTGCACTTTGTTTGATCCTTTTCAATGTCGCAT
Source organism: Ophiura sarsii (assembly GCA_035610835.1). Taxonomy (NCBI): domain Eukaryota; kingdom Metazoa; phylum Echinodermata; class Ophiuroidea; order Amphilepidida; family Ophiuridae; genus Ophiura; species Ophiura sarsii. Next base: position 128,309,287 of record CM069441.1, on the reverse strand, counting down.
TCTTAATTATTAACCAATCTCAATGAATAATGTATCAACTTAAAGAAGAGAAATTTCTTTACAACTTTATTATTTAATATTTTTATGTAGGAGCTATAGTTTTGGAGTTAAGAGTATATTTATTACCTGGTCAGTTACTTATTTTGAGGACTGTAGAACCTTTTAAAGTACTTTATAGAACCTTAAGAGCTCTTAGGTAAACTACATACAGGACAGAAAAAGGTTCTATAAGTGGAACCCTTTTTTCTTAGAGTGTATGTTAGGTTAGGTTAGATTAGGTTAGGATAGATTAGGTTAAGTTAGGTTAGGTTAAGTTAGGTTAGGTTAAGTTAGGTAAGGTTAGTTTAGGTAAGGTTACTAGTCAGGGCAAGCTGGTTAGGTTATGTTAGGTGTTAGGTTAGGTTTATGTTAGGTGTTAGGTTAGGTTTATGTTAGGTGTTAGGTTAGGTTAAGTTAGGTTAAGTTAGGTTAGGCTATTGGTTAGGTTAGATTAGGTTATGGTTATGCTAGGTAAGGTTTGGCTAGGTCTGGTTAGGTTAGGTTAGTTTAGGTAAGGTTACTAGTCAGGGCAAGCTGGTTAGGTTATGTTATGTTAGGTGTTAGGTTAGGTTTATGTTAGGTGTAAGGTTAGGTTTATGCTAGTTGTAAGGTTAGGTTTATGTTAGGTGTTAGGTTAGGTTAGTTTAGGTAAGGTTACTAGTCAGGGCAAGCTGGTTAGGTTATGTTAGGTGTTATAGGTTAGGTTTATGTTAGGTGTTAGGTTAGGTTTATGTTAGGTGTAAGGTTAGGTTTATGTTAGGTGTTAGGTTAGGTTAAGTTAGGTTAGGTTAGGTTAGGTTAGGTTAGTTTAGGTTAGGTTAGGTTATGGGTTAGGTTAGATTAGGTTCTGGTTACGCATGGTTAGGCTAGGTTTGGTTAGGTTAGGTTAGGTTAGTTTAGGTAAGGTTACTAGTCAGGGCAAGCTGTTAGGTTATGTTATGTTAGGTGTTAGGTGTTAGGTTAGGTTTATGTTAGGTGTAAGGTTAGGTTTATGTTAGGTGATAGGTTAGGTTATGTTAGGCTAGGTGGGTTAGGTTATGTTAGGTTACGTTAGGCTAGGTATGCCAGGTGGGTGTGGATTGGTTTGTGAGGTATATGTAATGTGTGGTTCATTTATTTGGTTAAATACTGTTCTTTATATTTCCTTTTAAATAATTAGTAATGGGCTTGTGCAATTGTATTTTGATATTTATACATGTTTTTATATTGTAAAATTGTTGCAATTTAGATGTTATTCTGTTCTGCTATAACAATTATGTTAGTAAACCTTTTATGAATGAACGAATGAATGAATGTGATGAGCCCATGAAGAAAGTCCTTGGCCTACCTAAATGTTGAAGGTTCTTTATAGAACCTTTTAGAGTTCTTTAGCCTATAGAACCTTAAGAGCTCTTTTAGGGTAAACTACATACAAGACAGAAAAGGTTCTATAAGTGGAACCCCTTTTTTCTTAGAGTGTATGTTAGGTTAGATTAGGTTAGGATAGGTTATAGGTTAGGTTAGGTTAGGTTAGGTCTGGTAAGGTTAGGTTAGGTTAGGTTAGGTTAGGTTAAGTTAGGTTAGGTAAGGTTAGTTTAGGTTAGGTTAGGTTAGGTTATGGGTTAGGTTAGATTGGTTACGCTAGGTTAGGTTAGGCTAGGCTAGGCTAGGTTTGGTTAGGTTAGGTTAGGTTAGTTTAGGTTAGGTTACTAGTCAGGGCAAGCTGGTTAGGCTATGTTAGGTGTTAGGTTAGGCCATGTTAGGTGTTAGGTTAGGTTACATGTTAGGCTAGGTTGGGTTAGGTTAGGTTAGGTTAGGTTAGGTTAGGTTAGGCTAGGCTAGGTTAGGTTAGGCTATGTTAGGTTAGGTTAGGTTATTAGTTTCTGGTTATAGGCTAGGTTAGTTTAGGCCTAGGTTATGTTAGGCTAGGCTATTATGTTAAGTTATTTTACTATGTTATGTTAGGTTAGGTTAGATTATGTTAGGTTATAGGTTCGGTTAGGTTAGGGGGAAATGATGAGCATGGATTAGTCCCGCAAGGAGTTATTATTTGGTTCAATTGCGCCAACGCTTCAATTGCCCGTTCAATTGAGTAACACTCATAATCAGCTAACAAACACAACTATAACTAAGACCAAGAGAATATTTAATTTCATGTCCCATTCATATGTCATATCATTTGAATGTAATTTATGATATTTTAAATTTAATTTTACGTTTAGGCTATGATTACAACTCGATTCAGGACCCATACAACATCCTCAAAAAATCTTTTGAACCAGGGTTTTAATTGCAATAGCGCCCTACTGTGTGCTGAGACTATCTCAGACTGTGTGTGTGTGAACACGCGGGTCGGGTGTGTCGATTCCTTGCATTGTGAAATTCCCCATTTGGAATTTCCCCAAACATTCTTTCAACGGCAAGTTAAATAATTTGGAAATGCGAAATGTTAAAATTAATTTGAAACATTTTTGATTATATTTGATTATAAAAACGAAGTCAATAGCTGCACCCGTGTGATTGATTGAATGGGATTCGATGACATAGCGTTTTATAAACATTTCATTACGTCATTGCCGATGATTTCACTTCTTGCTTGGTGCCCTGGTCAAGTGACGTCACGACCAAAATGGCTGCCGTGGAGTGGTCATTTGTCGAAGACGGCAGTCTGTCTGTGGGAGACCAGACTGTCGACTTGGCTTACCACCCGAAATTGAATACGGTTTTAGCAGTAACCGAAGAACCTGCTGTCCGAGTTTTAGATGTTAATTCAGGAGTAACGTTGCAGAAATCAACACTTTCGGGTAGGTACAAATTGCTCGCACATTTTTACATTACAACATTTGCGCACTTCCGACTTCTAAATTCAACATGCTTTGCATAGCACATTCCAAGACCGGTTTCCCCCATATTTGTCATTTTCTTGATAGCCTCTTATGATAGTGTAAAATATGTTAGTCGATTTCATGTATACACACATTTATATTGTATTGTTAATGAAATCTGCACTGTTTTAACCGCAAAATATTCATTCAATTCATGTAGTTTTTAAAATTGTATCATGCATGTCAAATAAAAATTATTTTAAATTCGCATTTTTACTGGTTTTTAAATTAATGAATCAGGTCTCCCACCCACATAAGCGTCTTGCAAGGTCTAATTTTCTATAAAATACCATCAGCCCTTTCAAATTGATGCGATGATCGATCTTTAAACAATCTATAGCATCATCATCATCATCAATTGATCATAATTTACATAAATAATATTGCTAACAATATAAAACATGGCTAAATAAAGTCTAAATAGTAAAAGTGGAAACTAATTCAGCTGTTTGAAAATGATTGATTCGGCGTATATCATGAATTATTATAGTCACTTACCATCCATGGACCTAATTCAAGCTATTTCACGCGAGCATGTTTTGTTGCTGTTCGCGAAGCTGCGTCCAGATCATAAATGCGCGAACAACTATATGAATACATGCGCGTCACGATTGACCAATCAGGATCATGCGCGGTCATTTTTAAACCGCCGGTACGCACTTTCGAGTTTACACATGTACGCACTCAAGTACATACGCATGCATTGTTGGAATTATTATTACTATACTATAGGCCTAGTACTAATTAATTTACTATGAATTATCGATCATGACTCATTGTATTCACACTGAGAAGTGGTCCATTTTTGGCGAATGATCATATCATAGTGACGACTGTTAATATTGCGCCTACTGATGTGTCTTTTAACTGTGTGTGTAGTTTGTTTATTTATCTTCCTCTGGACAGTGATTGCTCTGAATCATAGCTCTCGTGTGGAGAGCTATGAAATAAAACCCTCTGCCTCGGCATCATATTTGGTTTGGCTATTTCTAGAAAGATAATATCAACGTACTTTAACTTTAAGCTACTTTGGTCATGCATGCTATTTATAAGTTTTTCTAACATCCTACAGGAAGTATCAGCTCCATAAATGCTATTGAAAACAAAATATTAATTATTTAAAATTGGCCCTAATCTTGGCGAAAATGAAAACTGAATAATCGTCAGTGAGATCACATGAGGTCAATTATCGGTTATTTAAACAAGTGCAGTTCTGTTGCAATGTACGGAATTGGACGCCCTCCGTTAATTGGACGCCCCTCCGTTATACTGTTAAAGCAATATTATGCGATCTTTTTCAAATTTGTATACATATTTTTTCTCTTTTACTTTTAGGCCATCTGCAATTGATTCATAGTTTACTGTTGGCGGGCGGGTCGGAATTTGCTGCCGGGTCAAATAATTCATTATTTTGTTATAATTAATTAAATGTAATATAAGCCTACACTGCATTTTCTGATTTTTCTCATTGAAAAATTAATGTTTTTCCTTCGATCATACTTTGCTAACTTGGGGGATTACCTTTATCGATGTAAACAAGCACAAACCTTTTAGACAATCTGCTTTGAACAACGTGATAATGCGCTTTGCTTCTTAACGCTTGCGCGAGAGACTTTTGCATGCCCGAACTGAAGTTAACAATATAATATTTCTTTTCTGTTCCACACGGTTCCCAGTGTGTTATTTTTACCATGTTGCGCTATCGCAATTATTACAGTTTTTGGTACCACCAACCAACCATGTGGAATGACGTATCCGCTGCGCTGTTGTTGATGAGTGAAAGCAAACTTTTAGGCGTAAAATCAAAACGGCAGAAATTAAAATTGGAATAATAATGAAAATTATGAAACCTCTCTACCAGGGATAACTTTCAAAATTAATATGTTGTCACGCAGAGAAGGAAATTAGACTAACAGTAAACTTGAGAATTCAAGAGTGATATTTGGGGGTGATTTTTCGGTCATGATCTTTTTAAAATTTGTTTAGCGCACGACACTTGTAAGTGACAGTTTTTGGTCGCTAGTGCTGTTTTTTTCATGTCGACATGTTGCTATTTTAGAATCTCGATATCGACATGATGTCGACATTATGATCCAAATACCAAGCCGAGTGTCCTTGCAAATTAGTGTCCGCGATAGTATAGAATAGAATATTACCGCAGATCAAAAATATCGCCAAGTCAATATGCGAAATGGTGAGGGGGAACTAGCGTAGGCCTATTTACTTTTAACGATTTGCTATCGTTGGATATTGGGTTTTTTCACAACTCTTGCTGATTTTCATTTATAAAAATCACTTTGCCGATTATTTTTTTCTCAAATCATTACGGACGATTTAATGTCAATTATATCGACATCCCAAAGTTGATATCGACATGTCGAGATAAAAGCCGATATCGACATAATGTCGACATCGTCCATGTTGATGACAGCTCTATTGGTCGCTGTTACAATCTCAGATTTGATTTATTTTCGCAGGATTTTCTCGGTTTTGGTTGCAAATCATAGGAAATCCTGTTTTTTTCCGATACAAAATGTATACGATGTATACAGGAAGCAAAAGCCTATGTACATGTACATCCTGGTATTCAAACCGCTCAAATATTGGAAGTTATAATATTCAGTTGGAAGTCAACAATGAATTGACACAAAATTATGAATAATGAATTCTAACCTGGTTCCAATTTTAGAATCTCCAACAGGAAACTATGAATTCATTGCAGATGGCCTTATATGAAGTTTGACTATCAGGAAAGACTTTCCTGAACTCATAAATCTATTTGGACTGTATTTTGCATTAAAAACATCACATTCACTTAAAGGTAGATGACCCGATCACATTTTCGTAACACAGGATTATTTCAAACATGCGGAGATTTTCATATCATAAGAAAGCTCGTATTTTTCTCATCATCATACTGAAATTTGACGGCCTAAATCGGTATAATTACGGAGAAATCGATGAAATAACGTCGAATTACCGCGAATGGTGGTAACCACCGATATAGTTTGTGTACTACTCAATGGGTACAGTTCACAGCATTTTGTGCGTCTAAAATAAGAACCATTAGAGCTATGCAACTCAAACTTTGGAACAACTTTTTTGAGGATGACCTTTCATGTAGAATAGAAAACTTCAAGTTGAAAATCGGAACATCTACCTTTAACTAAATCATAATGGAAATTTCAAATCTGCTTCCAATCTTAAGGTACATAGTTGTTTGATTTTCATCATAAAGCATTCCGTTGATATGTTTACACATTATTTACAGTTGTCGTTCTAGCCGGAAACACTGTAAATGGCGTTAAAACGGTTAGGAAACCATTTGGGCTGTGATTTTCGGGAATTAGTACTGCCGGGACTCAATTTTGTTTTTGGGGCGGGATTCCGGATTCCCGAAATTGCTACATGTATTCCAGATTTTAGAGCAACATTGTGCAAGTGAAATACACAATTAAATATCCACACAAAAAAAAGAGTTTCAAACAACTGAATAAGTCTCCACTTTTACACAATAAAATATCCCAAAAATGTCCACCAAATTGAAGTGTGTGTTTTCTTCTTTTATTTATGTTCAATAAAAAATGTGTGTTTATGGTAAATTTTGTAAAATAAGCAAAATGACATGAATGAAGTGGTTATTTGCATTAACATGTAGCAGTCTAGATAATTCACCCGTTTTAATCAAATTTCCGTACATTAGATTACAGATTAAAATTGCCGATTTGTTCCAGATTTACTATCACAATAATTGTATGTACTACCAAAATCAATAAAACTTAGTGAGATAATGCAATCACTCAATCACACGGAATCTTAGTTCTTGATCAAAATATCTTCTTGCACATGTATTATCATATGATCATACACATAATCATACACAAAAACTCATGTCCCTAGGTTTCAGGGGCACAGTAGGGCCTTCATGTACCGTATGATCTGCTTTCTGGTTTATTTTGTTATAGCACATAGAGAGTATGGACTTAATTGTGTTATGCGCTCAATAAGCATGGTTTATTATTATTATTATTATTATTATTATATTATTAAATTTGACAGCCAAAAATGCAAACATTTTTACATACATAAGTCATAAGCCAATACTCTGTAGTTTTGAGATCAAAATACTATTGAATTTTCTTTTGTTTGACTTTGAGTCAGGGTTCAAAATACACAGGGCTAACAGGCAGTTTAGCCCTTAAATAAGTTATAATCCACAAAATAGCCCCAGTGGCAAAATATTTGTCAATGGCATGTACACACAAGGGCTACTTTTGGTAAAAACTGATGAAAGTAGCTCTTGTAATAAAAAGAAGAAGCCTTTTGAGCCCTGCTTTGAGTACCGAAACCAAAATTAATATCACCCCTATGCCAGATATCTTTGTTTCCAACTTCGCTTATGCAAATGTCAATGTATGTAAATAAATAATCCTTGGGTAACGTGCCCACTCATTCATCTACCCTCATTATAATATTAAAGAATAAGCAGAAGATCCAAAATCTCAATTAAAAAGTAGAATTAATTAATGTTACATACATTTTGTAGATTGAAATGATACTGTATACCAAAACTGACATGTGATGACCTGAATCACACCTTGTAAATCAATTATCAACCCCAGTGAATCACGACTGACCGATAATCAGTCATGATGTTGTTGTCCCAAGCTATATCATAATATATAAAATATCAAGATTTCCAGACTATGAAATGGGTATCAAGACAATCAAGTTGTTATTTGTAAGGAGTAGGGATATAATAATTTGTAAAGCTGCAACCTTTTTTTTGATATTTGAGCCTAAAGAAATGCAATGATTCCTGCATGCATTATTTTAGGTTGTCCATAGACTTTAATGCTGCATTCTGCTTTTTTTTGTAATGGGGAAGGAGTGTTTGTGTCAAATATGAGAGCATACTTATTTGTTTTGGTTTAACTTATAATTATAATTCTAGATAAACAGATGTACTTACTCATGGTTTGAATGTGGTCTACATGTAGGTGATGAAAGCTATTATCATCCAATATTATTTAACAGATTAACCAAATCTCATCCTCTCGTAAAATGATTTGTTCCAGCTCAATCTGGAAGTTCAGTGAGATGTCAATACATCAGTGGAGTAGATCAGGTGTTCATCACAGATGGCCGGGTAGTGGGTCTAAGGAAAGACCTAAGTGGAGTGTTATTACTGGAGTCTGCATTACAAACTGCAGTCAGCAAGGCAGATGATCATGTTATTGTGGAATTGCCACATTCAGAGGTAAGATAAATTGTAATATAAAGTAGGTTTTTTGATATAATAATTATAAGTATTCAAGTATGGGATCCAAATAGTTTCATATTTATTCCCTTTGCTGATAAAGTTAATCACAATTTGTTACGATGCAAAAGGAATCCTGTTTTCTTTGAGGCCTATTGATAACCAATCTATTTGAGACAATGGTCTCAAAATAAAGTTACCCAAGCACGGGTCAAGCAGGCCAATGTGTTATTCACCGAATAAACAAACACCAATTAAAAACGTCACCCTAAAATTGGATATAACATTGACGATTTACATAAAAACCGAAATAGAAGTGAAATGAAGAGAGGGTAAACACACCCATAAACCAATGTGTAAAAGTAGACTGGAAAGGTCACAAGTAGTAGTACCATGTGAATAGCCATGGGCTTTTCATCATTTCCCAAAGTATAGCGAATGATTCCAGTTAAAGAAAGCTATGAACATTCTTGATTTCAACTACTTCCTAAAGAGGAGGGGGGGGGGGGTTACTTTTAATCAGATTGAGCACCTTGTATGTACTAGATAGATGAAAGAATGATATATATCCTTCCTGTTACCCCAAGTTTAGGGTTGATGTCAGCGCATATTCCAACAAACGCATCATGATATCATGTGACGCGCGCGTAACTCCAACTTGAACTGACACACACAGTGTAGGTGTAGAAATGAGCACACATTAAGTCCTTGAAAATTAAGAGTAGGAACATTTTAATGTTTTAAAAAACATGTGTCATGTTTCCTTTATTTTTCAGGCTAGTCAGTTGCTAGCATGTATGATGAAGCCCCAGAGACCAGGTGTGGAGTTCTGGGAGGAGGTTCAGAATGAACTGCAAGCTGGTTTGCAGAACTGCAAAGTGAATTCAGCAGAGCATACTTACCATAAAATCAACAAGGTAAGTTTGATAGTGAGACAAGACAGAGAAAAGGCAATTTCATATTCTATCATATGAAATACCTAGGGCATTGCATTTAAAAAAATGGATCATTTATTTCAGGACGAATTTGTCTAAGTTATGAAATCAAACGCATATTTTGTAGATATTGAATGTTATAGCAAGATATTTCATAAAGATTATTTTAGATACCTTTTTCGAACCATGGGTTTTTGAGCTCCATAGCTTTCGAGATCACCGCAATCCCTTCATTCAGCGAAGTGTTTACGACATATCGACACAAAATTTTGTGTCAATAACAGCACTAGAAAAAGGTACATGTATGTAAATTAATCTTTAAAATATGGTTGAACTCAATATCAGTTTACATAGTTCATGTTTTAGGGGATTTTGATGCAAATAAGGGTAAATGAACTGGTTTGTGGAAGGTTTGGCCAACTAAATTTTAATGTGCTTGTAAATGTAATATTAATGAAAAGTAAAAAACTATGAGTGAGTGAAGTTTAGACTAACTGTTTTATACTGTCCTGAAACATCATTTGATAATATCGTGAGCTGAACACCAACTCTGAATTTGTATATTTTTGAGGTGTTTACCAGCTGACAAAAAGAAATAAAACTTTGTCAAACTCGTTGAATGGGTCGGGTCTTTGATGATGTATGTGTAATAATTACCTTTCCATTTTTTGTCCGTAATTACATAACCAGTGGGCTACTGTGGTGCTAAGACTTCCTCATTGTGCCCTACGCTCCGTGTGCAAGACCCTTCTCGCTGAGCTCCGACGATCCAATCAGCATGTACCAGGATTGTCAATAGCAGCTGGGATCATGGACCGTCTACAGGCTTTAGAGCCCAACCCTATTGTGCCTCAAACTGTTGATAGGGCTCAGATGTATAGTGAGGCAGCAAGGAGGGATACATTCCTCACATGGCCGCATATGGACTACAAGTAAGTATAGCTAACAGTATTCAGGCTATGAATTTCAACACAGATCCATTCTTTTAAAGATTCTTCCCCCCCCCCCCATAGCATAATCTAAATTAAATTTTTAGTTTTCATAGTCTATTTGGCCATCACGAGGTAGCGATGTAACTGCGTATACTACTAATTGCAGCATGTAACGCGCGTTCCTAACTCAAGGTGCTGGCATATATACGCGAGCGTTGAAAGTCGGAAGATACATGTGTGTGCGTAAAAGCGGCACCTCTAAGTTACGTTACTGTCCAGAGGAAACCAAAAAGAGTGTAAATTATACAGTGGAAGTCAATGGATTTTTGTCAAATTCATTGGTGAGAATTTCTTCTCAAAATATGTGATTAAATTCTACCCAGGTGTTCAGTGGAGTTTTCACTTATAATTTGTTTAATCTTTCCCAAGAATATGACTGAATATTGCAAATATTGAATAATAGATGTTAGTGCTAGTGAACACCTTAGGATTATCTGCTCTTACCACCATGCCAAATTACTTATTGGAGAATAATCTTTGCGAGGATTGATCTGTGTTGAGATTCTAATTTGAAATTGAATTGAAAAATGATTGGTCACAGTTATTAGTTTGTAGCTTTAGGTATCACATATACCATGTTTTTATCTAGTTTGGCCAATGGTCAACAGTTTGATTTACATAGGGTAAATTGCAGATCATTGTAACCCTGGTCCTCGGTTAAGGGCAGAGGGAAAATAAGACGCAAAATTTTAAAATTGTTGAAGCTGTTGCACAATCAAAAGGATGAAAACTGAAAGTAATTTCTTGTATGAATTGTTCCCCTACCCACATATTAATTATTCAGTGGTGAAAGATAAAGTCTGATGACAAACATAATAAAATCAGAACTTATTTCTGTGAAATTCTCCCAATTTAATGCTTACTTCCTGTTTCTGTATATATTCAAATTGCACAGAATGAATACAGTAACATTTGACTCGTTATTTCTCTTCTGTATTTAAAGATGGGCACTTCCAGACCCGATGTCTCAAGCTGGATTTTATCATCAAGTAAGTAAAGTAAATCTGAAATTGTATAATTGCTATAATAGAATTGTTTTGAAAACTGTAGATTCCCAAAGAAACATGTTTAAAATTTGTTTACAATGATCCAAAAAACAGAAGTAGTTGTGATTGTGATAGTGAACATAGAGTAGGCATAGGCTCCTGGCTAGATCCCAAATAAGAATTCATAGATGAGAGTTAAAATATATTTCATTTTTTCTGTTTGACCCAAGGGAATAACCACCCAAATTTGCTATACAGGCTTAACTGATCCATAATTAGTCAAATTCCAGATATTTTATTTATTTATTGTTTCAAAAGAAAATTTCCACCCCAAAACGTTGTTATCAATTCACTTTCCCTGAGAGGTCCGTCTGCCTGAAAAGGGGTATTTTGGTGCCTACCTCTTAACACAGTACTTAATTTCCCCTCTATGAACAAGGAAATAAATAATGATATGACTATGAGAGTTACATCATGGTAAGGAAAAGTAAATGCAGAAGTGGTCAATTTCAAAAGCCTAAAAGTTTGATTGAAATATGAAAATTGATTATTCAACGTAATCAATGGTCTTTAATTAATTACTTTTTAAAATGTTTGTTTCAATAGCCTACAACTGCTGGTGATGATAGAGCTATGTGTTTCACATGTAGCGTTTGTTTGGTGTGCTGGGAACCTACTGATGAACCATGGTAAGTAGTGTACAGTCTGTCGATAATGTGAATGAAGTAGTAAAGAACCTCAAGGGCATTTAGTGGTTACTTCTTATGGCCTAGTAATTGTTACTCAATTCAGAGTTAACACTTTCCACGTAGCTATTATGCATCCGTCAATTGCAGTCCCGGCTCCTGGGTACCCGGGGCACTGCGGGGAAGTCGGCATCAACTCGCTTTCGAAAAATCGAGTAACTGACGTCTTCCCGACGAAGTACCCGCCGAATACCCGGCAATGCGGGGCAATATTTGATGACGAGTTTCCGACGAAGTCTCGGGCCCTATACCCCGGGGAAATTGTGCGTGTCCTCGCCGACCTCCCGACGAAGTCCCCGCCGTACGTAGTCAGTCAGTACCGTGCTAGATAGCGACTCAGCATCATCATTTTAGATTAAAAGAGTTTCTGAGCTGTATTTGTTGGCAACGGCATGTGACAAACAGCCCGCAACACGCTCTGTGTGTGCTTTGTTTTATGTGTCACACGTTATGAATATTTAATGAGATGGGGTATCGTTGCACCAAAAATCCCACAAAAGTCCTAGAAAAATTATTTTTTAGAAACCATGCAAATAAATTGCATGTACGATAGTTATTGTTCGTCGAACAGTTATTAGAATTGAAAAATGATTTTTTTAAATGTGATTTTGGAAATTATTTTCAGCGAGTTAAATCACAAAAAAGGGCACAAAATGTGAATAGCAAAACAGCGCTTGATTTACACGGATTTTCTTGAAGTAAAAGTTCTAGAATAAACCTGAGATTATTATCACAGCTTCAATAAACTATTTTGCTTTGTCATAATATTCCAATAGAAAGCTATAAAATGTTTTAAAACGATCAGGAGCCAGCAATATTTCGGCTAGTTCCAAACAAGGTCAATCGGGAAAACGGAGCAATTTCGATCACGTGCAAATCGCGCTCTGATTGGCTAACATGCTCGGGGAGTTCAGACACAGGTCAAAGGTTGCGTGACCACCAAAACTTTGTTTGTTGACAATTTGTGTGGACACACATAAAATAAAGGTCGAATTAAGTTGAAAAAAAGAGACTGGGTGGTAGGAAAATGAGCATCAAACCCCTTCTTAATGTTTAATAATAATATGTTTTAAAGCTTTATCGTACGTGCGTACGTAGTATGTGTATTGCCATTGATTGATGTCCGAAATTTTTGCGGATTACGAGTCTCTGCCGAAGTACCCGACAAGTTCCCCGGGCCCCCACTCCCGGCTCCTCCGACTCCACGACGAGTACTCCGACATCTTCCCGGCTAGCGGGGCAGAAATTGCCGCCGAGTTCCCCGCCATGTCCCGGCTAGTTCCCCGTAGTGCCCCGGGTACCCAGGAGCCGGGACTGCAATTGACGGATGCATTATGGTACCATATACAAAACAGATTTTTCAGAAAACTTTCCCAACATTCAAAGTCTATCTCAAGATTCACTGAACCAATACTAGTCACAGTTGTACTTATTTTAATGCATTTCACATGGTGATTCCAAATATGGTATTGCAATTCAATAATTTTGACCTTTTTAAAGTATTTTGTGACATTTTGGAATGTCGTCTGCAGACGCCTGCCGCGTGGAAAGTGTTAACACAAATTGGCACATTCTTATTGTTAACATGTCAATCAATGGATTAGATTTAGTATTCATTAGGCATGCGAGCGGGACACGGTTCGACCGTGTCACGCACGTATGACCCGTGGCCCGTAAGCAAAACACTGTATACGAAAACACGAACTAGATTTTACAATTTGAACTAACACATTTTCGTAATAAAACACAAGGAAATACAAGGAAACTAATGGATTATTAGCCATTTATTTAGACTATGTGCATGAAAGTTCAAATAAAAAACAATGATTCCGTCCCTTATTACTGCTAATTAATATAATAATATGGAGTTTACCAGGCACTTCGATCGCTCGCGAGTGATACTAAAGCGCCATTGTTACAGCTAGTCTTATTCCCAATCATTTTTATTGCTCCTTTTCGTAACACTCAGCGGCATGAGAACAAGACTAGCATTAATTTAAAAGTGACGTCATGATTATAATTGATAAATTCTCCGAATTGCGCAGAAAGCCGCCATTTTGTACACATTTTAAACCGACAGAAAAAATTCTGCGCAACTACGTGTAAAGCAATGGGATTTTTAACTCTGGACGAAAGTGAATATGAACCGCCGATATTTAAGGATTTACCATACTTTGTTTTAGTTATTTGAAGATGACACTCAATCTTTAGATTTGGCTTTGATGGTACGTGATCAGAGATCAAGTAGGGAATCTTTTTGCGTAGCTCTTTTTGCTACATATTTGTGCATTAGTGTTCAAAAGTGTGTCGAATTTCGTGATGCTACATTGGTTAAATCGAACGCTGCGTGGTGGTATGCACTATGCCGGTTATTACGGGGCTTGGGCTCTACTGTGGGTTGGGTTTGGGAATTCACGGAGAGTGAGACTTACGGGATACGGGTACCCGTGACACGCACGTATAGAATGACCCGTGTCACGTAAGAGAAAAAACACGGGATAACTCATACCTAGTATTCATATCACGGGTATGGCTGTTTTATAAATAATATTCCTAACAATAACAGTTTAACACCTCGATGGTAAACAGGATAATTTGTAGGCATCGGGTAGTCCATAAAAACTTGTATTGCATATGCAGACATAGAATACATAACTGTCAGCAGAGGAGAATTCTACCCATATAAATCTCAAACCTTACCTGCCCGCAATGCGCAGAGAGAACAAGGTTATTTCAGGATTATAAATAAAGCCAAAAATCGGGTTTGAATGCTGACCATATAACAGGACCAAGAGCTTCGAAGAAACACTGAATGGAATACCAATGGGCAATGATTAACATACAGAAAAAATGGTATCTAGTTCACTTTCACTAAACCAGCGAATTGAAACAGAAAATGTAGCAAATTAAATGGTTGTTTGTTTTTTGCCACTGTAGCAATTATCTGCATAATTTTACCCTGACAATATGCTTAAACATTGCTCTGTTTTAGGTCTGAGCATGAGCGACACTCACCCAACTGTCCATTTGTACGTGGTGAACCTACTGAGAATGTACCGCTGGCTACAACCCTGGCATCGGCACCAGCTCGCTATCATGGAACAGATGGCCAACATCAGGTACGATTTTGGAATTAGATTTAATTAAGATTATATATGTATGTAGGAATGTCAATGTCAATCATAAGCAAAATACTGTTATAATCTATTTGTCTTAAAAATGATTAATTATTTTCATCAATCTGTTAGATAAATAAGACAACAAAATGTTTCAATATTATACACTTTTACTTGAGACCCTTGTTTAGCCTCTGCCCCTACATGTAGAAGCACCTGCATGCTGCATTGAGCATTTCCCAGTTACACTTAAATTTCTAATTAAAAATCAACTTTTATAGCCTCAGCTATTATTTTTTCCTTTTTTTATCTAATTTGAACTCCCTTTATTAATTCTTGTCCTTACTCCTTCAGATTGCCTGCATCAGCACATCCTCCTGTCCTCATCTTATGGCAACCTCCAGTCGGCATGGCAACATAAGCGTATGGAACGTGGCCAATCAGCTGAAGATGGTAACCACCTTCAATATAGATCCCAAAGACCCCGCCATCACAGGCAAAGACGCAGCGGTGGATGAGAGCCCACCAGAGTGTAGGCCACCCAAAGCGATAGAGGCGTGGACGGAGGAAACAAGTCTGTCAGAAATCAAGAGCATCCCTCTTCCATCAAGTGAAAGGTAAGCAATTTAAGACAAAATTATGTAGAGAATGAAATATTATGTAATAGTAGTACTTTCATTTTATTCCCTCAAGTGACCATTTTGTTTCA
Source organism: Ophiura sarsii (assembly GCA_035610835.1). Taxonomy (NCBI): domain Eukaryota; kingdom Metazoa; phylum Echinodermata; class Ophiuroidea; order Amphilepidida; family Ophiuridae; genus Ophiura; species Ophiura sarsii. The sequence continues at coordinate 128,293,640 of CM069441.1, read as the reverse complement.
ACATGTACACTGCACACTTGTGTAGTGTCCACTATGATGGTTTAGTCAGTTTCAAATTGGTAAGAAATATGATGTTTTTATCTCTCAGCATGCAAAAGTAATCCAAGGGATTAAAACATTAAATTTATCAATTGAATGTGAAATAATATCTTAATTATCAATCACCTAACATATCAATCACCTAACATTTCAAAGGAGGAAAGAGTACATTGTGTGTAACTTTGTGTATCATATCGTAATAATATAACGGGAGAATATTTATTATTTAACAGGAATCCAAACGGTCTTTCCTTTGATAGACTGGTACCCATCATTTGTAATACATTGCGGTCCATTTTGTTAAGCCTGGCATTTGAGGTTAAATGTATAATTGATTCACACATTATTTGACACACCGTAGAGGAATTAATTATTATTTTATTATTTTCCATCAGCACCATCAAGACAGAGATAACCGGAAACAAACCAGATGATAAAGATGAAATTCTCAACCCAAACATTGAAAAGGATCCAATCACTAATTCATCTGATAGGGGTAAGTGGATCCATTCAAAACTGTAGACTTTGTGTATATTCACATGCAGATGTTGTTGTTGGATAGCAATTTCAACTTCACACATTTATGTGAGGTTCACTGAGAAAAGTGCCTTTTTTGTCACGGGAAAAAGAAACATGTTATATAGGTTTGACCAACCTATGCTATTCGAATTTGAATAAGATTTATTTGCCAATTTTAGAAATTTTGAAATTGTTTGAAATTTGACCAACATGTTTTTTTATTTTTTTAAAGAAACAAAAACACCGCATTAAAAAAAACGACTGTCTAATCCTACTTTAGAGGTCTGTCCAGTCATGGAACAAGGTTTGCTTTCAACCATTTTGTTACGCTGTATACAATTTGTCCAATTGCCATGATTAACAATTATTTAGATAATAAATATTCACCACATAATTATTGGGATTTTATTTTCTCTCTATGTGCAGAAGAAAACTACGGCAGCATTGAGGTGATAGAAGTTGGGGGAGCATGGAGATTCCCAGAAGATGGGCCTTCAACGGAGGTGAAAACAGTCGTGGAAGAAATTCCCACGATAAAACCATCAGTTATGGTTACTGAACCACCACCTCTGCCTGTACCAGGTATGTCAGGGAAGGAATAACAATGCCACATTTATTAAAGGGGGCTACCCAATTGGGTTTCAGAAAGAATGGAGATATAGAACACTATGGAATAGTTCCATGTTCAGAGTCAAATGAAATTTAAACTGAACTACAAAGCTCTCAACTACAAAGCTTTCAGCTGAAGTGCCCAAAATCTGTCAATATTTCAGTGATTTTACATTTTTAGCATCAAATGTGTACACCACCAATGTTAATGAATACTATTGCAGGGATCATATCACTCCTCCCATGTAGTAAGTCTGTTTCACTTCCCCATTAAATGCTGAAACACATTTGACCTTGGTTCTTGATATGGTAGGCAATAATAACAAAGTGTCTTGACTTCTAATCGCCGTCAGAGAAGTTAAGCACTTTCCCAACGCGGGTGTGATAAATAATGAGCGTGTGTGCGGTAACATTCTTGACGCCATTGACACAATCGGCCAATCGGATTTGCCCATTGGTCAACTCAAAGTTGCGCTATTTTACTCCACCAATGGCAACGGCACTTCCGTGTTTACACTTAGAACACCACCAATTAACAGAAAAAGTTCTTTGCAGCCGATAGTGTACCAGCTCGTGACCACAGTGGAAGTTAAACCCACAACCTCTGTATTTTATTGTGTGTCTGGAGCTCTCTCCACTGCCACATACTGAGAACTTTCACTGAAAACAAATTGAGTCTGAGTTTATGATATTATGTATTTTTCTTCACAGTAATCCTGCCCATCACTGAACCCACCATAACCACGCCATCTAAAGACCTGATTGTCTCATCAGTATGCATTGTAGAAGGCATGGAATCCAAGACACCACCACCGGCACAACAATCATCAACAAATCCTAACACCAGTCAGCCTAACAGTCCTAGCAAACATATAGCTGATGTTGACAATGTCGCCCCACCATGCTTAATAGCTGGTATCAGTCTATGTACCCCGAGAGACACTCAACAAGCGGTGGCACCTACAAGTGAATCTCTACAATTGACTAGCTCTGTAGAGGGACTGATACCTTCTAGTGGGGATGACGCAGGAACAGGAGTAGACATAGGGACTAAGAAATTAATCTTCGCAGATTCATATTTTGGAGATCAAGTGGACTCCCTCTCTAACTCACCGGTTGAGGATATCAACCCAATAATGCCGTCTGTGCAACAGAGACACTGTCTAATAGTGTATAGAACTTCACCAAAGGTGAAAGAGTCCTCTTCTAGGAAAGCGGTGTCCAAAACCAAAGGGAATTTATACAAGACATCAGGGATGTACTCCTTACCAACACTGTCCATGTCTGAGATTCTAGAGATGGAAGAGGAGCAGCAAGCATTGGTAGAGGAGCCAGGAGACCTGATAAGTCTGGGGGAACTCTCTGCAGAGCAGGCCTCTGGTTCTGTGCTCGCTGAGGCAGGCCCTATGGGTCCCAGCGCCAAGTCCAAAATAAGCAACCAAAAAGCTGTACAATGTGTTGATCTACCAAAAGTTGTGCAGCAAGATGATCTATGGATAACTAGTGTAGTACCCTGTTTAGATAGACAACATATATTAGTGATAGTTGGTCCTCACGATGGCCAACTATGCAACGATGGAACTTGTAGTAACGTAACCAAGTGCAATACTGTACAAAATGAAAGTAGGTTTAATATAAGTCAACAGAATGATCTTAATAAGGGTAGTGCCTTTGAAGATGACGACGAGGAAGAACAGGATAAGCCCCCAAGTTCAGCAGATATCAATCCATCGTTTAGTAAGCCATTTGCAAAGTTCTTCTCTGAGAACATGCCCAATGAGGAAGCTTCCGGTGGACCATCAGTAGAAGACATAGCTATAGGTGATAGTGAATTCATTAAACCATTTGCCAAGTTCTTTGCTGAGAACCCAGGCCTTGCCCCAAAGACCAGTGTCAATGACAGTAGTAATTTTGTGCCACAAGACCCGGGAGATGATAATACAAATGGCCCATTTGCAAAACTTTTTGCCGGGAATAGCGAAGGTTTCACTTCGACTGGTAAAACTGATTCCCGGTACTTCCCCAGGAAACAGCAGCCACTGCAACAGCAAGAGTCCAATGGTAACAAGAATGATGCTAAGTGTACAGGTGGTATAACTGAAAAAGACAATGTACCATCGTCTCTATCACTAAATCAGAATGTACACGGATATGTCTTGGTTTACAAATTACAATGTGTAGATTCAATGGTATCGATAATAAAAGAACCTGTGCATATACACTCCATGGAGGGCATCTGCAAGTCTTTCACTAAAGTAGTATCGTTACCGGCAGAGATTTGTGATTCGGGAAGTGATGAAGAGAGTGATGTTAAACCTGATGTCATCCCGCAACAGCCGGAGGAGCTGTCTTGGCAGACATTGGATGAGACTGATTCAAAAGGGACACAAGGTGCTGACGCAGGGCTTGGTAAATTTGCAGCATTGACTGACGAAGGAAAGGTGATTGTATTTGACGCTGCGACACTCAACATTCTGTCTACGTTGGTCCCGTCTGATCTCCAATCACCTCAAACAGGGGATAGGAGTAGTTCTCAAGATATATTTGTAGCCATGATTTACTGTGTGGGTATGGAGAGACTATGTGTCTGCTCAGCCTCTGGGCACCTTACATTCTTGCAGCTTGCGACAAAAGATACACACAGATTGGGAAAGAGATCGAAGAGGGTTGATAAAACTGATTCTGATCTGGACACAGATTCAACAAGGGAAGAGACTGATGCTGGGGATGAAGATACAGGTAAGTGACTACTGCAAAAAAGCCCCACCAAAATGCACTCTTTGTTATCCTTGAGTGACCTTGACCAAGGGTTTTATTTTGAAGAGAAAAAACAAAGAGAACAATCTCAACAGGTGTAAATGTGAAATATTTACTTCATCCGTTATGAACCTAACTTATAAATACAATTACTCCAAGAATTTTGATACCACTTGCATTTGTAGAAGAAATGGATCATTTTTATCGTCTGTTCCCCAGACCTTCAAGTGAGCCACACTTGTTTGTACTTCGCGATAATTATGCCTTTCAATCAATCCTTAAAATTAAGCAGACTGGTGATGTGACCCAATGGATGACAAGTTTAACCACCTAGTGTTTTCTTAATATGCACAGCTAAGTATCAGAATAAACTTTTTTATCAAATAATAAAAAATGCTTTCATGACTGTAATCCATTAAAAGTAAATGATTTCCAGGAAGGTTTCTCATTTTAAAACATGTTTATAAGCAGCACTATTTGAATGGTGTAACTTGTTTTGAATTACATTGTGACTTCAAAATGACCTTATCAGGCAGTGATCGATTTATGTGAAAAGATTTGTGTAGCAAATTGTTGTCAAATTCCAACCGTTCGTTAAAATGATAAACTGTTACATTGAAATGTATGGTATAAAACTGCTATACACTTTTAGATTGTATAGCAAATTCTGCAAAGTGTGGAGCATTTAGCGACGCGACACTAGGTAAATCATACGCTGTTATCATGCCTTATTTATTTGCATCAACAGGAGACGACTACCTCATAAACTCACCCCTGACGGCCGAAAACTTGATGACAATGCGGTTACTGACTCAGTTTGAGACGTTGGTGCCACGATTCTCTGCCACCGTGCCACCTTGTTGGGCCGAGATACAACAGGAACAGCAGCAGAGACGCCACCCTCAGCATCTGCATCAGAGGCAACAGGGGGATGCCACGCAGCATACACGTACCTGGAAACTACAGCCTAATGGGTAAGTAGTGTTACCAAATCTGTGATTTTGTGGCCCAATTGGGGCTAATTCTCTGGATATAAACATATCTCCCCTCATTCTTCAGACATTACCTTGGTTTTCCCTCTAACATGTAAAAATGTTATCATGCAATGTTTCAATACTCCCTTTATCTTATTATTTCGTTTCTCAAATGCCACACAGATCTAAAGACCACCTGTTTGAGTTGGTGTTACCCAAGGCTTGCTGCGTGGGACATGTTGACATCAAGTTCACACTTCATCCATTGTGCTTAGCACCGCCAAAAATTCAACTGACATTACTGCGACAGAGTGGAAGCCAGTGCCTAAAAATGGGTGAGTCATATTTGGTTAAGTCATCTTAGCTTGTTAAATTTTCTCATTTATGTTGAGGGATTAAGTGTCATTCAAACTAATTGACTTATTTTACGGTGCAATGTAATTGAGTTAAAAAGCATTCAACTGTCATTTTGATAGCCAGATAGGTTGTGATGTGTCACATTAAACCTGATATACTCCTATTTGACTACACACTGGATGCAAGCCCATGTGATGCCTATCAGTGACCCAGTGTGACCTTTTATGCATGCTGCACACTGCAACAAAAAATTAGGGTCCAGTAGTTCATCTAGCTCAGTATTTGTTTTGATATATAGTCTATGAATCATATAATTAAAGTTTATACAATTATAGCATCATGGAGTTAGGAGGTACCCTGTTCTATAGTCTATTTGGCCATCATGAGACAGTGCAGTGATATAACTGCGTATTCTGGTAATTGCAGACCATAACGCCCGCGCCTTCTCGAGGCGCTGGCGTATACACACGAGCGTTTAAAGACGGAAGATACATACGCGTGCGTAAATGCTGTGTCTGTTAAGTTACGACAATGTCCAGAGGAAGCCAAATAGAGTATAGTCTATGAATCATGTGATTGTTCATGATTGTGTTGAGGCATCAATACAAAAGACCCTCTAATCCTAGCCTTGCTAAATCCAATCAAATCCAACAGAAGTGCTGTGCTCCTGGCTCCAGCTGTCCCATCTCATGGCGCAATCATAGAAACTGTTTTTATGTGGTCTTCAAAATTAACAAGGGGGTTATGTTTCCTTTCCTGATAACGGACGACCTATATCAGAAGTGTCTGTATTTTTAAAATCTCATAGTAAAATTGTAATAATAACAACATTTGTATTCACCTATTATGTAACAGAAAGAGAAACAGATGCCATGAACATCAAATCGGCACCTGTAGATGCCCAGATTAACTTCAACATGGACAGCCCATCATCGGAACCTAAGGAACAAAATGTGGATGTCACATCATCTGAAGAGGAAGCTGGCGTCGCAGGACCAGGCCCCCACTTCCGCAAGGACTTTAATTTCGCTGAGGACTCCCTGATGAAATCTGTGTTCCTTCGTCAGCACAAAGATGACATAGTGTGTGGACCTTGCGATCTTGAATGTTTTGTAGATATGCCGAGTCACACAGGTGTGGTGACGTTGACGAGCCGTGAGCTGATGCTGAGTAAAAACCGCTCGTTTCTGCTGCATATCTGCGCACAAGACGTGCCACCTGGTGATGCCAGTGCTGCAGGGAAAAGCACAGACAATGATAAGGGTAAGTGCTCAGGATATTGGTGATGATTACTAGATTTGGTAAACAAACATCATCTCACTATATCAATAACAAGCTTTAAATGGGGAGATTGCGCATTATCTGTAATAGCACCAACAATATGTTGCTCCTTAGCAAGGAATACTACAATTATGCAAACAAACAATATCAAACAATTTCTCCAATAATGCTGAAATGTTTGACGTTCGTTTTTGTTAAATCAACTATGATAAGTGACCAAATCTAAATAGTGCCTCTGTCACAGACAGTTGCTATGTTTAAGTTACCAAAATACCAGACAGTATTGTTATGTTCAATGTGACCAGAGCAAGAAAATGAAGTTGCCAGTTGTATAAAGCGGTTATAGGTGGCCTGTCCACCCAGACATTTGCCTTGGCTGGTCCAGTGAGGAAATCTTATGTCTGCATACCACTACATAGACTCACTTCAGTGAGTTTTTGTTTCCAGAGTTAGAGCATGAAGAGGGTGCTTGTGTGTACCAGCCTGCATCTTGGAATATTTAGTTGATTAGTTTCGAGAAATACTAACTGCTCTTTAAACAATCTTTAATTTTAATCAGTATTGCATCAAATCCACTCATAAAATATCTTTATAGTGTGAATAGTGTATAACGTAGATGTTGTTTTACCCTTTCCGCACACTATTAGGCAAACCGTTTCTGCCAGTGTTACAGAGCACATTCACTACAGAGCGCCTGCCCTCTAACTCCAAGCTGAAGGAGATTGAACGCTACAAAGGCTGTGATTGGGTGCAGGAGCTCTCAATCACCATCAGGAGAACAAAGAAAGTCAATGTACCACGGGATAGGTCAGTTGAATGTGTCTTTGTTTGTTTGGGTTTTTTCTCCAGTTTAATTTTGATTTTACTAAAGCCTAAAGTGCACAATCAGACTGCCTTCATTTTGTTTTAGTCCCCTAATGCACAGTACATGTTTATTTGCCCTATTTCAAATTTTCACTTGTGTCAGATGTTTTCTTTTAAAATTTATTTAGAATTTAATTAGAATGGGATTATGTCTGTAAAATGTACCCATATAGGCCACTGAGTAAATTATATGGACATTTTAATTCACCATTTCTATGTATTAATTTCCACCATTTCCAATTAAATCCACATTCATTTTATGTTAGTTCTGTATGTAAGCTTACAGTCATATATTTCTTTCCTTATCACTAGGCTACAAAGAGTAATGATGCTTGAATCCACGGACTTCCACAATAATCTTGTTGAGGCAGTGACTGCAGCGGGAGCAGACAGTGACATTACCAAACTGCCGCAGCCAGACTCTTACACCAAAGAACTAGGACTAGAAATACTGTGCTGGATTGCTGGGGTGCAAATCTGCGAGCCAATCAGGTAATTTAAGTGAAGATGGTGTAAAAAGTCCACATTTTACCAACATTGAACTTATAATCAGTGATGTTTGAAACAATAAACACTAACGAAACCAATGCTAAAAATGGACATAAAAGTTTAATATATTGGACTACTTACATGTAATAAAAATAATTGTGTCTAATTTTTTTTCTTCTTTTTCTTTCACAGCCCAACCAGCAATAACATGACTCTAGTAGAAACAGTGCAGAAACATCTTGAGGCATTGATCAAGACATGCTATATAGACTCAGATAGGAGTATAGCACACAAATGCAGCAGGTTATTGGCTCTGTGTATTGGGTAAGTTTGATCCTAGTAAGTGTATCATAACATTGTCTGTGAAACTCCAATGAAATGCCATATGATTCCCAATCTATCTGGGCGATCAAACGTCAATGTAATCTCTTCCATGTATATGATGCATTATGACTAGATTATCAAGTGTCAGTTTTTATCGCATTGGAATCCGCATACTAAATTTTCTTTCCCCTCCCATATTCAAAACACAGTCTAAAAGTAAACGTCTTCCATCTAATAATAACTTACATGATAAGTACCAACTTCGTTCATACCATAATGTCTAACTGTACTGTATTAGGAAGTTTAAATATCAAACAGTTCCTTTGTGCTGGACGATCCTCTAGCGTTTAAGTTAGTTATGGTCTTACATATGTTGTGCATACAAAACATAGTTTTCAACATTACAACCAGAAGCAGAAACAAGCATTTCAAACCAACACTCAGTTGTTACATTTGATATTTACCTTACAGCTGTACCATAAGAAGTAGGATAGGATACGACTCGTTCCGCCTCAGCATTCTGCAAAGTCTGCTACACTGGCTACCTGTACTACCTTGTGCAACATCCGCTGGTGCCCTCAATTGGTTCTTTACCTTGCTAAATATGGTGAAGCAGGTGAATGCTGAGAGCACTAGTCAGGCCTGTGTGTCTCTGCTGACCTTAGTTGCCAAGCATCTGGAGGATAGAACGCTACCAGTACATTCTATCCTCAGGGCCAGGTAGGTTTTTAGTATGGTAATAGGTTTTGTAGAGTGTAGCAAGATAGCAAGCTCATGCTTTATATAATTAACATTCTATCGTTGCTCTCGTTTTAAGCCTGTTTTAGTCTTTTGACAAAATTGTCTTGCTTTTTTCAATACTTGTTTACTGCTTTTGTTTTTCAAAATGTTTTATGGTATTTATTTTTTATTTTAAAAAGTATTTTAAAAATAAATGGTTATTTTTATATTTCCCCTCCATTCCCCCATCCCAAGAAGAAACCCTTTCAAAAAAGTAACCCTCATCTGTGCCTTTGATTATACAGTCGCCGCTGCTTAATCAGGACACTTCGAGAGTAGCAAAAATATATCCCAATTATCTGATTGTCCTGAATAAGAGAACACACACATTCGACCCTGAAAATGTATAACTAAGTCACCAAACACGTTTGATTTTAATGCACTATAGATTTGATAGTCCCTTTAGAAATAAGTTCTCAGAAAATGTTCTTCTTTTCCAAAAGTAAATGAACATTGTTGTAAAGGTCCACGATAATTGCCGCCTTCTGTTTACATTTTTTCGGGCCTGGCTACTTCACTTCCGTGTTAGTTTTCATACATGTGAGCAGACACGTTATAAATTGAGGAAAATAGCGAAAGAGAATGATAAATGATCTGTTATTGGTATACTTTGATTATTTTTGTTAATTAAACTCAGAAAAATGCACATTATAGTGAAGAATACTTAATGTTTTAGAAACTTCTGTATGTTTTTCTTGTTTCATTTAGTCAAATTACTGACTAGTGTGAAGAGAAATTTCCCAATTAACTGGTGAAGCATCCCAATTAACAGGCAGTTTTTGCATGTACAGAAATGGTTTCCTGTACTAGCATGTCGATTATCTAAAATCCTATTTACGGGAATCCCAGTTAAAACAGCGGCGACTGTACATCCTTCAAGCATTCTATATATTTGTAATATGTATACGATGTCGATGTATGATGTAATATTGTTCCAATTCAGCCATTTTGCTTTTAAAGATATTACATTCATTAGTGAATAATCAATCCCATTCTCTCTGATCCATACAGATTTGGCCTTTATGGAACACCGCTAGACCCAGTGCTGTTTGACATTGAACCAACGATACCAGTTGCCAAAACCAACTCCAAACCAGCTGGCATCCCTGCATCACCGTATCATCCAGGTGTCACTCCTGCCCAAGGCCCATCAGGTACCAATTTTCCTGGCAGTGCATTTGGTGATGACATTGATCATAATGGAAATCAGGTGGCATCGTCCAAGCAGAACCGGGATGGTAATGGAACATCTTTGGGTGGTTCTCATTTCATGCGAGGGCTGCTAGAGGTAGAGCCGTTACATTTCATGTGTTGCAGTACAAGTGATGGGACACATGTAGAAAGGATAGGAGCAGGTCAGTAGAATGGCTTTGTACATTTATGCAATATATTGAGCTAACAGGGGCATTTTATTCTGTGTGTGCATTTCAAGAAAACTAATAGCCAATCAAAGAAAAAATAAGTAACCTGCAAACACAATATATCAAGGGATTCACAATAAAGAAAATAGTCAAATCTCCATGCTGAATATATGTGTACTGTCGCGGCAAAATGGTGCATTTGTCAGTAAAATGAATTTTGAGATATTGATGGAATTAGGCATGGAAATCGGAAGAAAATAAAGACAATTTTACCTTATTTTCTCTTCATGATATCAAAAAGCAGTGTTGAATCTTACCCACAAAGGTGTCACTGTGAAGCATTTAAAAAGCTCTTTGTGTTGGTATTAAGATCTCACCTTTTTCTCTGAGACACAACTGCAACCTTTTACCACGACAGTACACATATACTATTTCAAACTTGTTGATGAAGTCTCAGGCATTACATTAGACAATCTTTAACTACAAACCCACCGCTTGGTTATGCACAAAAAGGTACATGTAATGGCCTTTGTAATATTGTGCCATCGTAACTTAATACAATGTTTATGTCTTTCAATCTTTTCTTATGTAGGCCATGAGAGCATAGCTAGTGCCATTGCCATGAGCGCTGCACCAGGAAATCCTGGCGAAGGTTTCACAGGAGGCCCATCTGCAGCCCTAGCATCCTTGTCAACAGCCATGGCATCAGCAGAACAACAGCTACAAATGCTTCAGCACAAGACACATGCACTCATCAAACTGCATCAACAGGTTAGTTCTCAAGTATAATAGGATTAGTGTGGTGCCATAGCCATAACTTGCCCAGGCTCTTTAAATCACTACAACTACCTCATACTGGTAAATCATAGTGGGCCCATAGTGTACTTTGTGTACTGGTCAGAGGCTTGGATTCCCCATGTGGGGAACCCAAGTTGATTCACAGCCTGGTAGACCCCAGTTTCTCCCACCCTCATTTGGCCCATTTTCACACTGATATATGTATTCCTAAAACACCACGAGTAGTGACAGTTAATTTATATAGCATATCTCACATTTTTATGTTCTCAAAGCTCAAGTTGGAACAATTCCTATTTAAAAGAAATTTGAATCATAAGTTTTAAACACCTATAAGAGTTTCAAAGAGATAAGAACTCCAAAATGAAATTCTTGGACTCATCATATTTATCAACTTGAAGCATCAAGTAGACAAAAATCCTGGTGAAGTTTCTTAGTAATTTCAAGCAACAACTTTGTTGATTAGAGAGTATTTATGTATCAACCCTATTTTTCTACAGAAACACAAGCTAGAGCAGAAACTGCAAGAAACCTCTAACAGTAATAGCCTTCCCAGCCAAGGCTACACAGAGGTCTTCCCAGCCACACCTAAGAACACACCATTCTTCATGACCCCGCCACTGACCCCGCCCAATGAGAGTTCGGGACAGTTTGGTCAGTCTGCTCTGTGGGATGTACCGGACATGTACTTCCCAGGAATACCCTACATTACCAAGTATGGGGCAAAAGGGACTAAAGTCGCCCCTGGGACACCCAAGGGTAAAGGAAAGGTAAGTAGGGGTGAACATTATTTTGTCGCTGTTCTGTTAAAACCATGTCTGTTCTTCCGGCCCATTCCGGCATTCATAAAGTAAAACTTCCCAACTGTTATGCATAGGAAGTGTTGCTTTATACATGTTGAAGGGCCAGATGGAGGTACAATGTGTTGACAGAACAGCAACGATTTATAAGAATAGGTGATATAACCATTGATTGTGCTATGATATTGTTGGGAATAAATTCAAAGATGGAGTAGTGACCGTTGATTTTGATCAGAGATTGTTTTAATCAATCCCCAAACTTCCAAACTTAAATAAGTTCAAATCAAAGTCATCTTGTATGTATATAGAGATAGAGATTGCATTGTCAGCACCAGACAATGTTGATCTTGAGAGCCCAATTAATCAATGTTCTATGTCCTCTTTTGTTTTTCAGTTGACGGATTCTGCAAGGAGCAGCACAGAGGCCTTGCAGACGAACCCAACGCTGGTACGAAATCTTCTCAACCCACCACAGTCACATGTACTGGTTATTGACAGAATGCATTCGGGTAGGTCTCACTTCTTAAAATTATTGTTATGTTAATGTTAATAGATAAAAGTTTTGTAAACAGTCTCAAGACGGAAAAGATGTTGGTGCCTTAGGTTAATTTTGATGAGGTGGTGATATCAACTCATTGATGCAACTTCAAGATCATCGAATGTAATTAAGTCATTCTATAGTTTGATCAGTTCCAAAATGGTGAAGCCTTATTACAGCAGCAAATAAATACAGAAGGTTGCGGGCACACATGAAGGAAATAAGCGCACTGTACATCATATGCATGATGCGTGGATGCCGCCAAAACCATGTGCATATGCCCATAAACGTGCACGTATGATTGGATTATTTTTGTGCGCATAGAGATAAAAACCGAATATTTCTCGCCAATTTGAAATTGGCTATCGGTGGGAAACTTATTTAATTAAACATATAGTCCCATATTTTGTTTATATTATTCATTATGCTTTAGACAGACATGTGTGAAGATAGAATCAGGCTAAAATAAGCTACAAAATCCACTTGTTTAAAATGTTCTTTTTTTATTTGACCTTGTTATGACAGGTGCTAGACGATTTGCTGTACTGGACTTTGGTCGCCCAATTCTCCTGACAGATATCTATATCCCATCATGCTCTGACTTGGCCTCATTGTCTGTGGATGTTTGGAATCAAGGTGAAGAACAAGATGGTAGACGGCTGGCTGTGGCCCTCGATATCGGCACCAAAGATCTAGTCATGAATGATCTACTCCCTCCTGCTGTTTGCCGCTATCTGAAGGTATGTTGGATTGTTAAAGAAGGAAAGTTGTCTTAATTTAACCAACTCTCATGCAGTTGGTGATTTTTTCCAAATGATTGTCAAATTATGTGTATCCGTAATGCTATTATTATTATGTCTTTTTAACCCACGTTTTTTCTCATTCTCTACAGTTAACGGTTGTTGGTAGATATGGAGGCAACGCAGTACGCTCAAAGATACCTTTGGGAGTCTTCTATGGCCATACATTCTTCAGTTCTCATGAGCAAATTTCCCGGGACAGTCAAGATAGCGACTCTGGTTACTCAGATGGTCATCAGTCTCAACAGGAACAATATCTCAATCTAGCGTTGGCAGTTCAGGAAGATATACAATGCAGATACAGCCTAGCTTGCAACAGACTCGAGAAACTTCTCAGCAACATCGATATACTGAGCGGACCGGCTGCTTTCATGCGCAGTGAAAAGACAGACGGCACATCGGACATTCACAAGGCCTACCAGGAATGTATGCAGTTGCAACAGCAATTGAATGTTGTGCAGAGGACTATCGGGCGATTGCAACATAGCACAGCGCCACCAGTGTCGCAGACTGTTAGCACAAGCGCTTCAGTTCAAGCTGTAAGGCAGGCTTCTTCAGATGAGTTGCGTGTGTTTTGCGAATACCTATTGGACACTCTTTTGGGTGTCACCAACACTACCGACCCACTACCGGTTACTCTACACCACACATTGAACATTGATTCATGTAGAGCACTGTTCAAGCATCTGTGTGTGATGGGCACACCCCAGCTTCGACTCAGGACAGGAACATTGTTGGTGCGAGTATGCAGCTCTCAGTACTGGTGGGGAGAATTCCTGGCATCATCTCTTAATGAATTCTTTAACTCTGATCAGGATATGGTCTTTCCACAAGATAGGTAAGTGACAAATGAAAAATAATTGTGTAATTTTGTTTTTTGTTTGGGAAAAGAGATCTTGCAGTGAATCTGTATACATCGATAAAAGACACCTCCTGTGCTTTCGGCTTAGCTAAAATCTATGTAATAAGCAATACACCAGCTGAACCCAATTAAGTTTTACTCACATATTGATATTCAATGCTCATTGCCAGGAGATTTCATCAGAATGGTAATGATTCTCTTTGGTGGGTAATATTATTACTAGTATAAACAAAAATAGAATCAATAATATAATTCAGACATTTATGGTAGCATTCTCCCATGGTAATATATGTATGTATTGATTTGGTTTTGGTTTTGATTTTTCAGAGTGTTTCTCTTGCTAGCTAGCCTAGGCCAGAAATCTTTAGCCGCAAACACCTCCGTGTTGGAACACCTACTAACGCTGCTTGCCAAGCTATTGTCTCCACTTATCAATGGACAAGCTCCAACTGGATTTTCAGCCAACACTGGTAAGGGAGTTGATTACAATAAGGAAGTGCAGTATGGCACAAACTATGTACACAAATTCGTTTATCAAAGCTTGAAATATGTTATCCAAAAGATTCTAGATGATAGCACTACGACTTGTGTACTCTTGTGACAGAATAATGGTTCAAGTTCAGCCGTTGTCATCACAGTCAACTGGCTGAATTGTCACAACATTACAAATTATGTAAATGATTGATTATACATTAATAAACAATGCAACGTCAAGGCAGCAGCTAAATCAGTGCCAAGTTTCGACATGCAAACAAACAATGCACAAATATTCTTAACCCCTATAGTAACCCTAGTAGGCGATTTAGATAAAGTGCCTTGTCCAAGGACAAAAACATGTTGGCAACGGTGGGGCTAGAACTCACAACCTTATGATCATGAGTCCTGCGCTGTTCCACCGAACCACACATGCTCTACAATACTTGTACACAAGATTAATTAGTAGTGCGTTTCCTTTTTTTGTTGTAACATTTTCTATTTTTAATAACATGGAATTGCATGCAAATCCTTGCCTGCTTGCAAACAATTATGCTGTACTAATTACTGTGAGTCGTACACAAGCTTGTATTTGATATTGCAATTTGGTGAACAAAACAAGTAACTTGTTCTTTTATCCAATCCGTGCAGGCCCTCTTGACCTGTCCCTTGTTGGCTGGGTGATGCTCTTCTTATCTCGCACACTGGACAATACTGTTGGGTCATCCGCCTCGTCCAACACAACTTCAACCACCGGGTCTGCAGAAGATGAACCGGCAGAAGAGAATGGTGCAAGCGGCGGTGCTGCAGCAGCAGGAGGGATTTGTGCATCAGTTGCAGGCAAGAGTAGCAGTCACTCTATTACTGACAAAGATAAAGGTATGTATGGGTAGTCTGTAGGAAGGTTGATCAGCTTTTAGATATCCCTGCCATTTTGGTTGTTCATTTTGTGTACGATTCTTTTAAATATCCATTCAGAATAGATGATAGCAGAGCATACTATACAAGGCTAAACTAATTGGTATACAATGAGAATAATGAGGAATTTGGTTTCACCAATGTCCTTCAAGAACGTTTCATTGGAAATGGATGATGCTTTTGACAACTGTTTGGCAGTGATTTTATTGTATAATTACAATTGATGAGAGGTTGAACAGTACTTAACTATAATTACTGGAAGTTCATTATGTGGGGTTTAGTGAGCAGTATTAGTGTACTACCCTTCCAATCATTGAGGTTAGAGCACTCCAAAAATTGATTTGCATTTAAATTTTAAGTGTCAGGATTTGATCTTGTAGATATATACCACTGCATTTAAATGATGACATTCTCTCATCTTTTGTCGATATCTGAATTTTAGGAAGCAGCGTATGTTCAAGTCGTTGGGATTTCATGACCAGCAATGGACACAACCTGAGTGGTCATCATACCAGTGGAGGCACCATCAATCGTGGACATCTACAGAGTCGCATACAGAGTAAACTGAAGAAACAACTACAACTACACAAGGAACAGTTGACTCAGTTACAGGTAAATTTGACTGTAATCTTATGAAAGCAACCCTAGCTAACCTAATAATAATATCCCGATCTGTTTCCATGTTCTAAGACAATGACGTCATATTTTAGTGGCTGCACAAGTATAGATCTTCCCTCTTAGGATGTGGATGTATACATAAGTGCTCTAAGTAGTTTTGAGCAAGTCCCTGTCTCGTAGGATTGAAATGGACTATAGTAAGGCCATGAAAAGGTTTTACTGTCAGAAGTGGTTTTGTGGAGGTCAGTCAGTTTGGCCTTCTTTCTTTCTATTTTCTTGCATAGAAAACCTATAAATTGGTTTGTCTTCTTTTAGGCCAAATAGTGATATAAATAGGAACTTTCACTCAATCAAAATAGCTTCAAAAAATAAACAGCATAAACATACTCAAAATAGATAGTTGAAGTTCAAATGCAATGTATCTAACATTTCAATGGTATGTTTTATGTTCATTGACACAGTCCATGCATAAGGCCATCCAAGCTAAGGCAGTAGAAGAAGGCAAAGATAATGATCCAATGGTACAGGTACAGATCAAGAAGAAACTACAACAACATGCATCAAAGGTAGGTTGTATACTAATAATAATCATCATGACCAAAATTAATGAAACACCTTGATCCAAGGACTCAAGTGCCGAGAAAGGTAAGACAAAAACAGCTAAGAAAATGAATACCGAAAATGGGGAGATAAGAACACCGTTCCAATGTCTAGGACCAGCCATTGGAAACGTTCTGTTACCATGAACCTGAATGTCGGGCCAACAGCCAGTGTGATTGGTTATTGAGCACAGGCCTAACATTCTACTGCAAAACAGTCAATATCTTATTTTTATAATTCAACTCATAAAACCAAAAGCCTGAAATGTGTTAAAATGTATATAAATGTTATATAAAGGTATCTAGTAGAAACATAACAAAGTATACAAGATATGTTACTTTCAATACTTCTGCATCAGCAATCTCAAACAAAGCTTCTTTTTCAATGGACATATAGCCATAACTCCATGAAAGGTTATATGTTTCCCTCAATGTCTTCAAGTTAAACATTCTAAGAGCTAGTTGTGTTAAAGATCTATATTTATTTCATTCCATCCTTTGTTTCCTTCAACAGCATCTACGAGACATCCTGCGTATCCGCCGCATCACTGAACGCAACTTGCGTGCTCGAGGCCTGCTAGCACAGCCCATGGTGTCCCATGATAAACCAACAGATAATCCTCTATCGGAAGTCCAGCTACCGAGACAAAACTGCATCCCAGTTCTACAAGGGCTCTTGCACCTATTACTGGCCATGGATTTCACTTGTCATGTAGATCTATTCCTTGTTACATGCAAGGTATGTACATGTTCAAACATTACTATTGATTATGTGTATTCTTTGAATGCTTACTAATGGCAACATTATAATCCTATTTTAAACAAGTCTTTTTAATTATGTTCATTCCACACTTACATGGCTTATGCTCTTAATATTGGCAAAGGTTTTATGTGTGATGTACACGTGTTGTGACGTGTTCCTTGTAACTTGCAAGGTGTATAAACACTAAATAGTTTAATTATATCAGGGCGGGGGATTCAAGTAGTTCTCAGAGCTAAAATGTTTTATTTCAAATTAACCACCGGCCCATATATTGCTTGAAGTTCCTTTAATAATATCAATACCTCTATGTCAGTGAAACTTTCTTGAAGATATGTATCATAATCATTACATCTTGGACAAATTCTATCTACCACAAGCATCCTACAGATTACTTGGCAAAAAAAAGCAAACTGTTAATCCAGTATTATGATTTTGATTTTAACCACTCTGAATGTTGTTGACCAGTATTAACAATCAAACTAACGTCATGACTGTATCTGACAATTTAATTTGCCATAATCCCTCCTCAGGTTCTAGCCCGTATTGCCAATGCCACACGTCCTGCAATTACCCTGTCAGAGATAGCCACCAGTGAGCAGCTTACCAGACTACTACTTCTCTGTGTCAGCTCTGAGCATAACCAGGGGCAGTCATCCTGGGGTGGACCTTGGGCTTCTCATGCCATCACATGTCTTCTGCAGGATATACTAGAAGGTAACAGGATGGAAGATATAGTTCTACACATGTTTTAATCATGGTTTATCAGATTTAAAATACCTCCTTGATTTTGTAGGAATCCACCCTGATAACATTACGTTAAAAATAGGCAAATGTTGTATACTGTAATGTAAACTGGTACATGTGCAGATCAGCTTGATATTTTGTAGGGTTATATCCCTCATGTATTGTAATTTCCTTCATTTTAATAAGATTGTGGTTCTGGTCTGAGATAGAGTTGGGGCTGGGTTAAGGTTATGGTCAGGGTTAAGAGTTCAGATTAATGACCTTTGCACTCAAAATGAGATAAAGACCCTTATGCACAATTCAAGATTGAAGAACCTACGGAAAACAGGCTTTACTCTCCCTTTAGAAATTACAATACAATTGGGGGGGGTAAGAAATAAAACATTTATTCTAAACCTTTTAATTTCCTCGCAGGAGAACGACTGTACCCCTTCTCAGACGACTTCCACATCACAGATTCCAGCATCACTGCTTCAGAAGACACCTCAGATCTGGACAGTGACCTGACACCAGAAGCGATGCCAGATGACATGGAATCAGCAGGGGGCGCCAATGGTAGCGATGAGAGTGAGTCTAACGGAGGAGATATCTTCTCAGAAGGTCAGTTGTAGACCTTACTGGGATGTCCATACATTCCATCCATTATCATTGTAATATACATGCATATTTACTACAATATTTGCCTATATCATTTTAAGATAGAGAAAAAAAATCCAATCTTAACATTATAGGAAAAACTAAGCAATATGTCATCATATCATCTTACAACAGCTTAGATTGTTTCACATTTCAATAGATGGTCGCTCAATATTATCAAGTTGAAATCTCAATTTGGTTTCCGTTGAACATTCTCATTTGTCTTCTACATACAATCTTTGATTCCTTTCTTGTTTAGAAGACACATCACTGTATTGTAATCATGTTTATTTTTTATCAACAGGTACTGTGCCATCTGAACAACAGTACATGTCTGCCGTGCCCGAGCCTGATATTGAATTCATCGGCGGCACCCCTATGGATCCATATGACTCCCAGTACATGGATCATGTCATATTTGGTTCCTCAAAGTATGACGACTTTGATTGGCCAGAGAAAAGTCACCCTATGAAGGTTGCATGCAAGTTTGGGGTTGCACCATCTCCCTTTGGATCTAGTTCACACAAGAGCAGAGCTAAGTATCGAGGCATTCCTCCGCCGACTGGTGACACATTAAAGGGAGGCGGAACCTTATTGCCTAGTGTATCAATGGCGATGGATGCTAGATTAGAACAAGGACTTGAATTACAAGTTGAATGGTATCTGAAAGTCACATCTCTTATGGATGCCCATTCTGTGGGTCAAACATTCTCTGCACCAATATGTGTACCTCCTGCTGCCAGCCAGCTATCCTCACAATCAGGAGATTTACCACCAACAGATGATGCATTAGCAGCCACCTTAGCCTCAGGCAGAAGACAGGTGGAACCGTCGACCAGCATGCTTAGCAAATGCTTCAACCAGCTATTTGGGCAACTCCAGTACAACAGGGTGCAGTTAGATTCCCTGCTGCAACTCTGGCTCCAGCTGCTTGAATCCAATCCAGAAGTTGAGAAGCAGGACAACTCCTTTGACTCCACGGTGGTACCCAGCATCACTCTGAATCAATCCTCCATGAATAAGCTGCTGGCATCCCTGGCGTGGCAACTGAATATGCCGGTGCATACGTGGTGTCTTGCTTTCCATACTCTATCGGCAATGGCTAACAGTCGAGAGGATGTGGTGGCCGGCGTTCTAGATGCAGCACCATCTATGTCAAACCTGATTGTAATGGATACAAACTTGTTACCAGCCTTGGTGCATTTCTTGTCTGGCAGTGCTTTACATGGGACAGCTGGTAGTCAACACTATTCACAGGTATTGCATTTCAGGATATATCATGTATTAAATGTAATCATTGGTTACCATCTGGTTATGTGGAATTTAATAACTCTCCTATTCCTTAAATACAGTACAAAAACCGTAATGAGGTATGGTACTCACACTGCAATTGAAACCTCAAGCCAGTTTAACAGCACCATGCATGAATGAATGAACAGGCTTTTTCCCCTCAAAAGTACCACTTAAATGTCGGACCTATATATATCCGAAAATGATAATAGTGCTAAAAGGTCACATATTTGGATTTCAATAAAAAAAAAAGGAATGTTTCAATTTGACCATTGCATCATAATGTTACATCAATTTTAATAGATTTTGGCATTCCAAAAACAATCCAAGGGATGACATTGACACATATTCATTACCTCATGAATATGTATGTCAGATGTGGCCCAATGAAATGTCTCACAATCGCAAATACTGTACGCGGACGCAGGTATTTGAAACACAACAGATGACCGCGGCGCGAACCTTATTTGTCACAAGCGCGGAAGCATACATCAATCAAAGCGCAGCAAACATCGCTGGCCCCGAACCTGTTTATTTTGTAACTACAATTTTTACTTTTACTGAGCAGATTTTGAATGGCGATAAAATATAAAATCATGAAATCTACAGTGACAGAAACAGCAGCATAGACCTACATTTGCTGTACCTTGTATTGTATTTATCATATTTATATCATGATATGGTGGTGTTACAGTGCCAAAATGGCTAAATGTTTACTGAAGATTTCCCATGTTCCGATTTTGTCCGAAAACATAATTTAAAAAGCTTATTCAAAAGAGCATTCCCCGGAGAATTCCTAGGCTAAATTCAAGTTCTCATGCCATAGTATCGTACGCTTCTTGATGCTGATTCTACGCTGATTTTTTGCCCCTGCGTTTATTAAAACTTGCAGATATAAAATAAACTTAGGCCTATTCACATATTCTGACGAAAGGCGGTCAGTTTAAGCTGTCAATTCAGAATTGATTAGTAAAAGCTTATTTATATATAATCAATTCAATCAGTCCATGACTAGGCCTACCATCGTCCATAACTTTAAATTAATCTGGAGTGCAGACGATTTTCCCGGCTGAGTCCTTACTATGACTAGGCCTACGGTACAATAAATAGCGACGTAACTAGCAGAAAAAAGTAGAAGAAAAAGTCCGAAAATATTAAATGCTAACAAGAAGCAAAGCAAGTCAGTGACACACCATGATTTGCACGGATCAGGGATAAGTTTTGATGCATGCACTGCACTGACAGTGACAAGAATTAACGGACTACGTTTTATGCAATCCCTATCATTACCGAATCAGGTCGAGACCAGTTTACGATCAGAGTTTACGATTCGGAAAGTTAGATTTAATTTAAGCCTGAACCTATCATCACGGTTTAGAAATCGAATGCCTTTTATTTACTGCTTTAGTTTAGAAATATGTTTCGCTAGGCCTAGCCTAGCCTGGTCAAGCATTTTAACTTACCTGGTGAAGAAAAGGCTTTGTCAACCAAAACTGACCGTCGGAGAATATAATATTCCAATTTATATTCTCTTATATTTCCATCCCTGGTTTTTGTTACCGACAGGTTACAGAAAGTAGTTTGACATCTGGCTTCTCTCAACTTCCGAGTTCATGAATGCATGTGTGCCATTTTGAATGAGCTATTATTATTTAAGTTTTATATTACAACCATACTTTGATACTAGCTAAGCATTTAGCTTGAAAAAGCCTAGGCCGTGGTCGAAGTAGTCACACTTACAGCATCTTTTTTATCTAGGTTTTGATGAAGAATAAATACGATTACAGAAGCTTTAATTTTAAACATGTTAAAAATTCATCCACAACAACAGTGTGGTCATTTTTCGTCCTTGACCTTGCTTACTTGGGCCCCTGAATCTGTTTACGACGGCTTCTCCCTTGACAACAGTCGTTGATTGGCTTATTTCGTAAGTGACACATCTCATTCATATTCATATAACCTTATTTGGGGGTTGGGATGGGGATTCCCCGGGAATCGAATGGTTTGAATCATTATTGCCACAGGGAAGAGCATCTATTGTTTACTAATGTTAAATATAATCCCTCTCAGAATCTCCTTAAAATGAGTTCTAAAAGGAGAATTTGTATCCAATTATATAAAAATATTTGATAATGAATGAGGTTAAATACTTTGTACCGGCTGATTTTCGGTTATTGTTGAAAATCAAAACAAATGGTTTCAGGCCCGCGGAATTTCCCTCGGGGCTTCGCCCCTCGGGAAAATTCCTTGGGCCTAAAACCATTTGTTTTGATTTTCAACAATGACCTCAACACAGCCAGTACGCAGTATTTAACCTCTAAATATTGTCATGGTTGGCTGATTTATAGATGCACTAGGTATCAATGAATTTGATTAATTTTGGGAACCAAATGGAACTAAATAGAACTAAGGAAATTTGAGTAAGAAAAATCCTGAATTAAAGAAAAATCTGAAAAGAGGCATCTCAGCTTAGCTATAAGAAAGCATGCTTCTTAGAATATATTGAAGAATTATTGACATTTCCTTGGATTGGCTTTAGAATAGTGTGCTTTACTAAATTGGTATTTTACTTTTACCGTTGGTTTTGAATATGCATACCTGAAATGTTTGACTCATTCTCAGGGCTGGAACTTCAGATTTTTTTCAACCAGCCAGTCGGGCAGGTAACTCACAAAAGTACCTGCCCGACAGAAATTCCACCAGCCAGTGTAACGCACTAAGACTGAGTTTGAACAACTTGACCCGCCAGTTGGTTGGATACTTTTACATCTTCACCCGCCCGATGCAAAAGTTGTGGGTGCTATTTCCAGGCCTGCTCATTCTTTCTGACTCGCCATGAAAATATCAATGTATAATTTCTAATATAATGTATATGTTTTGATTGTCAGGTTGGTCCCACTGTAACCCAAGCCCTCTATGAGTTTCTGTCAAGACTTCAGATAAAGCTAGCCTCCTCACAGACTCCAAACACTCTGGCATTAAAGGAATTACTGCTGAGACTAGTACATATCCTCTCAGAAAAAAGGTATGATATCAAAATTACCCTGTAAAAATGTCCAGGAACATGTAAATTGAGGGATGTTATTCCCAGTTTGAAATGTCATTGGAGTTTTTTATCGTGTTTGTGGTTTTGTTTTGATCATTTCACTTTTATTTATCATTATTTCTATCTCTTTTTTTGAAACAGTGGGGCATTTCACACAGGCGTAGGGCCATTGGACGCACAAGTGCGCTTTTTGGACTTTGTCGTAGAGCAAGCATTCGGCCGTACAGAGGTCAATAGCATCGTCAGCATGATAGATTCAATCTCGCTCCTAGTTCACAACCATATAACGCGCACTCAGAGAGTGGCACAGTACACAAACTCTGACACAAATGTCAATGCAAGGTCTTGCTTTGGTGGCTTGTTTGCTAGCATGCTACGACCTGGAGATGTTAGATCAAGTGGCGGAGAAGCGAGTCGTGATGTGCTCATGTGTAGCCTCTTACAGTTAGTCAACCAATTAATCAAGGTGCCTTTAGATGAAGACAATGCATCAAGACTACTCCGAGATATTCCCCGGCGAGATATCACATTAGCGGATCTAGGCAGCCTGCCTGTCACCGATTCAAGCAAACTTAGCGCCTCTTTGCAACAAAGCATCAGTGTGGCAGCTCCTACAGATAGCCCTCTGAGTGATGACGACAAGGAACGGTCATCAGAAGCATCTGCACAATCTGCCGTACCTGTACCCCAACCACCGGGATCTGCTGCACCTGAACCACCGCATACTCCTAAGATATGCGACATTGTCCTGTCTAACAAAGAAACTCTATCATTACTTCTGTCAGCTCTAAACCACTGCAGCAGTAACACTATGGCTTCTATTATAGGCAGCTCCACCCTGTACCCATCCGCATCAGACTCATTTGCTAATGTGGATCCATTATCTGTAGGCGACAACATATTTCAGATACTGTGTACTCTAGGCAGTAAATCCTATTCTGTTGAACTGATTTTAAGACCTTTGCTGTCTTACCTATCAGCTAATCAAGGCAAGAATGGATGTTCCCTTTCTGAGCCTCTACTATGGTTTATCTTGAAGATCTTAGGGGATCAGAAGTCTCTACAGGCTTTCCATGATATGGGTATGTACAAGATTGGGACTATATTTGAAGTCATTGACAAGTAGTTTTGTGAAAAAGGCTGATACAAAATTGATAAATAAAAGTCGAATGAAATGTGACATGATCAAAGGGAAATGAGTTGCATATCAGCAATTTTCAATATCAATTTTGATTTTCCAAGATAGGTTACTTAACCAATGAACATTAAAATTCTACAGTTAAATCTAAGCCCTGTTACAATCAGACATTTACTTGCAGTTATATATGAACAATTCTTTAAATTTGTAATTGTATTTATAATTATATTATGATTATTTTTCACTTTTTTTGTACAAAATCAATATTAGCTTGCAACATCAGTATGAGCAACATCGGACTCATTTCCATTGACCATTTCACAAATGAGCTAATATTAAGAAACTTAGGGCTTCCAAATCTCAAGAAATACAGTCAGACTTTATGTCACTACAAAACTTAGAATGTGCTCTTAAATTTAAAATATATAAATAACTCTTGATTTGACCAACTCTTGTCCCCAACATGCAAGTAAATGAAGCAGAATTCTTTAGGCCATGTAATCCCCTCACCTGCCCATTCTCTTGCTGTCATCTATTGCTTTCCAGTATGGTGTTACATGGTAAAGGCATCATTTCAATTAGGCATACAACTTGAATATTGTGTGATGATGTGTTCTATTTTCAGTCTGAGCTTATACTTCTTCAAAGATTTTAATTTACTTGCTCACACATAATAATAAAATTTCTGCCTGACATCGATGGTAAAAGCCCGTTTGAATGGAACCATATTGAATGCATATATATAATCTGTTATCCATGAATATACCATTTGTGCAGGAGGAGTGCGAGTAGTGTGCACCAATCTAGTGATGAGTAACCGTGGAGTGATAGACACAACACCTAGTACTATATCAGCTATCATGCAGCATCTTGGATCATCATCTAGTAGCAAGTCAGGTGGTTCATTATCTGGTGCCAGCAGTAAGAGTAGTAGGACAGTTGCAGGGGCACCTATTGAAGTGGAGAATATGGATGGTCTCATCAACTTTGCTCCATATGGTAAGGGCTTAAGTGTGTTTGTCTTCACAAGAAATTAAAGTGGTGCATTGATAACGGGACATAGTATTTATTCATGAGTGCCTAGTCAAAATACTGGGGTATTTACATAAATCCATATTTTATATGCTGCACTCACAAAAAGATATTTTAACCCTAACCCCCCTGAGTGCTAAAAAATGCTAATCCTAAGTCCCTCTCCAAACGCATGCGCCGTCGGTTTTCGATGACGTAGTCAACCAAGCCTATATAGTGAGAGCAGTATACTGCGCGAATGTGTAGCTGAGGGCTGTGGCTTAGTAGTTGGGACGTGGGGCTTGAGAACGGAGGGTCCCCAGATCGAATCCCGGCAGGTTTCCGGTGATTTAGTTGGTGTTTTTTCCTCGAAAATTGTGATCCCGGTCAAAAACCCTAAACCGGGGTTAGGGTTATGGTAACATTTTGTGTGTGTGTGTGTGTGTTCTATTAACCCTAACCCCCCGAGTGCTAAAAATGCTAATCCTAAGTCCCTCTCCAAACGTCTGCGTGGTCGGTTATCGATGACGTAGTCTACCGAGCCTATATAGTGAGTGCAGTATACTGCGCGAATGTGTATCTGAGGGCCGTGGCTTAGTGGTTGGGACATGGGGCTTGAGAACGGAGGGTCCCCGGATCGTATCCTGGCAGGTTCCCGGTGATTTAGTTGGTGTTTTTTCCTCGAAAATTGTTATCCCGGTCAAAAACCCTAAACCGGGGTTAGGAAACCGGGGTTAGGGTTATGGAAGTGAAATAGACTCAATCAAGCTAAGTAGGACTTGAAGAGTGCTGAGCATCAGCAAAACATTGATTGCACTTTAGGTACATTTTCAGGCTGTGATTTAACAGCTTCTTATACAAAATGTATCCAAGCAAGTGTAAACAAAAGATTGAATGCCCACTGGCAACTCTTACACCTCTCAATGTTCTAAAGATAAGTTAGCCAAATGCATCAATTAATAGTCTGGTTGTTTCAGTCGTTTGAGCAACAGATAAGCAAGCATTTTAGTTCAAGTATTGTTTAGACTCGGGCATCCATCAGAGTCTTCCATGAAACCATATAATTCACTTTATTATGTCAAGGATTTGATACATGCATGGAATTTTAATACCGTATTTCCAGTGTTGTTAACTAACATATGTACCATTACATTTTTATTTTTATTAGGTTCAATCAACTCTAGCAGTGCTACAGCTCAGCCAGCAGAGGTACTCTTACAGCCTACCCCTCCCCATCGTAGAGCTCGTTCAGCAGCCTGGTCATATCACTTCTATCCAGATGAGGCCTGGTGTGATTTACACATCACTCTACCTAATGCTATATTGCTGAAGGAAGTGCATATACAACCACATCTTACATCTCTAGCAAGTATGTAGTATTTGATTGCTGTGTATTAATAGTCTTGAGAAAATTAAAAAAACACTGTAACATTTTACTTTCATCCATTAGTATGAGGTAGAATGTCTTCACAGAACATGAATTAACTAATTGAATTAAACAAGCTCATTCATAACAGTAATTTCATGGTCCAAACACTATACTTTGAAATATACAGAAAAAAGATTGCCTCGTCACTATTTGTTTCATTTCTCCATGTGACCTTTCAAATAAGCATTTAGAGAAGCAGTTCCTACCAAATCACCAGTGGTTGAATGTGTGCCACTTGGTCATGGATGCAAGAAATTATAACCATTTGATTGTATACATGCTATATAAGAATTCAAGACCAGGGCATACTAATGTTCTAATCAAGATTTCAATATTGTGAATCCAAGTTATTACAAAAGGTTACAGCCACCGTTGGGGTTTACTTCTCATAGTTGGATAATATTAAACAAGGGATATAAGTGACACTGTGACACTATATCCCAGGCCAGGAATGAATTTAACTTCCTGAAAGATAAACTTTCACCAAAAATACAAACAATACATTACCAACTTTCTAATGGAAAAGCAAAATTTCTCTCTACATTCCAACATTTTTCCAAAACTTCCATCGAAGGAGCTGCCTGGTTTCCACATTTTTTCTTACCATGTTACATCCATTATTATCCTGATCTATTAATAATACTTACCGATACCCATTATTAAAAATCTTTTTATCTCTTCACCAGCTTGTCCCTCATCAGTTTCCTTGGAGATCAGCCCAGATGGGTCCACCACTATCCCTGTATGTCCACCTCTACCCACCAGCGGACTGACCTATGTCAAGCTACAGCTGCCCAGACCAGAGATCACAACATCGGTTTGTCTACGACTACACCGTCCACGAGACTCAAACACCATTGGTCTGTCACAGATCATGCTGCTTGGTGTGACGGCATTTGGCAATGGAGGGACAAATGGAAGTCATTCAGGATTACTGTTGTCCACCGATGACAACTCTGCCAAGTCGAGGTAAAATCAGCTTTTCCCACTTGTTCATTTAAGAACACTTGAACACTTTTCCTAATGAAAGCTCCAAAATAGACAGAAAAAATCCTTATGACACTCTAAAGATTGTTAAATATGATTATTACTATTTTAGGTCCAATTTTAAAACATTCAAATTCTATTTTCTCCCCTCTAGTATACGATGGCTGCGACTTCTACACCACTGCCTGACACAGGTGCAACAGCTAGAGGTCCAGATAGCCAACACAGCATCCAGGATGCCAGCGTTGTTGACCACCTGCTCCTCCTTACTACTCTCCCCGCATTGTCAGGTCTATGCTGCCAACATAGAGGCAGTCATGCTGAAACTTGGCCTGTGCTGTACAGATGTTGGATTGACCATGTTTGATCTGCTGCTACGAGGCAATTATACCAGCGGGGAAGAAGGTGGGTAGTGGTGATGATTTGTTGCTGTCTAGGGAGTGTTGTGAGATTGGGAGTTTAATTAGTTAGAATTAAAATTTAGTGTTTGTTTTCAGATGTTATATGTCATGGGAGTTTGATAAGATATAAGAAAATAAAAAAGAGCAGATTTTTGTAAACACTGCTTCCAAAGAGCATATGTTGTGCATCAGGCATGTTCCAGAGCTTATCATGTACTGATACCCACATTTTAGGTGATATACAAACAATTATTCACCAATCTTTAAGCAAAATTGAAGACAAAAACTGCTAAGTGTTTATTCTGTTGATTCTTCGTCCCAAAAAGGGCAAATAGATAATGTCCGTTTCTCAAACATTATGAAGTACTTGTCTCCAATGAAGTTAGTTATTAATAGTGCCATATAAATAAGTGTAACATAGTTTAACAATAATCCATATTCACATTTGTTTTGTGCAGAACATGCAGCACCTATGTTGGGTCATGCAGCTGGTGTGTCATCACATTCTACAGTAGATATCATCTTCCAATTAGGAACATCACAAGATGCAGGAACCAAAGACAGGTAACACACTACATACTCTCAAGCAATGCATTCCTTGTCACTGTTCTG
Organism: Ophiura sarsii; assembly: GCA_035610835.1. NCBI lineage: Eukaryota > Metazoa > Echinodermata > Ophiuroidea > Amphilepidida > Ophiuridae > Ophiura > Ophiura sarsii. The sequence goes on along the minus strand of CM069441.1, from coordinate 128,264,825 downwards.
TTAAAACTTCATATGTTTTTCGGGCCCTTCAGCATGCATAAAGTAAAACTGCTCAACAAATATGCATTGGAATTGTTGCTGTATACATGCTCAGAGGCAATAGCACTTACAAGGTGTTGATAGATGTGTTTTTGGCCCTTGAACATCTTTATAGGAGACTGCCCAAAGGTTAAACTGTTTACATAGGAAGTATTACTTTATACATGCTGAGGGGCGAAATGTAGTTACTGGGTTGATGCGTCACATCTGTAGGTACATCTTGTAAGCTAGCTTTATGAGATGATGAATCAAAAAACATAGTGGATTAATAAGAAATACATATCTTCATTTCTTTGTATTAACAAACCCAAAGGTATCATTGAAAAGCTTTGCTTAATATTCTGTCAGTTGTTGACAATTTTATTTTCAGAAGTAAACCAGATGTATTCCTTGATGTGAAGAGATACACACTTTTTTTAATTTAATATATTTTGAGGTGTTCAATCTTTTGTGCTCTTTGCCCGTTTGAAAAGTTTTTAAGTTCTAACATTTCGGGATACATTTCCATGTTATTATTTTTTACAAGATTTGGGCTGTTATGATATTAATAATGATAAACACATCTTGTTTCGGAACAGTTTCGAAACTTAAACCCATCTTTGTATGCTAGCTTTGAACTAGGCTGTGGAAGTCATCTACAAATGTTACAGATTAATTCTTTTTACGGATATCGTTTAGGACTTTCTCACGATGTTGGGACTTCAATTTTTTTTAGTTAGTTTTCTGTATTCAAATGAAATATTTTTAATAATATTATGATTTTTAAAAAAATATTGTATATTACTGTGATGTAGCCTTAGGACTACTGCCAAGATATTTTATGATAAACCATTAATCAGTGAATGAATGAATTTTCTTGTTGTGTTTCCAGAGTGCAAGCTCTCCTAGATTGGTTGGGCGACACAGCTCGCGTTGCTCTACGGAAGCATAGTCACTTTCAGCGAGCTCCTCACACTCTATCCCCATCTGAGGCAGGACTACTCAGTCCAGCTCCATCACATGTACACTGTGTGGCAACCATCATCTGGGCTAGTCATCAGCAACAAACATCATACAATATTGCATCGCTATTGACTAATGAATTATTCAGGTAGGTTTGGTAACTTAGGCGTAAGATGTTAATTGTTTGTCTGTTCATTTGGTGCAAAATATCATGATCTGTTTGGTTTGATTTTTTCACCAAAGTAACAACTTTGAACCTGAGTTCACTGGCATAGTGGCATAGCATGCTGGTAAATTCTGACCTGCTGTTTCAGTAGTAGTGATGAGATCATATACTGGAACAGACCGAAGAAAATATACTTTAAAAAAAAAAGGAGTACAAGCACATGATCAACTTTAAAAGTGAAGGCTATCATGATCTGTTGATGAGATAATTGGTTTAAAAAATCATAACCAGACGTGGCCTGGCTAATCTTGAAATGATGCCTATATGAGGTTTTGTGGAGCTCCATCACATATGGAGTTGTATGGTGCCTCCAATTGGTTACAGCACTGCATATCTTATTTGATATGTCAGCTATCCCCTTGAGTGAGATCATCTGCAACATTTTAATTTTGGGGAGAAATTCTACCTTAAGCAACAGAATATGTGGGTATAATGTCAATATGTTTGTTTAACCCGCCCTCATATAAAAATGCCACCTTTCTGAAAACCATGAAAATATCTTAATCCCCATTTATTGTAAAACTGCATAACAATGATTATAGCAACCATCAGATATTACTGTAAACATTGTTAGCGTGATGTTAATTTCTGAATGGAAATCTCCAGAAAAATACAGTTTTCAAAACTTGATTAAACAACTGATTATTTATCTCAAGAATTATCCTTGACCCTGAGCCATTGGGGAGCCAATGTCAGAGCAACAACCACAATTCAAGGCAAAATAATCAAATTGTCTATACACACCAGCACATATTTGTAAACCTTTTTATTACTTAACAGTTCTGTGTATGAATGGTCTATGGTTCTACCGTTAAATTCTACCCTGAAGCGTGCAGCTGATTATGTTCTATGTGCAATGTGCCATGTGCAGCTATCTCTCTTTGAGTCTCTACTACACTGGATGGGTATCAGCCTGGAGAGTGGTGTAGATCTAGAATCATCACTTACTGGTAAGTATCAGAAGAATAACTAGGACTTATGTGTAATTAGGTTTAAGATGATGTTTGTCCATGGCTCATCAAACATGACATCAGATAATTGACTGAATTCTTTGTAACCAGAGCTGACTGACTGATCAGGCCAATCCAATCATGAAAGCACTTCCCTGATTTTGGGCACATTTTTTTGAGTTGATTTATAAAATTGTACAAAATCTCACATAAATACTCAAAATATACACCATATCTCTGTGACTGAGATTAATATCAGATCAGCTATGATGGGTCTATTTGGTTATTTATGTATTAGATGTTGCCCAGCAAGCACATTGATACTGATTAACCATATATATCGTCGCTGTTCTGACATAACGACACATCACTTTACTTAATTCTGTTGTGAAGTGTTGTTATGTCAGAACAGCGACGATATATATACTTGTGAAAAAAGGTTAACAGTAAAACCCATTGAAAACTGTTACCTGCTTTTGCAAGTGACGTGATATACATATCCATATTTTGGAAAGAATCATTGATATAATAAAAATCATGGACAGGATAGGGCCAAAACAGGTTTTTGAATATTTCACCTTAAAACAATATCTCTTAACCCTCGTCCTACTGAGCCTATTTTTGTAACACAAGGAGACTAATCTGCATGCCATTTCATTTCAGATGATAATAAAGATGCCCAGGAGCTGGCTGTGCGACTTGGAGAAGATCCCAATACAGAAGGACTGACAGACGATACCAAAGGAGCTGCAGCTATCCATCAAACACCCCCATCTATTGATGGCTATGTGCAATTCCCTGTGGAAGAATTTTCACATGTGATGTTAGACGAAGCCCACCTGTCCACCTTGGCCGTGGCATGCCAGAGCGAGACAGCCACAGATAGGATACTGGACTCTGGATTCCCTGCCATCCTAGCACAGGCTCTGGCAGAGTTCTGCACTCAAGAGATCATCCGTAATCAACACCCTGGTCAGTTGGCTAGTCCAGGACTGACCGATGCTTCTAAGATCAAGGCAGCAGCAAGGTCACCTAGAATGGGATTGAGCCCGAGGAGAACCAGTTCAGAATCCAGTATATCTGAGCCAGTGGTTTCACTGACAGCTGATCTTATTGCACCTGTGTTAGATTTCTTCACCGAACTATGTCGTCAATTGAGAATGAAGCACTGGTTAGGGAGCGCAGAAGGCAGTGTGTTTTGGACTCCCTTATTAACACTCCTATGTAATATCAGTGCAAACAATATACAGAGTTCATTATTAGGTAGTCCTAGAAAACACCAAGTACTAACATCTTCACAACGATCCGCCGTGGAATCAGCAACCATCTCGTTCTTCAGCAAGTGCATAACATGTCATGAGACCAACCAGACACTCCTTGGACAAGTCATATGCGACGTGACTTGCAGCCGTGGCACACAGACTGGCATGAGGTTTGCCATATCCGGTTTCACACGTCGTCTCATACTACAGCTTATGTTGGAAGATGAGAAGCTTACGGTGTTCCTCAAGGCTAGTTTCCGACTGTACAAGAGTCAACAGGGGATTGGAAGCCGTTTGGAACATCCACAGTTTGGAACAGGTCACAACTACAAGGTGGTGGAGGCCAAGCTGGCATCATCGTGTGGACAACTTATCGCCCAAGTGTCAGGTAGGTTTAGAATAATGCACTTATTTTGTCAGTGAATTTGATGTTTTTATTCAAAATCATTCCAAAGAATTGGAACATTGGGAGTCTTCCTGGAATGATTATACCAAAGAGGCAGGAATTCCGTATTCTAAAATAATGATCATTTGCACCTAAGTTTTAGATGCACATGGGTACTGGACTACTGTGGTAAACTACTTATCATGTTTCTAAGCTTTGTCAAATTATATTCATAATTTCTAGATTGGTTTGCAAAACAGATTATGACACTCGCCTATGATAGCCTTACTACTCATTACTGAAGCTTGTTCATTCTGACGAGTTTGGTTTACTTTCCATTATAATTGATTGGAACTCCTACAGTAAACAAGTCTCCTATTGCCGCCATGATTAAATCAAGAAATTTAACATTTACCTAGTATTTATTTGTGTGTATTTCCAACAGATACATCTAGTAGTTCGTTACTCAGTGACAAGCCAAAGCCAAGCAAAGAGAATGGCGGGGCAAAGATGTCATCCCATGCCTCGTCCGGAGCGTCGGCATCAAGCAAGTCAATATTCTCCACAAAGGAAGCCAATCTTCTCTCCAGCCTATCAAGTAAGGATGACATAGAACAAGATCTGTACGGCAACTACAGCACTGGCAGTCTGGCCACTACTAACCAGACCAGTGGCCCAGAGTCTCCGTATAGTGAGTTTCAAAGAAAAGCTGCCTTTGAAGTTTTATTAATTCAATCCCCTTCCATTCCTTCCCTTGATGTGTTATGGAATCCTGCTTGCTTTGTTATGCATTTAATTCACTTGATGCTTGCTAGCTAGTATCAAATTATCAAACTCACAATTTAAATAGCTTTAACGCTGAAATATGGATAGCACAAAAGACAGTTATCATAAAAAATACTAACCAATGTTTTGTGCTTTAAAACAGGTGAAGTTTGGACTGCTAATAATACAAATACTTGTAACCACTTCGATACTGCATTCATGTCATTTTAAAATGCTATGTAAAATTTGGCAATTGCTACACAAAATAAATATTGCATAGCACTTTTTGCTACACAATTTTGTTTGTATATCTTGTACCCTGTTAGTAGTGGCTGTTGTACTACGAAACTATCATTAGAAAATATGCAGCCATGAAAGTGCAGATATTTTCAACATTTTGAACATATCAAATCATTACATTTGGTTTGGTTTTGTGCACACCTTGTATATTATATTGTTTTGTAATGTATGTTTGTGATAATATTGTTATTGTTATAGTGTTGCATAAATAAACCATGAAGAATAATGATTTTACCTGTAGAATTTGAAGATGATCAGGCTCGCTGAAAATTAGCTATTTATTGTTTGCATGCTAAACATACTGTAGATTATTTATTGCTTAATTGCTTGCCGTTATACCAGGGATTCTATTAATTTTGGGATAGGAAAGTCCTATACTGCACATGCGTAAATAACAGGTCACGTTTTCGAGGCTATTGTGCTCATTAACTTTTGTGTGAGCATAATCTTGATGGCGCCGTTGTTTGTCATCTGCTTAGGTATAAACTTAATTGCAGTTTAAGCAGAATTGTTGGGAAAAATCCTGAAAAATTGTGCAGTTTTGAAACTAATCATAAAAACCTTACTTGCTGCAGGGTTTTGACCATACTTAATATGATTAATCATGTTTAATTGTTTGTTTATGCATGTACATTTTTAGCTCAGTTTGTCACTTCCCTTTAGAATATACACCTTATTGTTGTTGTTTGTGTCTTGACAGACTTGATGCAAGTCTACACCTTAGTAGACTACTGTCAGACAGCGCCACCAAGACTATGCTCACACAAAAGTTATAAAAATGTAGCTTCCGATCAGCAATTTGAGTCGCACACACCCCTGGTTATACTTAATGTAGAAATGATGTGTATTGTACAGGGCAGCTCTATTTGGAATCAAACACATTCAGTTCCAGTTTGGATTGCGTTTTCTCTTTGTTGTGATTGATGTGATGTTTTTGCTAAGTGAACCCTATTTGCTATGGCTGTTTGATTGAGGGACTCTTAATCTGTAACAATGAGGATGATCCTGAGGAACTCTGCATCAATTGTAATAATTATGGTTATTCTTTCTATTATTAAGCCCAATGAATATTTATACTTGCATATCTACCAAAGAGACTACTCATTAATATTCATACCATATTCAGTGCACACAGAGAACATCAAGTGTCAAAGGGTTAAATGTAGATTTTATTTGGCACATAGTGTGTATTGACTTAAATTGACAGCTACCAGAAATGTAGTCATTTATTCATTCGTCATAACATTTTACTCTCACAGAAACGAAACCAAAGAAAATAGCCATATTTGACAAGGAGAGCAGTCCACAATTACCCCCTCACCCCAAGCACACATCACCCGCTACCTCCAAGCTCTTTATGTCACTACCGTCACTGGATAGCAAAGATGGCGGTCTTCAGATCCCAAGGATTCATCTGACTCATGAATTGCTGTCAGGCAAGGGGCTACCGGATAAAGTCACCCTGGCACAGCTTATCGGAGTGTTGCAGCAGAGAGGGATGCCGCCAGGATATCCCATGGTGCAGTTTGGTTTGAATATCAGGAAGGAGGATCTGGATGGCTCCAAGACGGACAGTTCCAAGTCGGCTGAAGCTGAGGAAGGTCAGTGATGAAATAAAGAATCACATCAGTAAGATTACAGAACTGGTCACTCAACAAATTACTGGATATTTGGCTCATTTGATCTAACATTTGACAAACGTATGACTTTCCAATATGTATCTATCAAAAGTGTGGCAGAGTAAGAATGTTATTGTGATCACGGATTTAAAACTATCTATTTCACATGACACAATGACTGTCTAGTAAAAGTTGCTGAGGTCAGAGTTAGCGGTGACTATAATGTTTGCTAGTACTTTTGGATGTACCTTTTCAAGATTTGAATTATCACAAGATTTGACGGATACCTTGTTGAAATACAAAATTCTGGCCTGGATTTATCAGAGTTAAAAGAAATTAATGACCAAAAAATATAAAACGATTCCACTCTTAAAAATGTCACTGTTGCGCCCTCAATAAAACACCATTTTAACATTTTGTTCACATTAAATCTTATAGATCCCTCATAACCTTTTATTCAACCAACTCACCTATTCAAAGGAATACACCTAGCACATAAAGTCCCTGACCAGGTGCTTTGAGGTTAGCTAATTCAAAATAGATAATCGGTACCAAAAATCTGAGATATACATTGAATGAGCAAATTTCTTCTCCGCAGTTTGATACCTCATTCAACAAAATCGAATGGATACTTTTAAAAGTTATGGCGATTTCAATGACCGCGCATGCAACCGAAAAGTTGCACTAGGTATAGGAAATCATTGATTTGTGTGTGATTACGCACTGAAAAAACTCACAGCTAATCAGCTAAGACTTGTATTCTTCATAGCCAGATACACCCTTTGTCCTGCACATTGCGGTTATCACTCCAGACCCATTCATCTGTCTCGTTCAGATAGCACACAGTTATGACAGTAATCACACACAAATCAATAATTCCTATACCTAGTGCAACTTTTCTGTTGCATGCGCGGTCATTGAAATCGCCATAACTTTAAAAGTATCCATTCGATTTTGTTGAATGAGGTATCAAACTGCGGAAAAGAAATTTGCTCATTTAATGTATATCTCAGATTTTTTGTACCGATTATATATTTTGAATTAGCGAACCTCAAAGCAACTGGTCAGGGACTTTATGTGCTAGGTGTATATTAGAGACTCTACTATAAATAGCAAATTTAAAGACACCTATCAACGTACAGCCATTTTTGCTGAATACTTGTTTCAATAATTTATCCAAATACATCTTACCCACACAGCTGCCAATGCTACAAGATCCTCAGCAGCAGACAGTAGTAACTTTGCACAAGAAGCAGCCATGTTAAAATCTCTACAAGATGCTGCACCCATCCCATCCTTCCTGCACATATTTGCAAGCCTCGGTGGTCTAGCCCTCATTGCAGAACACCTACCCATCGTTTACCACGATGCCCCACGGCAAGCTACCTCTGAGGAATCGAGGAGAGACAGACAGTCTGATAAGTGGGCAGATAACGTGAACATGGTATGGCAACTGTCGCAGATGGCCAGCGAGACCTGGGCGCCCATGGAGCCGGTTGTGGAGGAAATGGAGGTGGGTTGGTTGTCAATTTTTAAGTCTCAGTTTTGGCTGCCACTTTGATAGACACATGCTACGCTGATGTTTTAACATATTATTTATATGCAAATTTGGCTTGAAATGCTTTTGGATGCCCAATTTCTAGTATCTAAATGGTAAATGAGTCCATTAATAATCCTGGACAACCCATTTATTTATTTATTCATGCAGCGCTAACCCTGACAAACAGTTTTACCTGTTCTCTGATATTTGATCAATCTAGTAACTTTTGAACTCCCAAAATGCTAAGTGAAACACCAAATTCAGTAAATTGCTGGCATGAAAATCCCAGAGTTTGAGCATTTTGATATTTTCTGGTATCGAGCTACACTTGTACCATAAAGATTGAAGATTCAGCAAATGTTTGGGCTGCAATTCACCCAAATGTGACTTGCTATTAAGCTACACTGTACTAATGGCATTATTTGATCTTATTCACCAGCAACAGGTGTATGAGCCCCCATCAGCCGGTGGTTCCAGCATGGTGCCTAGCTCTAGCACTGCCAGCAGCAGTACCCCAGTGGTTGGAGTCGCAGCTATCCCTCCCCATTCGTTAGGAGCGTTTGGCTTGTTCCTTCGTCTGCCTGGTTATGCCGAGGTACTCCTGCGGGATCCCAAGAAAGCGCAGTTTCTCCTCAGACTTGTTCTTGGGGTCACTGATGATGGGGATGGAGGTAAGGAGGATTTCAACATCTTTAAAACGTTTAATTTAATGCAAGGAGCCAGGAAGTATTCCCACCAGCCTCATTTAGAAAACTATCTTTGTTATTTTTCAAAAGCAAATGCGCTATGAAACAAATTCAAAGATTAGCAGAAAGTTACATAATATTAAAGAACAAATCCAAATACATTTATTTATATATTAATTAGAAATAATGTCCATCTTGTGTATTTGTAAGTAAAGAAAATATGTATTGCAAGGGAACAATATCACCACACTTATTATGAAAAGCTTGATTTCAAATGGCTATTCCAAATTGAATCAACTTCCATGACTTTCTCATCTTTCAGGTCACATTTTGTCATCCCCTCAAGCCAATGCCCTTCCCACCCTCCCCTTTACCGTACTGGTCACACTGTTTGACAACACACCTCTCACCACCGACGACGGCATGCTTCTGCGAAGAATGACGTTAGAAATTGGAGCCGTTCACCTCATACTTGCCTGCCTGGCTGTATTGAGTCATCATGGCCCAAGAGTCAGCAATGGTAGTGCCAGTGTACCAGAAGTAAGTTAGAGTTAAACAAAACTATTAGAAATACTGTTTTCAAAAAACAAGCCACACAATCTGAAATAGTCACGGAGTGAAAGCACTATTTAATAAAACTGTTTTCAGCCTCATAGTCATAGTCTGAATACACTGTCAAAAAACTGTAGACATGAGACACAATATCTTGTGCATTTAATGTTGTGGTTCATGATACAGCGTTATCATGAGCATTACAAGAAAGCAGCATTGCATCAATTTCTAGTTTCACTTATGACAAACCCACTTTACGTAATTCAATAATATTAAAGGATCACATTTTATTTATGAACGCAAATATTATATTTGCAGTGTTAGTTTTACAATTTGGATCAAATGTATGATGACTCTCTAACAAACTTTTAGGGAACTTATTCTTTAAAACTAAGGCTAAAGTAGACATTTATTAGAATTAATTTACAACCTATTTTTGGTCTTTTCAGTCAATTTCATGGGTTTTATCACCAGATTTCAATTGTTAGGACTCTTGTTTTTTACAACTGGCCCATGCCTGTTTGAATCGGGTTAAGAGCATATGGTGTGTTTTATCTAAAGTTCCTGTTATGTTGTACTGGTCATCTTGTATTGAATATTGTAACAAACTATGTGACTAATTAAGATCTCTTTCCGTGATGTTAACCTTGTTTTTGGAAATTGTACTCACAGCAGCCTCCAGGACCTCCCACCCAGCCTACAGGGATGCCTCCAGGACCACCAGGACCTACCAGTGGAGGAGAAAAAGGCAGCCAGTCATACTGGGCAAAAGGCACAGGGTTTGGCACAGGGTCAACATCCTCAGGTTGGAATGTAGAACAGGCTCTTATCAGACAGAAAGCAGAGGAGGAACATGTCACCTGTTTGCTCAAGGTATGTCATCCATGTGTTAAATATTTTGATTCTTGATGATTATTTAATATTTGTAACATGTGGGATATTTTCTTAGTACAAATCCAAATTTAAATGAATAATGATATCAATCCAATTGGATGTGATTTTTACTTACTGCACTTTGTATGCTTTCATAGAGCAATTCTATTTGCCATTTAAACAATAATGACATCAATTGGTATAAATTGGAAGTTGAAAATGGCTTTCAAGACACACTTTATTTCAATAGAATATTTTTAGGAGATTCGTACATTGGAAATTGAACATGGCTTTAAAGACACATTTTATTTTTTAAAAAAGGATATTTTTAGGAGATTCATACACAATCTTTTTTGATCAAAATTTGAAAGAGGTAAAAAAATGTATATCAGTATTTGGGTTTATTTACTGGGAGTATGCCTATGCCAATATCTAATTTGTTTGCATGTTTACACTTGCCATTTATACTAATGACTGCTATTAGAGAGGATTTCGTATTTGTTGGTAAATATTACAATTTTCTTTGATTCCCATTCCTGAAGTTATAGACGAGACACAAATGTTAAATGTGGCAGCATTTGGATGATCTATCATTGAACTTCTAAGTAGGAAATGAATAAACTTTCCTGTGTGTTAAATTCATTTCAGGTATTGTCCAGTTACATCAATCCAAGTGGCAATGCATGGGAGCAGCAGGCGGGTGCCTGTGGTGGTGCTACTGCCGCTGGCGGCGTAGACGAAGGAGCAATGGATGATAACAGGGACCAGCTACAGAACATCTTTCCAGCTGTATTTGTAGAATTGCTCAGTCAGTCCTGTTTAGTGCCAGCAATCTCATCCTATCTTAGAAATGATTCAGGTAAAACAAATTGGTATATATTTCTTCATAGCAATGTATCAGGTATTGAAAAGAAGACAACAATTTTGAGGAACAATTTTGAGGGGAAAAAAGAAAAAAAGTCAGATAGATTCAACTTGGAGGGTTTGTTTGTTAGCAGAATGGGTGTTTTTTCTTATCACTAGTATGCTGATAATAAATTCCAAATCAAGTGCATGCAGAGTGATTGGTTTTTTGTTTGTTTTGTTTTTCTTTTTACAAAATTTCATAACAAATGTCTCAGAATTTAGCTGGTAGAAAAATAATGTAAAAATAAAACAACCCCATTATTTTGTCATTTGTATGCTTATTATGTAAATATGGTATTCCATTGACACCATTTGTGTATGATCATTTGTATCCTTTAGTGTTGGATATGGCACGTCATGTACCTCTATACTGTGCCTTGCTGGAAATCCTGCGTGCACTGGCTCTATGTCCCATGCTAGCCTCGCTCCTATTACCCCAGAATGGAGATGACTCAAACAACAGTTCAGAGACATCTGTTGTAAGCCTACTGGAAAACATGAAATCTTGTGTCGACACATATACTTCAAGATTAAAGTGAGTATGTCTATAAAAGCAAAATATTTCAGTTTATGGGGTTGGATGAAGTTTTGCATGGGATTTCGTACAAATTTGCTGCATCCGTGTGCAGTATTATGACTTTCCAGATGTCTGGCCAAAAATGTATTGATATTGTGTTGAAAGAAAAGCTTTGCTATTAAGATTCAGGTTTTGGGTTTTGAAATTATTATCTTTGTTGAGTTCCTGAGATTTTCACGGAAATCATGACCATTTGAAAACATGGACAGAACCATTTTAGTAAAATAGGGATGTTCATTATCTCTACATTTATGGCAATTTGAAAATAAAGGACCAAACATTGAGAGTGGGAATAAACATTTCTTTATTCATGACCATTAGAATATATTGGATAGGACCGTTTAAGGAATGGAGATGTCCATTTAAGGCCAAACTCCTGACAATGGACGCATGGTACATGAGGTTGACCTCGCAGACTTTATGCGAGGTTGCGCATCCGTGTTAACAGATTTTGTGTGAATGTTCAAGCATGCGCGATGGGCATCAAAAGTGCATCCGTGTGTGTTATCTGCAACTAGGAGGATATGTGACGTTTGTCCATTGGAAATATATAGACATTACCAGTTAGAAAAATCATTTTGGTGGAATGGGCATGTCCATTCTTTATGTTACTGACCACTTCAACATATGAAGAGCTGTGTTGCAAAAGGGCCTACATCCATTTCTACCTGTTACTCATTTTGCATTATTGAATGGATGGCTATTCAGTATGTGGAATGTGACTTGTATTGTTGGTGCCTCAATTGGCGTGCATGGATGCACTAATCCAAGTCATATTGAAACAGTAAATGAGTAACATGTTGGAGTGGTCTGGTGGCCCTTTTGCAACAAAGCTCTTCATATGGACATTATGTGGGAATTAGTTGTATCTTAAATTAATTTTCATCAAGAAATTGATTTCCCACAAATACAGTGGAAGATCTTTTTGGAGAAAAAACATCCAAGAAAGCAATGTTTTTAAGCTACTAACCTGTGTCACTTACCTGTGTGCAAAGTATACAGAATTCCAAACAAGTTGAAATAAATGTTGTGAAATGTGTGCAAAGTATACAGAATTCCAAACAAGTTGAAAGAAATGATGTGAAATGTGTGTTATTTTGTAATATGAATGACAGCAAACAGTTAATGGGCATGTACTGGATGGACCAAATGTGGGCCAGAGCAATACATAATCCATTTCTTGTTGTAACTGTCAACAGATTCAACCTAGAGGGCAGCAAACCCTCCTCCCATAGGGCCCTGCGAGAGGACAGTCTCTCTGGGGAAGACACCGAAGCAGAGACTCAGCTGGGGGCGTCTGTGCGACAACAGATTGTCAAAGAAAGGATCAGAAAAAGGTTCTTGTCCGCTTTTTTTTTATTTCCCTGAAAGATGGAGCTTGTATGTAACCCTCTTTTTCTCATTACACGCTGATCTAATTTCTCCAATAAATATTTATCATCACTCAAGTTTGCCGAAGTATAACACTTCCTTTTTGATGACATTTATTTGGTGATGAAATTGTGTAATGCAAATCTTCTTATTAGGCAAACTAGTGTAACTGGCTCATAATGGATTTGATTTGAGTTAGTACAGAACGAAATGGTTTTCATGGATTGATGAGTAGTTATGAAACTCATAATCTGTTGGTATTTTCCAAGAATCTTTTCTGATCACTATTTGAGAAAGATTCAATTAACAGCGTGCATCATTGTTATATAGAGAACAAGAGGGGAGACAATCAGGATTTGCATGCGTCTTTATAGCTCAATCAGTTGAGCGAGCATATGTTGTCATGTCGCTGTGTCTTGTATTCTGTCTCTATCTCAAACATTCCACTATGGACATATTTGAGTAGAACTAAAAGGTCATATCCTTTCATTTCTTTCTGACAGGAGTTTTCAGATGAAAACTCACAAGGGTGATTAATTTAAAGCCTCCATTCCTCCGCGATACGGAAAACGGACAAAATTCATGGAAATCGGGGTTAAAAAAAAAGGAAAATGAGATATCATGATATATTTAACCTTAAAATCTGTGGAAAGTTCAAGAAAATGGTAATTATAATAAAATATTTGAAAAATAAACATGCCAAGTAACTATTTTAACTCTATCGCGACACTCAATGCGCTGCCATTGCCACATACGCGCATGTCTGTTCATCGATGAAAGGTTAAGGTCTGGAAAATCATCTCTTTTGCATGCCCTATCTCGGTTGTTTCTACACGATAAAATACTCAGTTTTGATCGCAAACATCGATACAGAGACTGTTTATTATGACGATTCTAGGTGGCCTGTTTTGATGCAAGACCTTTCTATTTTCTTAATTTCCCATGTAGAGTATTGTGTACCATGGTGTACGTTATGGTAATGGTACATGTGCTTTGTGTAAAGTTTGTTCGTGTTCAATCGGAAAACCTCCGCATCCCCAGGCACTTTTTGGCTGTTTTTACCATCAATATGTCATCTGAATCAGAAAATAATTCATTTTCGGAATCAGATTCAGAAGATACTATAATTGTAACATTGTTATCGTTATGTCAACTCCAATTGTTTATGTTTTATGCCTGCCATTTGAGAAAACAGAAAAACATGGAAAACAGCATTTTTAGAACACAGAATTGCAGTTTTAGAACGCAGTGGAATGTGGGCTTTAGGTTAATTGTTTTTAGCTAAAAAATACTTGCATTTATGGGTCATGTTTTTGGGTATCCCATACTTTTAAAGGAAACGGAAGAGATGGGTAGGAGTGGAGATCTTTCTTTTATGTGGGTGTGTTGTTGCATGGCATATCTATATAGGCTAGTTTCACTGATGTAATACTGTATCAAATGCTGGGGGGGGGGCTTTGTTTTATACAGTTGAAATTTGAAATCCTATACACATGAAGTAATTGCTATTAGTGTGACAATTGACATTTGCGAATAAATGTGCAATATTGTTTAAACCATGTGGGTGTTCCTGTTACACATGGCTCAATCGTCAATTACTCTGAACAGTTGGTTGAGCTAGGGTGGTGGTAATCACAAACCGGCAGCATGTGTGAGTTGATAAGCTGATAAGTAACAATTGGATTGAAACTGTTAGCAATGAGCCATGCTACAGAAATAACATCCATAAACATGTTTTTCACTTTCTCCAAGTTCTCAATGTCAAGGATACACTATACCACTCTTTGAGTCTTGTGATATTGTAATTGCTTGCAATGTGTAGATGAGGTTATATGTGGAATGATCTTGTATGGATTCTGTGGTTTTCTAGTAGATATGTTGTGTTTCTATTTCTGCATGTTTGATAAAATGTCTGGATATGTGACAAGTCTAGATGTGACTTATTCATCAATCATTTGTTTGGAAGTTTTAACAATTTGAAAGACAAGACTGGCACAGATAGAGAATATACACATAGTATGAGAAATGTGTACCGCAACAGTTCAACAGTTAAATAATAAGCATAAATTGTGCTAAATGTAAACATAAAATAAACTGTTCTGAGAAATTTGCTACATACACATTTTGCCCCTGTATTAGCATCTATACAGAATCCTCAATTGTTAATCAGAAAGTAATGTAAAACAGTCATACTTCCCCCCTCCCACCCCTTCAAAAATAAAGTTTTACACTTTCAAAAGACAAACATAATACGGAAGTTCTATATGTAAAAGATTTAAGATTTAAATTTGGCCACTTGTGCTCAAGAAATGGCATTTTGGCAAACGGTATACTTTCAAGCAAACCATTTCTTTGAACTTCATGTATTATAAATATTGAACCCAGTGAAAACAAGAGATAAGTAAAATGGTTGTTTTACCATGAATTGTCCGTCTTTGGGCTACTACTGAATGCTTTATCGTTTGCATGTCTGGATAAATTGGAAATAAGGCCATGAAAAGAAACCCTGATTATATTACATATCAACTTGAATATTACCTTTTCAAATTTCTAGATTTGTTTTTTAAATTTTCCAATCTTTTGAAAATTTGGCAAATATTTGAAAATGTATGACATTTTTTGAAAATTAACCAACATTTTCAATAAATTACCCGAGATATTCCTAAAATCCGCAAAACCGGTTGTTGTGTGTGGTGTTTTTATGTTCTTGGCTGATCCAATATTCACCCCTGGTTATTGTCTGTCTCTCTATGCAGGTTGAATAAGGATGGGAAATCCAACAGTAGGCGAGCACTTGGTAGAGATACTACTCCAGAGGAGGATGCAGATGCTGAAGGTCTAACACAGCTGGTACCAGAGATACAGAGAACTGTGGAGATTGTCACAAGAGCTACTAGTAAACTCATTGCAGAGAGTAAAGGTGAGAGAGAAGAGTGAGGTATTTGGGTACATGGTCAAAGCAGATAGTGTGATTTGATTTGATTTGATATTATTTGGGTCCTACGACCCTGGATAACCCAATAAGCTTATTAGCTTATTTCCATTGGGGTCCGTTAGATGTGTGAACAGATACAGACCGGGATGATCCCCTACTCTTTACGAAAGAGTCTGTAACCTTTTTTTTTAACATGCTCGGGTATTGCTCTTCCGATGCACGGGACCACCATTTATATGTGACTTCGAACCACTGTTTTTTGCTGCCATTAGGAAATCGTCACAAATCATTTCGCTTCATTTACCAGGCTACCGATACGGTGCACACAGTATCAGCACTTAGATTGTAATATCCCCTAACAGCTCCCCAATCTCGCTTGGGTCGACGAAGCAATTGAGACTAAGTACCTTGCCCAAGGATACAAACAAGTTGGCTGTAGTGGGGCTAGAACTCACAACCTTTGCATCGTGAGACCGGCATGCTATCCACTACACCACACGTGCTCTCTTGCCCGACATACATTATACACTGGATTGCAGAGCCAATGCATATCACTGTAATCTTCTGTGAATATCGGTTCCCATAGACATATGCACACAATCATGGCTTCATAGCGCATTCATTGTTGAAGCTCTTAGGTTCTAGTTTAAATCAATGAATAAATTAGTTATCAGTGTTCCTTTTTCTTATTTCTAAAACTTAAGAGCTCGACAAATGCATCGTGTTAAAAAAGCTTTAGTTGGTATTTGTGTGAATATGTTACTTTGAAAGTGTGTGGGGTGTGTTTATCGTTAGATTTCTCTTTTGTTAACAGATAGGTGTACCTATATATTACTGCAATCTGCCATCTTGTATGAATATGTTATTTTGAAAGTATGTGCAAATTTGTTTATTGTTGATTTTCTCTTTTGTTTACAGATGAGATGGATCGTGAAGATTCTGATGGCTCTGCTTCAGTGAGTTCCTCAACAAAACTTAGCATGGAGGAACACTATGTCAATGTCATGAAGAAAATGCAGTTTGGTGAGTTTATACTGGAACTATAATATACCACGCAAATTGGGTATTGAATGTTCATCTATGTATTAAAATTTAAAAATGACAACTTAACTACTTTAAAAGTGGAAATTTGTGTGTGTGTAATTTTTCACGCTTTGTACATTTTAAACAATTTTACCTGTTTTTATTTTTGCAATTTTGAGCTTCCTTACATGACCTACATACAAAATGAATATATTTGCGCGTTTTTATTTTTGCACTTGCTAATTTTAGCGTGAAAAGCTCTTCTTTTAAAGTAGGCATTTAATTTTTAACAGTATTTTATGTCAAATTTTCACATAAGTTTTTTATATTAGTAATAGCTGGTTCAGTGAGAATTATGAATATATAATAGAAAGGTTGTGTATTTTAATCAGACTTGGAAGTTTTTGTACTTTGTTAACTTCAGCCATGTACATTAAAAAAATGAAATTGATTTATTCTAGTCCTAGTCCACTAAGAAATCTGTGTATTTCAATTACACCTATATAATTGTTACTGCATCACAGATACTTTCCACATGATCACTGAAGACGATGACGGCAAAATCAATCTGGTCATCGCTCATCACTACGCATCTAATGTGAAATCAGCAGGCAACGTGACCGATGCTAAACGTGCAAGACGTCTTGCTCAGGAAGCTGTCACTCTGTCCAATTCCCTGCCTTTGTCATACAGCTCTACTGTACTGGTCAGGTGCGATGAGGACAGGTTGGATGTTATGAAGGTCAGTGTTATTTATATGTAAAGTAAAATTGAATATTAACTTGTGTGTTCTTATTCACCAAGGTTCTTGTTTAAAGGGATTATGTACCATTGGGGGTGGGGGGGGTTGTAGCAATAAAGCTATCAGGGAGGTAACACAGGACAAATAATGACACACAAAATGGGGTGTGTGGCCCGTAGATCGAACCCGGACTGCCGTAGTCAAGATGATCTTGCTTCACAATACAGAGGGTGGGCTCTCAAAATAACTATTCTGAGCCTATATATACCTTTACCACTGGTGCGGTGCTTCTGTTTGATCCCATTTTTTCACATAATGTTATATTTAATCCAGTGATTCAAACAGAAAAAGAAGCAAAAATTCAACCAACCCCACTTATAATGTATGTATCTGTTTTTACTCCAGGTGCTAATCACTGGTCCGTCAGACACACCATACGCCAATGGCTGCTTTGAGTTTGATGTGTATTTCCCAGCAGACTACCCGGTATCACCCATGTTGGTCAATCTAGAGACGACAGGACAACATAGCGTTAGGTTTAACCCAAATTTATACAATGATGGCAAGGTAGGTACAAATAGGCAACAGCATTTATAATAGGAAATATATCATCTGAAAATATCTACTCAATCCAATTTAATGAATAAAGGGATTGCTACATGAACATACTGTGTTAGTACTCTTATTCTTTTGATGTATTAACTGAATATATATAGTATATGAATATAACATTTCTAGGTTTACTTAACCACCATTACAGTTGACTTAAAAATCCTTTTGATTACTGTAAAAGCTGAAATTTTTGTGGTGGTTTTAAAAATATTGTTTTCAACATTCATGCAGTGCATCTAGAAGGTCGCCCGCGAAAAAATAATTCGCAATATGTCCATGATATCAAAATGCGCGGAAATATTTTTTTACGCAAAAATATAGGCTTTTACAGTAACTTGTGTTAGTTGGCAAACCTCATTAGACATGTCCAAGGAAGGAACAGCACTTATTACTTTGTCCAGTCCAATCCATCTTGAGTGATTGGCTATAACTTTTGAGATTCAGTATATGTTTGTGTAATATGAGTTGTATCCAAATATTTATGACGATGACCCAAAGTAAAGGATAACGCCAATTGCGTATTTGAAACTGTTACATACCTCGTGTTGTCTTTTTAAACCAGATACTCTATTCCTTCTTTCTCTTGTTAGGTCTGTTTAAGTGTGCTGAATACCTGGCATGGTAGACCTGAAGAAAAGTGGAATGCACAGACGTCCAGTTTTCTGCAAGTAAGTTAAACCATTTGTTGATCACAGTGAAATTTACTCCTGCAGATAGCAAATAGATCATGAGGTTCACTAATTTTGTAATGCTTATCATTGATACTCGGCTATTGTTGTGGGTCAAAATCAACATGTCATCAAACTTTACAGGCTTTTGGATTATCTAATATCCAAGAATTGCATTGATATATCTTTAATTACCAAATGAGAACTAATATGGTTTATCTTTATACTGCAAATGTGTTTTTGAGGGGGTTTATTTTCCAAGCAAGGGTGCTTGCTATTTTACAAATTTTGCAAATGGATATCTTTTGCAGTCTGTATTTTGTGCACCAAATGAACAAAAAGCCATTTAGATATTGATTAATGGTCTTCCTGTATAAACTGATTGTTGTCTTCTCTTTGCAGGTGTTAGTCTCAATCCAGTCCCTTATCCTAGTATCAGAGCCGTACTTCAATGAGCCTGGTTATGAGAGATCCAGAGGCACACCATCTGGTACTCAGAGCTCTAGGGAATATGATGCCAATATCATGCAGGCGACAGTCAAATGGGCCATGTTAGAGATGCTACGTAATCCACCAGCTTGCTTCAAGGAGGTAGGTTGGATTAAATTACTTGTCACAGACTATCCAGAGAGAAAAGTCTACAACTGCTGGATTGTTTAACACTGTCCTTTGTGACAAATGGGTATTTCAGTGAGAATTTTTCAATGCAAAAGTTGTTATTCAGAAGAGTGGTCTATAGGCATTCAGCAATTAAGTTCTGCCAACTACTGAACTGAACCTTCAATATTACTGTATGATAGGCCTAGTCTTTTTGTGTTTATCATACATACTGTTTAATAGATTAAAACAATGACTGCTATTATAGTTCAGTCAGTTCCAAATTGGCAAAACCTGTTTTGCGTATGCCAAAATCGCAATTACACGTTTGAATTACTTTTGCCTGCGGATAGATAAAAAACGGCAATTTGGAACTGATTGAACTATAATCTATAATTGCTCATTAATATCAGTATCATTAAACATAATGGAATAAGGATATTATATACCTGGTGTCATAAGGCGGCATTTTCGTATTAACATGGCTTGGGTGTTTAAAAAGCAAAAAGGTAAACAAGTATAAAACATTGAATAGTCCATTTAGAGTGAAATGTTGTAGCTCATTTTCAGATGAACAGGACCATCTTTCAACATTCCGTATCATAGAGTATTTAACTTGGCCTTCTTTCCAATACTGCTATCTGACTCAGTCATACAGAAAGGTGGTTTGTAGAACTTTACACAAACCTGGGTGGTACACATTAAAATTCAGTCCACTGTTTCATCATTCTACCTATCTTGTGATTGTTTATTTCAGGTGATTCAGACTCATTTCTACTTGAAGCGTGCTGAAGTGATGGCCCAATGTGAGGAATGGGTTAGCCAACTAGCTCAGCTGTGTAATGACAAGCGTGTTGGTAGAAGTGTGGCACATCACTGGGCTGCTCTCAAGGTAAGTTTAGATGACGGTTAACAAATTCTTGTAGTGCCACAATAGACCTAGTCCCTATGTCCATTAATGCCGCCATATTTAAATATGGCAGACCAAATCAAGGGACTGCAGTTTCCGCACTTTTACCATTTGGGCACCTAAGATGGTGAAGAGAAGCCCAGGGTTTAATTAATTGTTTGAACATTTTGTTTTATTTTGTCCCAACAGAGACACACAGCACAGTTAAGAGAAGAGCTTGCTAAGCTGAAACCAACAAAAACTCTACAAGACGAATCCAACAAAACCGTCCAGGAGAAACCTTCTGCCTCAGCCCCAGCTTCTGCCTCAGCCCCAGCTGCTACCACAGCCAGTGTTTCAGCAACTAACCCAGCTCCAACTAGTACAGAACAAAGCCCCCAGGTACCTACCCCTATTATAGAACCTTTGCCCCCTGTTTCTGAAAATGGAACGTTCCATGTCAAAATGAGCACTGAACAACCATCAACTGCTTCTGGGTCTGACCCACTTGGTGCAGGGATGATGGGTAATATACCCAATCACAACAGCGAAGGGGACGACGATGCAGGGCTGTTTTGATGAGAGGTTTCTAAATTGCCAATTAAAACTTTAGTACTTAACTGCATCGCTAAGCATCCAAAATGTAGAACTTTTGTTATCAAGTTGATAGATATGAGTTCTAATTTGGGAAGATTACGAATGTTTGAACAGGTC
Source organism: Ophiura sarsii (assembly GCA_035610835.1). Lineage (NCBI taxonomy): Eukaryota > Metazoa > Echinodermata > Ophiuroidea > Amphilepidida > Ophiuridae > Ophiura > Ophiura sarsii. Next base: position 128,243,652 of record CM069441.1, on the reverse strand, counting down.
AATAAAATAAAGATGGTTTCTGCATACAGGAAGTGAATGGTTAAAAATGGTGTGTTTTGAGAGTCTAATATTTTACGTAGGTGATGAAATGAAATTTCATAAATGTTGGACCAACACAATTTTTAAGTCTGTGAGGTTTGGAAACGTTATTTGTGTTGTGCAATTCATAAATAAATAAAAGCATGTTTATATATTTTGAATTTGATATGTTATAGCGGATGAAATTTATGTTTTTATGTTTTTGCATTGAGGTCTTAAATATACTGACCTCTGTATGATATTATTGATTTCTGTGTAAAATAATATGTTAAGGAAAAAAGGGATAGGGCAATCTAAAGGCGGGGTAGTACTGAAAATTGATAAGAAATTGGTTGAATGAATCAAACTAGACCTATCATTGTCTGGATGTAATGATGTATTCAAATATGTGCATGGTCTTACTGTAGTATGATTTATTTATTATTTTTTTAAATTTAAGTTGATATTTGTTTTTTACTTTGGATCTTTAAACAAAATGGACAATTGCACAGTGAATGCACTATACAGAGGGTTTAGCACATGCCTTAATTGCAATTGCTACTCTATATTATGAACGTTTTAGGACACAGTTTGAAAGATCTAACAAATGGCCGTAATTAAATATACTGTATAAGTAGAAATTTTCGCGAGGTTTTTATTTTCGCGAATTTCGCGAATCAATCATCATCCGCGAAAATTATTGACTTTTGTTCACAAATGTTGAAAATTGCGAAAATAAAAAATCGCGAAATGCCTGTTATGACCATTTTCGTGAAAATATCTTCTCGCGAAAATATTGACTTTTACAGTAGAGATTTTTGGTACTTAACATTTGAGTGAATGATGTAGCCTGCCATTTAATATATAGCAGCAATTTTCATTTCAGCCCCTGGTACATGACTTGCAATATGGCTCCCCTTTGAGAGTTTGAAAGATTTACAGAGAGACCTTAACACTTTTCATGCGGCTATTAGTTTTACCATATACAAAATAGATTTTTCAGAAACCGTTCCCAACTTTCAAAGTCTATTTCAAGGATTACTGAATCAATACTAGGCATGTTTGTACTTATTTTAATGCATTTTACATGGTGATTCCAAATATGGTGATGAAATTCAATGATTTTGACATTTTTGAAACATTCTGTTCATTTTTGGAACTGTCGTCTGCAGACGCCTGCCGCATGGAAAGTGTTAAAAATAGCAAATATAAAACACATAGCAGCTATTAATTATGGGCCTTCTGGTACTGACTGAATCCATAATATCTTGATGCATCTATCCAGCCCTCAAATTAAGAAATGAAAAGGGCATGGCAATTTCAGGCAATTTGAAAGGGGCACAAGGCAATTATGTAATTTTCAATGGAGTAAAAACAGCCAGAAGTTAAGGGCATCGAGGCAACTAGGTGGAGCACCCACGGCAGTTGCCTTCGGTTAATTTTAGGGCTGCATCTATCTCCATCATAGGAGCTTTTTAGCAGGATATTATCAATGATGAAAAGGAGATGGCAACACCAACTATGTCATTATGTGTGTGATAGTAGAGTTATGTAAAGAAATGAGAAGGTAGTGATTGGTTAAGATTGACATTTTTGTTTTCCCTATGCACTATTGTATTTTTATTATGTTAAGTAATATGTTTGTAATGAAAGCTAATCCTGTGATATGTATGACACAGTGTGCCACAAAGTTATCACACACTTACATGTATGTACATGCCCAATATATGTTTGCTCCTGAGTTACAAGAATATAATGTGGATAGGATTTTTATGTGTCAACTTGACACTAATATGTATATCCCCAATATGGGTTTGGTCTTGACTCTTGAGTTTAGAAATCAATGTGGCTATTATTTTTAAATTTGGTTGCCCGTAGTCATATCTTAAGTTACAATATGCTCATGGCGTTTCTCAAATGAGTCAATATTTCAATCAGAACATTTTGGAAAACTGGTGTAGGATCAATTGACAGTGCTGCTGTTTTCATAAAAATAAACTTAATGAGGGTTTTTTCTTTATTCTTATTTACTGAGATACTGAAAACATTTATTGAAATGGATTCTCATTTTATGAAGTAAATGGTAAAAAAGAATTCACTTCCTAATTTTCTGATTGAGTAATAAGAGAATCCCTAAATATGGTCCGGTTATGCCAAACCATTTTATTTACCTCATCACAATAATAGCATTTTCTGCTCCTGCACAAAATGGATAATAGCTGAAAATGTGCTTTGTATATGTATTTCGTGATGGTTGTTAATTTAAATCCATCTTTGCTGTGCTGAAAAAGGGCAATTTTAAAAGCCAATATGGTTCTAGTGCGACAACGTATGAAACCATAGATCCTCGAGGATCTATGATGAAACCCAAGGCTCAAGTTACCAGACCATCATGAAGATGTACAGAAATTGGTAAAAAAAGCTGATGAACTTTGGTATAGTGTATGATCATAATTATGTTATCCCATAGTTCATTATATGTTATTGAGATGGGTTAGATAACAAAGATATCTCCCACAGTACTTTGTGCATTTAACCCATATCAACATATATTTAAACATTTAAATATGTTTTAAACAGTTTTTGCAAATTTCAACTATCTGCCTGCAACTTCTATACCAAAGTAGTTGTATTTTATTTTATATTAGTGAAAGTAAGTGAGAGAGAAATGTGATAGCAATTAGTATCAATCCCAAAGGCTTAGTTCAGTGTGTCATACTGATCATGTGTATGCTAGGATGCAAATATACACAGAACTCATGCATATGATAAAGGTGATTGAACTCGGTCCTTATTAATCAGCTATTTTGTTTGGTACTGTAATGTACAACGTCTTGTAGAATATGGATGGAGGACACCATCACCAAATATACGTAAATATATATTATATTTAGCCATTTGAAAATTAAGGTTTTTGAAAATGGCAACAAAAAAAGAGTAAAGATCTATATTAAAAATGTTTAAATAAACATCAACGACATTGTGTTAGTGTATTATCGAGTGAAATTTATAAGGCTATTATTGTTAGTGTTGTATGAATGCTACACAGTTTATAGGATTGTGAGTGATATTAATGGAGTACTATACAAGTATATTAGAGCGGTACAGAGAAGGGAAAGAACCAAACCATGAAGTCTTTTTCTAACGTTTATGTACATTGTATATAATGTTAACCGATAAAATATACAAATAAATATGTAAACAATGACTTTGGGGGAAACCCAAATGTTGTAAATAAGAAGGATGGCAAAAACAAATAAAAAAATGATGGGTTAAAATGATTGAATTCCATTGGTGATTATTTGTCTACACTAGGTACTGAAAGCCCTACAAGGGTCATTCAATCAGTTTTGGGCTTGAGAAGTGCAGATTTTAAAACAAATTGGCTGGTCGGCCATTGTCAAGGCATCCACTTTTTCCAGTAATTGGTGACAATGGATGAGACCTGTGTCCATCACAAGAAATTAAAAAAACAATGGAATTGGTGAAGACATCATCCACATTATAAGTCGCTGAAGAAAGCACATTTCTTGACGAAATTCATTGTGTATATTGCGTTTCAATTTGTTTAATTTTATTCAGATTTTTACTTCTCAGAAACCCTTGACTATCAAGATTGTACTACCTGTAACGGAAAAAGGGTTTTAAAATCAATTTAAAAATAACAAACTTTCTGTGTGATCCTTCAACAAGTTTAACGGAACGTGAGTCATAACTACATCTGGTCTCTTTCTATCTTAGACTGAAAACTTATTGAATGACCCTCATTCATATTCGTTGAATCTTGGCACATCCAGTATGTTTTTGCGTTCTGCCGATGTAGCGTGAAAATGACCACTTTTAAACGTATGTTATCTGAAAGCGCCATCATTTCTATCACACACTATATACTCTAAATTTGGGAATATGAAGAACTATGTTTGCATCATGTACAGACATTTATTACAGAAACCTCATTAATAAATATAATATTTGAACATCACCTGGCAGGACTAATTTTTTTTCTTCTCATTTAAAACAACTGGCCTAGTAAGTTCTGGTTCATATCAGTACCAGACTGCTATATAACCTAAATACACACACATAAAGCATTCTTAAATCATAAATAATAGATAGACTCGAACAAACTGGCGTGAATTAAATTAACAAAAACCTTAAAATTACAGTCTCGAACCCGGTCCTTAACCGCATTCGCGTCGATCGGATTACCCTACAAATGAACGAGCGTTAATGTTATCAACTGTAGTTTGCCAACACCAGTCTAACGTTATAGCGCCATCAGGCGCCTATTTTGACCTGGAGATTTACTCCAGGTCAAAGGTCATCTTTACCAGTTGAACACAATTAAAAAAATAACACACACAATTAAAAAATGTTACCGTTTAATACATTGTTTAATTGTTTTAATCGTAGACTGTTATTGGCTATAACGTAGGTTTACAAAAAGTCTTTTTTGAGAGTTTCAAGCGGCCGAAATACATGTAGTAAATATTACATTTTAAAATAGCATACATTAATAGCATGATTATAGCAGAATCTATGACCAAGCGAAACTCGCGTTGATCGAACAAATGATACAAGCGGAGTAAGTGAAATGAATGAAATAAATATAGCCTCGGACAAACTGATGTGAATTAAATTAATAAAGACCTAAAGGTCTTTGTTAATTTAATTCACATCATGATTTTAATTACATGTACAGCCTGATAATGTAAAACCTTAACGTTTTATTTTAGTCCCAGGTAAAACAATGGACAGACGCAATCACATTTAATTTTTACACCTGCCTGATGGAGCAAGCAATGCAGACTGAAAAATGCAAAATAGCCCTCCAGCATTGAAAATGTCCCCAATATTTCTCTTCTTTTAAAAATCCAAAATTTTCACTTAAAGTACAATATTCCGGAAACAAGGTGCCCTAATTCCTCGCATCTTCCATCCAGGAGTAAATAACAGAATAAATTCAACGGATTAGGTTATGGCATATTTCATTAAACTCATGGGAACTGTGGATTGACTTTGACATCATTGGTAAAGCCTTTAATGGGTGTGGATTGTAAGACGATTATGTACACGTATATTCACTGTTGATTTGAAACTCGCAAGGGAAAAAGATAAATAGGTTGATAGACGACCGTATTGAGGCATTACTTTATATTTTCAAGAAAATTGGGAGTAATTATGTTATACCCTTCACAGAGGTATTCATAGTGCATGATTTTAAGAACGACGCATACTACCGATGTTGGTGTGTAGGGTATAACAGAATTATGCCGAAAATTGAGTCTACCTTGAACTTAGCTGAAAAAAGATATTGCATACAGTTTCAAGAGACCTGGGCCCTATTTCAAAAAGATTAATTAAAGATTAAAGATTTTTCTTAAATGTTACTTACAAAGCGTGATTTTTGACCTCTTCTTAAAGCCTTGTTAAGAATAATATTAAATAATTCATCCTTAATTAAGCTTTATGAAGTAGGACCCTTCATTTGGGTCCTATTTCATGAAGATTTAATAATGCATTTTTTTTCCAACATTCTTATTCGTCAAGAAGAGTTAAACACCTAAGAAGAATAACTCATAAAGGCCTGGTATTTAACAACAAATCAAAGCAGTCTAATCCGACCTATTTTTGAAATGCTCTAATCACTGCTAATGGAAAGGTTGCACCATTGATCTGACCATGTTAATGATTTCATCGTATCATGTTTTAAACATGTTTTCATCACAAACTGAAATCCATTCATCAGTTCATGCTAAGACATATTTGCTTTTCGTTGTGTAATATCCACATCAATTATTAGATTACACTCGAGATCCCAGATTTTCATATGAAAACCCACTCTGGTCCTTGCCAAACTAAATTCAAATTCATGAAAAACGAGTCAATATTTGTATGTGTGTTTTTATACGTTTATTTATAATTTCATATCAATATCATATTGATCATTCTCAAAGTTTTCTTATGCCCACACAGGTTTGCTGTTGCGTGTGGCATGTACATGTATTTTATGGAGTCGTAGAATCAATTGGGCCCAAGTGTTTTGAATCAATGCGGCCGGGTGATGAGCACAATTTAATGCACGAAAGTGTAACAAAGAAAACAATAATGGACATACATTGTAGTCCTGATGCCAAAAAACTGCCAAATTGTTCCAATAATGCAGTTTGTATAAGAGCCGATGGGGACTATGTCTCCTGCTACACCTGGTACTGAAATGAACTAAAATGACAATCAGGAAAGTTGTAAAGGAAACCTTTTTTGTAACGTAAAGATACTAACATACATATTTATTGTAATAAAGACAAAAGAACAATACCCGTATCCAGTCTCACCAACTTGAGACATTACTTAAAACAGTGTTAAAATGTTTTATTTTCAATAATATGAAGGTGATTATTTGGAGTAATTCTGTTATACCCTTCACAGAGCACAGAGGTATTCATAGTGCATGATTTTTAAGAACGACGCATACTACCAATGTTGGTGTGACAAAATAACAGAATTATGCCGATTATTTTAATCATATATTTTACCGTACAACATGACGGAAAAGTCGTTCATCACATTCGGAAGAACTTCAAACTACGAGGGTCATTCAATAAATAATGAAAGTGATCATGGTATGGGATGCATGAGTGATTCCATTGAGGGATAATGTGATCAATACAAAGTATGAACCTTTGTCTTTCAAACAATACACTTTTGGATTGTTAGATACCTTTGGTTATGTAACGTCATTAACATAAACACAATAGGTTTCAGACACTGACTGAAATCTGTCAATTATTTGGCTGGATATGTAATATGTTGAATATGGGTTGATTGATACATTTGCGCATATCTCGGCAATGCAAGCATAAAAACAGATAACACTTGGCTTAGTTAGAACACACACTTATATTTGTATGACACTCTTTTTTAGATCTGAATTCTTTAATACAAACAAGAAGGGACCATCTCAAATATGCTTTTATTTAGCAAAATCCGCAATAATATACCTTAGAATACAACAAAGGATAAAGAACAATGGAGGGATTATAATTTAGTACATTGTTGTGGGATGTAAAGCAATAATAGTGGGGATTTCAACAGGAGCTGTTCATCAAATTTCCTCAAACCATTGAAATTATGTGACGATTACTTTAACAATACATATCTAGTAGCTCTAAAGATAACAGTAATGAGAGGTTGTGGCAGCCATCTTTGATTGATACATTCATGTATATCTTCATTCTGACTATCACAATATTTATACACATTGATTTAAGCATTTTTCATTATTTCTGATTAGAATTTGAAGGCACAGTAAGCTTTTATTTGGTAAATTTCATGATTTTAGCCATTTTTGGCCCTGTTCAAAATGATCTGCCGTCTGCGCATGCGCATATTTTCTGCAGGTTTTATGCGAATAAGTTCAGATAATTAGTTAGCTATCATATGGGATCTCCCAAACTGGTTAATTGCTTGGATTTTTCCTAAATTGTTTGATTTTCCGCAATATTAGTGATTCACTGACTGGGCATTTTTCAATGAAATTGGCTATTTGAAATACTGATATTTGTATACTTTTTATTCAATTCCCTCTCCTTACTTTTTCCTCTTATACTACATATATCAAATTACACAGGGATTAAAGTTATTGTCTTTTTTTATCATACTTACGCGAAAAAAATTGGGATTTACCCGTTTCTAATGTCATGTTATGTAATCTTCTTATCACATGTTTCATACAAACAATTCAAATTTCTCGCCAAATAACTGATTTAGCAGTGTCCCAAGTGTACTTACTTTGAGACAATGCTATGCCGTCATAGTTCACACTTAGAAATCCAAAAGTGTATTGTTTGAAAGACAAAGGTTCATACTTTGTATTGATCACACTATCCCTCAATAGAATCACTCATGCATCCCATACCATGATCACTTTCATTATTTATTGACTGCCCCTCGTAAATTCAAAATACTTGGATGAGCTACTTTAGAAAGATTTTTCAATTATACTTCACAAGATTTACAAACTACTTGGGAAGTAGCTTCGACCTACTACACCAGCTAGTTTTATCATATTGGGGGTCAAGAAATGAAAGTGAACCGACAATATTGTTTTACATAAGAAATGCGCGCTATATTTTCGACTTTACACTTATTTTTACTATGATTGTAGCAAAAATATATTGCATTTTCGGGACACATCTGTGTACTTATGACCATCATAATTCCATGAATCCTTTGTCTAATGAACCGAAAGTGCCAATCTCAACCGACACGACAGTCAAAATTGGAGAAGAATTTGGAATTCAGAAGAACCCAAATATTAAAATGGACTTTCGTAGTACTTTGACGAGCTAAGGAACAAGAACTTTCAACCGGTTTTGGAAGAACTTTGAATCACATAAGTTAGTCCGAAGAATCCTAAAATGGCATACATACACTGTGTCTATCAACCACTAGCTTATTATTATGGGATTATATCAAACTGTATTGCAACTGTCAATTGTCCCATTATCTTGGAATTCTTGAACAGAGTTCTTCTCTTCGTTAACATCTTCACCCTGTGCACTGCTAGCATCTTCAGTAGAGTCCTCCAATAATTGTTCCTTCTCTTCAACATAAGTCAATACAAATTGCCGAATATCGCGTTTGCGTGACTCCAACACGCAGACTATTTCCGATCTACTTCTGCCCAGTATATTGGCGACGGCGGGAATGGCTCCACTTAAAGCGACAGTCGATAAAAAGTTGAGTGTGGAGAAGAAAGTCTTATTGGCTCCGATATCTTTAACCACTTGGTAACCGCATATGCTGACGATGATGATGGGTAGTATCTGACGTAACATCACCTTGACGATGGTTTTACGATAAGGTTTGTAGTTTTCGACAACTTTTAAGAAAAGTTCCGTTTCTATCATGGGTACTTGTCTATCTGTATATTGCACAATCTCGTAATCCTGTTGCTGGAATCTAACTGGATCTGTCACCATACTACTAGCGACTATCTTGCATTCCGAGTCAATGACACCGACTCTTCCATTATGTTCCGACATGGGTGATTCTAAAGGCTGAGCGTCAGTTGTCTGATGACGATTTGATGTCACACTTTCAGGATCTTGCTTTTGACCAGTTTGTTGTCTGCTTTTACAAATGTCTTCTGCGGCATTGACTGTCTGGAGGAACAGCTCATAATATTGATCGTAAAGGACTGTTAGCGCTGTTAAAATGAAGAATAAATCCAAAAGAACTATGATGAACAACAGACCTAAATTGTCAGCGTTGGTTACGATTCCGGTGTAGGTGTAGGCAAAGATCTGGGCAATGTAGATAAACACAGTGATGATTTTGATGGTGAAAAAGTAAAATGTGAGCAAGACGAAAAGAACAATAATTGCTCCAAATATGTCATTTCTTAAACACCAAATTGCGGTTTTTCCTATCAGTAAGCCGCAGTATGCTAAGGGCAATGCACGAAGTATAAGACATGGTACATTTATGAGTACCCACCAAGAACAAATTGCTGACATCCAAGCGGTTGGATCCAAAATGGTGTCCAAATTCTTCTTGATATTTTTGTAGAGAATTTGAATGTCGGTGTCACATTCATCTCCGGGACATACATGCTCAGTCACATGACATGGACACACACTAATGGATATGTTATTCCTGAATGTCTTCCGAAAGAGTCCACGATCGTTGTCGGTGTTGTATAATACAACATATAGTATAGATGGTATCAGACAGCACATAATATCTGATAATACATACATGTAATCCCGACTCACGTGTAACAATCCTGTCCGGTCTAGTGCTTCTTTGTGGGTCCAAAAGCGTTCAGGATCTAGTAGCAAAGAACATAAGACTGGAATATACTGGATGCTGAACAAAATCACTATAGCAACAAGAGCTCTAAATGTGGTCACTACGCTAGAGTTATTCGTTGGTTGCCACAGGAGTACGGTGTATTTTACACCAACTGGAAGAGGTCTAGTGTTAAGGGAAATCCAAGACTTTCCATCGATTTCTTTTGGCGGGTGCTTCCATATGAAACAGGACATCAGGAACACCGGAAAGAAGAGCGCAACCAATACTCCGATCAGGTACAAAACTGTTAACCAAGCCGTGGTTATCTTGTCCCGGTAAATGATGTGTCCAACTTCTCTTGTGTCCTTGACAATCTTCCAACAGTCGTAAGTTGTACTTAGCTGTCGTAAGATGTGGGCATCTAATAGCAGCTTGTAAAAAGCGTTCGGGTTTGGATTCACACGCTCTAAGCAAACTTTGAACACAGTATCACCTGGTTCTGCTGTGCTGCTATCTTGGTTTACCGCGGGTACGGTGCCTTCGATGAGTTGAGCAATGGATTTAGCTAGTATGTTTAGCTTTACCTCATCAGTAGAATTCCAAAAACAGTTGGTATTACTGGAAGATGTGTCATTACGGAAGGGTAGAATGATATCAACCGGGGCTGTCATCACTCCTAAACTTAACGTTGTTAATGACAGAATTTTGAAGTCGAAAGAACATGTCAACAGCTTTGTACCTTTACCTTCTCTCGCCCATATCCAGGTTCTCGGATCCACCACATCTTCGCTGCTCTTGCTCTTCAACAAGGCTCTTATGGTGTCACTAAAATCAACTTCGGTGAAATTTGAGTCGTCATAAAGAAAGTTCAGTTTCAGATATATAAGAGAAGTGCTATTACTGGTTCGATCTTTCAAAAGTTTCATCGTAGCATGTGTTGTAGTAAGTCCACAGTCCCAATACTGGGAATCTACGAGGGACACCGATGAGGTGGTTGTTTCTGTGTAGTTGGTACCTGGAGCAGGTGATGGTGTTAAAGTGGTCTGCGGTTCAGTCACATTGTCTTGAGCACTGGTTGAGTACAAAAGTAGTATTGACATAAGCAGCATAGGGTAGCTGAAAACGCTAATTGAGCCAAACATGATGATGATATTAACTGCTCTTTTTTTGCCTAAGTGCAAAATTCGCCTTAATAATCACGAGACACCACTGCACCGCAGCTAACAATCAAGGTCTAGTTCAGTTCACGGTCTGAAATGTTATGAACAGTTTGTTATTCGATCCGCTAACTCTTTCACAACTTCTTGTGAACAGCGGGAGAAACCTATTCATAGCGATCAGTGACCCCAAAATGATAACCTCCTGAAAATAGCAACGACCCGAAGGCGTAACAAACATACTAAGTAAATGCAGTCGTATTGGATTAAGACTGCTAGACTGGAGAGTGTCAGATAAAAGTCATATATGTCAGGCTTGGCGTTTTGATAATGTTTCAGCGTAATCCAAGCGCCGGTCTGATCGCAGCAGTTTGTGAAAGGGTTTTGGCGATATTGATTTAAAAATTGACAGTTTTCCGTAATATGAAGTCCACAGAATATTCTTAATTCAAATCAATAAGTAATCCATCTTAGTGGTAATGATAACAAATCCTAGTATCATACTTATTTGAATATAATGAATCTCTGTGGACTTCGTATTATGGACCGTATGGATATTGAAAAAATAATCCTAGATTTACGTACTTATTTCAAATCAACGTGAACAAGTCCAGGGGTGTTTGTATGGATTTTGAATCATAGTTTTGCATATACCTACTTATTTCAAAAGAAGATTTTATTAATTAACATTTTGTTGTTGTATATAAGCGGAAATGTGAATAGCCCAACAGACATTAACAAGGTTAATGACCAGAGTGATTAAAAATCAAACTGGTAACTCTCGAAAGAGAGCTCTGAAAGGCCAATCAATTGGTTCACTGCAACTCAGAAAATATGCATAAAACAAGACACACAAATGGGCAGAGGTTAAAAATGCCAATGAAAGTGACATAATAATAAGATAAAAGCCCAAACATAGAGAACAATATCAAAGTATAAATTATAGAAAAATAATAATATCTAGAGGTCTGATGGGCATCAAGAGAACCTACACAACAAACTTGGGAACTAAATCTACCAGGAGCTGCCTGTTGTCACATGACCGTATCACCAGCCCAGCTGGCTACATGCTTTACAGGACCACCATCTCCCCAACCAAGCATTAACCTACACTTAACCCATGACCACCATGCTATTATATGTATCAGTCGGATGTTGAAAGGACTTGAATGAAGGGTGTCATGAAATAGTGTGAAGGCTATGACAAGTTAAGAGTTCGAGAGAAGATGACCGTGCACACGGCACTTGAAAGCCTGGATTCCAGCTGCTGAAATGTTACCAACAATATCATCTGGAATACTATTCATAAATATCATAAATGTTTATTTGAGATTATTTGCAATATTCTTTTGAGCTGGACTTATACAATGAATACGTTGCGCCACGATATAATCTACAATGATTGTTGGTCTATTAAACGTTGCAGATCTATACATAGTCATACAAATTAATGTCAAATGTATCCACAATTTAATTGCTTAATTTTTGGCTTTAAAGAGAGATAGTAGTGTGATCAATACAAACTATATATGATCCTTTGTCTTTAACAATACTGTTTTGGATTTCTAAGTGTGAACTATGACGTCATAGCATTAGCTTAAAGTAAGCACACTTTGGACACTGCCAAATCAGTTATTTGGCGGGAAATTTGAATTATTTGTGTGAAACACATGCTAAGAAGATTGCTAACATGAAACCAGAGGCAGATAAATCCCGATTCTTTGTGCGTATAATTATAAAACCTAACTTTAATCCCCGTGTAATTTGAATATGTAATATAAGAGCGAAAAGAGGAGAAGTAGTTAATAAAAGTATACAAATATCAGTACAAATAGCCCATTTTCATTGGAAAATGCCCAGTCAGTGAATCACTCATTTTGCGGAAAATCAAAACATCTAGATAAATCCAAGAAATGAACCAGTGTGGATGATTAGGATTGCTAACTATTTATCTGAACGTATTCATATGAAACCTACAAAAAATGTGCACATGTGTAGACAGACGGCAGATCATTTTGAACTGGACCAAAAACGGCTAAAACATGAAATTTACCAGCTTACTGTGCCTTCAAAATCTAATCAGAACATTGAAAGTGCTTAAATCAATGATGTGCATAATTATTTTGATAATAATAATTGGAAGATATGTACATCGATTTATCAATCATATATCATGTATAAGGCTTCCACAACCTCTCTTATTACTGCTATCATTTATAGAGCTACTAGATGTGTATTGTTAATTGTCACCATGGTCACATAATTTCAACGGTTTGAGAAAATGTAATGATCAGCTCCTTTTGAAATCCCCACTAGTATTGCTTTACATCCCACAACAATTTTTACTTAATTATAATCCCTCCATAATTTGTTCTTTATCCTTTGTTGTTTTCCATGGTTTTCCATGACCTATTACATGTCACCCCCCCCCCCCCCCCCCCCCACCCCACCCCCATTCCGGATCCGTATAGTGATTATCAAGTGAGATGATTGACTTCAACAATGCACAATGTTTAAATGTTTTTAATAATTATAGTGTAGTTCACTTTTACCAGTTCTAACTTTTAAACAACCATGGATGACGTACACCCCATGTATAATTTCATCTTGAAGTTTGATGTATGGCACAATATCCAAAGCAATTGTACCATGAAATATTGAAAAGGAAGTTATAACAGTTTATAAACCTACATTGCCTTTTATTTGACCACCCTACCCTTTCTGTAGTAGAAATGCTTGAATACTTCCGGATTTGCATATCCTGCAACTATCCATGTAACGATAATGTATACAGAAATCATTTGCCTGTGTTAATATTATCCGAGAGGTATATAGGGTCGTTGATTTTGTGACTAATACAACATAAGGAAGTAGGTAAGTAATTGTTCATTGTTTTCTTGCCATCATACTCATGAGCCCAAACAATGATTTACCCATCTTAAGGCGTAAAACTTAACAACAACCATGTGGTACGGGCAATCAGACCTCTCAGGTCGGGTTGGTTGAGACGAATAGCAAGGAAGTGTTTTAACTTTGGTCCAAAATCCATACTAACCCCGAACAACACACTGGGGTAGCTGCCCACATCCAAGGTAACGACAGTAAGTTCAAGCATAAGTCCATGGTTCAAGTAAAGATAGAAAATAATAATTAAAAATAGGACGATATGATGTAGTGTGTAATTCTCAACATGGCAATAGATGAACAGCACCATGTACCCTCGCATCCCGGGCATCCACCCCTCTCCAATGATGCACTTTATTCCGTCAAAGGCTTGATGCATGTATGCCATGATAGCACATGGAACTCTTTCCCTGAACATTGTAATCAAGTGTTCAAATGATAAACTCTTACTTCGTTCATCACGTTCATACTGATCTCTAATAATGTACTGATATCCCCAGGGGATATCAAAGTTTGTATTCATCCAGTGGCTTGGTTTGTATTGTAAGCAAATAGATCATGCAAGAAATGTAGGCCCCCTATACTATCATAACATTGTATGTGTTTTGCAGTAACTGATTAATAAAATGATGAAATAAAGATGAATAATATCAAATATACTCCATAACCATGATAACCATATTGGTTTAACGCAGACACGTATTAAATAGATCATACTCAATACTCATGTTTACATTCATCATGTTCATATCATAGGCCTTGGTATCACAATGGATGTAATCACACAGCGTAAAGATATCAACAGCGGAAAGATATAACAGGGTGTCCCAAATTAGGGACAACCATGTTTAGTGTTATAATTCTTTATGAATATTTTATATTCTATAAACTTGAGAAATGTCTGGAATTGAGCGATTTGTTTGATCATACGACATTATTTAATGAGGAGTTTAAACTTGTTATAAAAAAACATTGCGAAATGTATATATAGATAGGTATCATTTGGGCAGTTAGTTATAGTTCCACTGGATTGGTTGTTGCATATTAGGCCGTATTCATAAAAATAAGTAATTGCTTTTACTCAAGTAACAACCCCCTTTTTACTATCCTTTTACTTGAATGTTTATTCATAGAAATAAGCAATGACTTTGAAGTAAAAGCTGCACATTTTAAGCATTAGTAATTGCTTTTACTTATAAGTAAATGCTAGAGAAATTAGCACCTACTTCAATTTTATATTCATAAAAATGACCTTTGACTAGCATTTACTAGTGATTGTACAAGCACCTCATTTGTGGCTTGCTGTTTAGCCAGTACAGACATATCACCTCTTCTGTCCTGTTTTACCTCGAAGACCACAACCTAAGGTGTATAACATCAGGCTTATAATCGTGATGAAGTCAACCCTACCACTTACAGAACTTTATTTAGGTTTGACAAACAAAATGTGAAATGGCTTGCAGACACCTTCATACCATGCACCAAATACCGAGACTCGCGGTGGGCGTTTGGCACCAGTGGCACAAATGGAGACGACTTTGGCATATTTGTCAGATCCAGGGTACCAAACGTCCGTTGGCGAAATAAGAGATACTAATGAGTAACTTAAATTAGCTAGGGATGAGCAAGACTACAAAATGTCTTATAATAGTGAACCATTTTGCCACCACCCCTTTTGTAGATGGTACTGTAGTACAATAGCAACTACTTGAGAACAGCTGTGGCAAGTAACACCTGTAATCATTTAGCAAATGGTTATGAATAACATTTTAAGCAATTGCTTAGACTAGACCTTTTATTTACCCAGCTGTTGCTTTTACTTATAGCATTTACTAGTTAGTAATTACTTATTTTTATGAATACGGCCTATTGAATTGCAACAATATAAACATTATTCAGTTGTTTGTATCGCTGTAGGTATGCAAAGATAACGTTATGTATTTGAATATTTCCATGTCTAGTTACCAATATAGATATCAATCTCAATTTTACATTTTGATATTTTTCATTTGAATAAAAATGTTTCACATAGGCCTATACAACAATGCATTTTTTCAGTACCCTGCAACATTTAGGGATATGTTTTCTTTGGATACAAAAGCGAACCCACGAAGAACTGTAGGTTATAATAATGATTTGCTGTGACCACTGATTTTAAGTGGATTTTATTTCTAACATTATAGAGAGCAATTTGACTCAATTCTTTATACGGTATTACCAATACCAGTCTATTTTTGTCCCTCACCTTTACGTCTTCATGTATGCGTAGAAAACATTATATAAATACATTAACACACCTAGAATACCTAGATACCTTTTGTGAGGAGTTTAGGTGGGTGTCGTTGCTTGTGGTAACCCTGTACAGGGTCAGTCAAAAAAACTGCAATAGTGGAAAGAAGCCATCTTGTTTTCAAAACCAAGTTGATGATCTTTTTAAACGTTATAAGAATAACATATTTGTTACTTATTTTATGTGAAAATATGAAGTCAATAGCATTTTTCGTTTGCCTTGGGTGAACCTTTTTACCCATTCACCCCTTTCACACGCTTGTCCACGAAACACCTAAAACATGCAAAAGATTGCAAAATGCATCTCTCATTAAAATTTGAAAATTCAAGTAAATTTGTGATATAATTGGAATTGAATGTATCCTTCATTGTTTTACATGGGAGATAAAATAATCAATTTACATAACCCATGCTATGGATTGCTTATAATGTTCTAGATTTGAATAACAATAAAATTATTCCAAATTTTAGTTGGCGGGATATTCAAATGTGAACATGAAATGTATGCAATTTCGATTGAAAATCACTGTTCTCGTGGACAAACAAGTAAATTGGGTTGTGCAGCAAAGAGGTTCACCAAACATGCCAAAGACAAACGAAAAATGCGATTGACTTCATTTTTTCACATAGAGTCAAGAACAAATAGATAATTCTTGCAACTTTTAAGAAATTTCAAACTTCAACTTGGTTTTGAAAACACGATGGCTTCTTCCCATTATCGCAGTTTTTTTGGACTCACCCTGTATATACATGAAGTCCTTTGCTCCACTGACTGACAAAATAATATGACCTTTCTTAAAGCATCTATGAATATCTCTGATTTTTTAAATATATATTATATGCATTTCATTGTGTTTTAGATTGGATTAAGGACCCCGGTGATGATTTAGAAATTGCTACAACAGAAGTTACCGCATCATCACAATGAGCATGATGAGTGCATCATCGGACGCACCAGGAGAAACCAAGAATGGTTTCGATAACACGGGAATCATCAACGGCAGCAATACTCAGCTTGAACCCGAAGAAACCTCACAACTAGAAACGCTGATTCCAAAGGTTACTGAAGCCATTGAATCGTTAACAGATTGCAAGGATTATAACTCCGCAGAAAGCTTCGCTGCTTTCGAGTTTCTGTCATGTTGTTGTCCAACTGTAACGCTTAGACGATATTTAGCCGACGAGGTTGTGAAGCTTAATGGCGCAGAAGTGTTCCCATCGGCTTGGCAACAGTTGAAGGCAGTCGCAGATAAATCAGCAGGGGATTCTAAACTCCGGACGTTGACTATCCTGCGAATGATGAAGGGTTTCTTTACCAATTTTACTGATGCAAGTCCACGCCTTTGTCAACAGCTTGGTCAACAGGGTGCTTTTAAGTTACTGTTTGAGGAATTCACCAAAGATTACCAAGTAGTTGAGGAGTTAGAGAATGAAATGAAGAGGGACCAGTTCGATGCATCGCTAGCGATTCTACACAACTGTATCCGTCTTTGGAATGACAACAAAAGTTGTTATCGGAAAGCAGATGCCGTGGCGCTTCTCACCAAATACGTCAAAGCCGACCATCCATTGGCTAACAAGGCCAAGTGTCTTCTTACATTATCTTACATTGTCGACGAAGAGGAGAGTGGTATACTTGCCACGAAGGATGGCTGTGTGGCGTACCTGTTGGACTTGTTGAAGAAGGCTTTATCTACCCCTGATCACAGGATTGAATGCGGAGGTGTTGACTTCTCGCTAGTTGAAGTGCTTGATGGACTCTATCGGATAGCTGTCAATGACGCAAACAAGGTAACATTAAAAGCAGTACCGCAAGTGTGAACAAGAAGCATTTTCTACAAGCGAATACAATTAATTTACTCTCGTTACTTTCAAGACAGTGTATATTAGATATTTACCTCAAAATATTCCAGATTCATCACAAGTTAAGTATAGTGATTGAAACGCTAGTTTTATTCTATAGAATACAATTTAGAGTAACATCACAACTCCAGAGTGATGAGTGAATTTTGTTTTCCAATACCAAGCATTCGTCTCGGACTCTCAGCGCAGAGTCCATTATTATACCATTGCACTCATGAATATCCAATATTTGTATACTACGAAACCACAGGTAAAGATCGTTGAAGCAGGCGGTGTGAGCATTCTATCAGATATTCTCGAGCAAGATTTTAGTCCCGAGGAACACACTCTCTCTGCAAGAGGCCTGTGGAGGTTGGCATTTGTGGCAAGCAACAAACAAGTTATAAAGAATCGTCACAACATTCTTCAAGGTAATGAAACTTTGTTTTCCATTTCATACAATATTTGTGCCCCTAGCCCTGGACACCTCGTTGTTTCCTAGCCTATCTACTCCGTAAAAGATCACGGAATCCTCCTGTCAGACTTTTTATGCCAGGGATCAGGTCCAGATGGGGAAGGGGTGACACAGCTTGATTTTTGGTTTGGGGCGCTTAGATTCGAAAACAGAAAAATAAAGGTAAAATTATTGAAAGAATTTGAAACAAAGAAACTTTATGTAACATTTCTATATGAAAGTTTTAAGAAAATGGTTTCTCTTATAACAGTCAATTTAATACTCAAATTTTGACTTCCCAAATTATTTTATCCTTATAGTTTTGGGCGCGTTAAATACATCGAAAGTCAGTTCCCTACGAAAAGCCGGTGCAGGTGCATTGTGGGAGATAAGTCAAAAGGATGCAGAAGAGGCCGACCAGGATCCCGCCAAACCTAGCCCAATTGATGGACACGTGATGATAAGCTACCAATGGGAGGTACAGGACAGAATGGTGCATCTGAAGGAGGCACTTGTAAAAGCTGGCTATAATGTCTGGATGGATGTAGACAAAGCAGGTATTGAACAATTTATATGATGTCAAATGCAAACTACGTGTATTATAAAGAATTTATATTCCGTGGATAATGTGAACATTATTGGCACATGCATTACTTTTTTTATTCAGTTATAACGAACTGTTTCCGTCAATCATTGAATTAATTATCAATTACAAGTTTCAGACACAACATCAAAATGGGCCTCATATAATGGTAAATGTTTAATTTTGATTTTTTTTTTTTTTAACTTTGTAACTAGCCAAATTAAATATCAGTCAAATCATTGTACTGAAGTAATGAAATAAAATGTATGATGGTAATATTGTAAGAGTTGTCAATTGTCTTTAACTTGTGTTGTATATTGAAAACTTTCATCTGCATGTGTGACACGCACTCCATTTGAATTTTTGTTTTTATAGAAGGCAATATGCTCGAGTCGATGGCCGATGCAGTGGAAAAAGCTTCCGTGGTATTAGTAGCCGTGTCAGAGAAGTATAAACTCAGCCTTAACTGTCGCTCTGGTAAGTGTTTACATTTTCATTACGTGTACATCGCCAAAAATCGAGCAAATTTCCTCTCGATTGGAGCCAAATTAAGGTGATAAAAGATTTGCAGAAGTGACTATCTGTGAGAATGTTACAAGCAATTGCATCAGGTACATAACCTTTTTGGCTTGTGTTAAGCAATGCTATTTAAATCCTTACCAAATGTGGTCTCATTTGCCATTAAATAATAATAATAAGTATGACTTATAGCACTGAATTTGAAATCTTCGATTACGAGCAGAATCGAAAATAGTTATTGCAATAAAATGGTGTTCATTATTTACATTTGAAACAGAACTTTCTTTGCTATTATGTAATTTATTGCTGATTATTTAAATAAGTAGTTTGACCAAACATAAGTTATTTCGGAGAATAAACTCTACGCAGGGAATCCTTGCACATAACGCACAGATTCAACGTATGTGTGGTTTATTGCTCAAATCAAAAACAAACCGAGTTCTGACCACACTCTATTAAAAGCTTTGTATTTCAAAAGGCTGACATCAGATTGGTCTCACAATTTCACCAATTAAGGTCAGATATATTTACTTTGATATCGTTAAAAATAAAGCAGCTAAATCTCCTGCTTTATAAGTTATCAGCTCTTTAATTTTTGGAACCAGTTTTTTTTGGGACACGCTGTATTTATCATGTTTATTCATTTATCAGTAATTTATGCATTGAGTGTCCTGATAGCAGCAGATCAGGTATAAGATCAAGTTGTTGCGGCTATGTATCCGATTGAAATCTATCTGAATAAATACTTCCTGTTTCATCCGTGGATTTATTCATATTTTACTGGCATGTTGAACTAGCAGATTTAAAATAGCTCAGTCGAGGAGATTGCAGAAAACAGTCACTTAAGGGGGCTGTGGACTCTCAGGTACAGCCTCCGTAAAACTGCCGTAACTTCTTCAATATTCATTTAATCTTTGTAAATGTATACAGTTTTTTGCAGAAAAGGGTTCAATGAATCCAACCATGATAATGAAATTGACCATTTTGGAAAAAATTATAAAAAACATGTTTTTTGACCCATTTTAGGTTGGAAAAGAGAACTCAAAATATATTTTGTTAAATTTTGTCATACTAGTTTTATGATAATCCTGATAACATTCCCCAGGAGCCTTTTTTTTTTTTAATATCTTATTTTTTATTTTTTGAGTTACAGACCAAAAAGTGCCAAAAAATGTGTTTTTTTCCCAAAAATTGTGATTTTCCTGATTTTGGCGGTAAAAAATCACATTTGTTGGCACCTTTTGGTCTGTAACTCAAAAAATAAAAAATAAGATATTAAAAAAAAAAACGCTCCTGGGGAATGTTATCAGGATTATCATAAAACTAGTATGACAAAATTTAACAAAATATATTTTGAGTTATCTTTTCCAAACCTAAAATGGGTCAAAAAAGGTGTTTTTTATAATTTTTTTCCAAAATGGTCAATTTCATTATCATGGTTGGATTCATTGAACCCTTTTCTGCAAAAAACTGTATACGTTTATAAAGATTAAATGAATATTGAAGAAGTTACAGCAGTTTTACGGAGGCTGTACCTGAGAGTCCACACCCCCCTTAATAACCAGTTTATTTCATGCTACCTCAACCTCAAGGGTATCCGTCTTTTTGTGAATTCGGTATATGAATATTCTGGTAAATTTAGAAATCATCGCGGGAAATAGAATTTGGATTTTTGCAAACTATAAGACTGCCTGGAGAACATAACACATAAATAGCTATTTCATGAATTCGTGATTTTTTTTCTCAAAACATTTTTGTGACCAATTAAATCAATTTCGCGTTTCATTAAAATCAGACATCTATCTCCTCAGAAAATGGTGATTTTCAATCATTTATGTGTTCCAGAATGATTTAATACCGTGAAAGTTGTATTTATTTTGCTATTAACATATAACATGATTAATATATTTACAAGTGGTCAATGGAAAACCACATATCTCTTTATCCGTAATAAGGAATAAACAAGACATATTGCAACCAACAGTCAAGAAATATACACACGTCGAGAAATATACACACGTCGAGAAATGTACGTACACGTCGAGAATTATGAGAATGACACACCCGCAAAATAGGAACTATAATTGTCATACTCGACTTACGCCTGTGGCATGATATTTGACAAAATAAACATTTGTCATAAAAGACCAATAAGTCGCCGTCTACGCTGTCCGGCAAAGTTTTTGATTAATATTCAACATAGCAAATAGCAAAAACTATTTGACTTTCAATAACAAATATATATATGAATGACAAATTAAACGAAAAATTAAAAGAATACATTTTTAATCAATAATTTGTCATTTAAAATGAACGACAAATTAAATTACTAATCTTAATTTGTCATTTCATTAATAATTAATCATTTAATTTGTCAGTCATTCATTTGTCATTTAAAGTTAAATATATTTCAGTCAAAGACATTTTACGATGAAAATTAACTAAAAAAACTCTAAATTGTTCTTTTAGCATCACAAATAAATGTGCACCATTACAGAATATTTCTTGAATCACAAACCTTGCCATTTCTTATGACAGGTTTTTAATTAGTCAATGGACAAATAGACATTTTCTGAGAACGCGTGATTAAAAAAGTGATATTATCTCGGTAAATTTAATTAGCAGCCGTGGTTAGTATCAAATTAAAGCTTGCAATATAAATGTTAATGATATGGCATTCACAAATAATATTGTTGTTAATAAATAGTCGTCCTATTTCTACGGCGTGTGCGTATATTTCTCGACGTGTATGTATATTTGTCGACGTGTGTATATTTCTCGACGTGTGGGTATATTTCTCGACGTGTGGGTATTTTTCTCGACGTGTTGGTATTTTTCTCGATGTGTGGGTATTATATATTTCTCGACGTGTGGGTATATTTCTCGACGTGTGGGTATTTTTCTCGATTTGTGGGTATTTTTCTCGATTTGTGGATATATTTCTCGAAGTGTGGGTATATATCTCGTCGTATTTTGATGCCTGTGGCATGCCATATAATGCCATCCAATAGCAACGGGTGGCCAGGGTATCCATTATGAGAAGGATGAGCCAATGTTGTGTCCGTATATTATGGGGTTGTCTTTAACACGTTCCTACGGTTTATTCCTGTTGTTTCGATAAACATAAAACTGGCAATATGTATTGTTAAATTATTTCTTGTTACAGTCAGTAAAGCTGTTTTACAAATGGTCTAAGAGATAATACGATGCCGGGGTGTCAATGATTCTCACGTAACATCGTCATTTTATCGATAGCAGTGAGGCATTTAGACGTTTTATAAATATTAAAATATTGTAAGCATGATGTCATCACGTGAAGTATTTCTATTGTCATTTACAGAAGCCAGCTATGCCTACAGACGTAAGAAAGCTTTCATACCGATAATGGTTCAAGAAGGCTATAGACCAGATGGTTGGTTGGGAATTCTGGTAGCCATGGAGAAATACTACAAATGTTACACAAATGCTATGGTAGACGAGCAGTTGCCATCTATTATTCATGCGCTTGGAGACCAATGTCGTCTGTCTTTGAAATTGACTGATTGATATTGATATTACATGAATACTTGAATGATCGCGCCATTTTTATCATCTCATGCGTGACGTTCTGATACTGCAAATTGATATAATACTCAGAAAACATCATAATTAATTTACGGATTTGAAAACAAAACTGTGTTCAATTAATTTCTATCCGTTGATATAATTACGTTAAGTGAACTCCCAATAGAAAATTACCAGATACCACACGTATGACGTAGGCCTATGTATTATCATAAAAACCCGCCTGAAAGGAAAATTAAATATAAATCTTTTAATTGCATTATTATATGTTATGATGATAAAAGCTTGCCACAGACAACGCAAAGCCCTTGCCTTAATCATGTTAATGGTTGTAGTAGGGTCGGAAATAAATGGTAGAAGCTGAATTTTGCGTCATAAAAAAGGATTTGTTCATGTAGCAATATCAGATATCTAAATAATTAAATCCAATCAAACTGAAAAACGAATCGCACATATTCGTTTGATGCGCGGAGATGATTCCGAAATGTATAGTTTGCGCTATTATATATCCAACTTTGTTACAGAGGCGCAGGCATGCAGCGAAATAGGGAACGTCACACCTTTCGCACGGTGACGGTGCCAGAAGTAAAACTGCTACGATTCATATAAATGACATCTCAAAATCTTCGTCTCGTTATTCCAGAAAACATCAAATGATAGGCCTATTGTGTCTATGATAATGATATTTAACTTTATACGAGGTTGTGTCATATTTTCCCCTGTGTGTATCCTATTGACATTGTCATTTTTGTGTAACATACTGTTACCAGACATTATAACAGGTACAAAATAGCATTATGGAATCCTCATGATCAGAGGAATTGGATGTATCATTTCTTGAAATCATAGGGAAATGTAAATAATATAGAATTTGTTTCCAACCTGTTCATGTTTAACTTCTTCACGTTTTATCCGTTACCATGGATACCACTGTATAGGTCATCACGTTAACAATGGATATAGGGGTAACTATATACAGTTTTGGAACCTTATGGCTCGACGATTCATTGTGTAATTTGTCGATAAATGTGAGCAAAATTACATGACACAAGCATTGAAGCATGTCTTATACTCATCATTTCCATCAAAACTATTTAAAGGTAGATGACCCGATCACATTTTCGATTTTCAACTTGAAGTTTTCTATTCTACATGAAAGTTCATCCTTAAAAAAGTCGTGTTCCAAAGTTTGAGTTGCATAGCTCTAATGGTTCTTATTTTAGACGCACTAGATGCTGTGAACTGTACCCATTGAGTAGTACACAAACTATATCGGTGGTTACCACCATTCGCGGTAATTCGACGTTATTTCATCGATTTCTCCGTAATTATACCGATTTAGGCCGTCAAATTTCAGTATGATGATGAGAAAAATACGAGCTTTCATATGATATGAAAATCTCCGTATGTTTGAAATAATTCTGTGTTACGAAAATGTGATCGGGTCATCTACCTTTAATTTGTGTGTATGTATAGATGTTTTATCGCCAACGGCCATGCTGTATATTTATGATATAGCATAATAATTTACCCTTAAGTAATGTTATATACTACCACGATCATGTTCAAATAATAATAACCAAATTGATCGATTAATTTTCAAAACGTATGTTTTTTATTTTATTTTAAATGTCACGTTCGATTCGATCGTCATGCTTATGATGCTGGTTTCCACACGGTTTCCATAGTAACATTAACTTGTGTACATCGGTATCGAGGGTTTAGTCATAGCTCTATATTGAATGGCTGCCATCCGTTAGATTAATGTTAAAAGAGCACACCTTTATCAAACAAAAGCAAATAAAAATGCTATAGCTGCCGTGTGTTTCTATCATTTCATATTAATATTCCAGCAAATACGAGCAGGTATAGCTAATTCAATTGCAATCGCCATCGATGTCATAAATTTAACATGTTCTTGTGCTACTTCGTTGTATTAATTAACTTATTGTTATATATATTATACATGTACAGGGTCAGGGGCGGACTGGCCACTGTGGCGTTGTGGCGATCGCCACATGGGCCGCTTGGTTCTGGGCCTCTCAGGGCCGGTTGGGCCTCTGAGGGCCGGTTACGCGAAATTTTGTGACGGTACGAAATTTTGTGACCGTACGAAATGTTTGACTGTGCGAAATTTTGTGACCGTGCGAATTTTTTTGGACCCTACCCCCCCCCCCCCCCCCCCCCCCCCCCCCCCCCCCCCCTCCCCCCACTTACGTGAAATTCACGAGGTGACTGACTGGGGAAAAATTTGGGGCAACCTTTTACGAAAATTTACTACCGGGACGACATACTTCTGCCCCCTGGCTCACATGCCGCGGTACGCGCCTGGGCCGCTTTAAGCATTTTGCCACGGCCGCTTTCAGGTCCCAGTCCGCCCCTGTACAGGGTGAGTCAAAAAGACTGCAATAGTGGAAAGAAGCCATTTTGTTTTCAAAACCAAAATGAATTTTAAATTTCTTTAAACGTTGCAAGAATGATGTATTTAATCCTTACTTTGTGTGAAAAAATGAAGTCGATCGAATTTTTCGTTTGTTTTTGGTGACCCTCTTTGCTGCACAACCAACTTTACCTGTTTGACCATGAGCACATGGATTTTCATTTGAAATGGCATACATTGCATTTTCATATTTGAATATCTCGCCAACAAAAAAATGGAAAATGTTAGTTTTTTATTAAAATTTAGAACATTATACGCTTTCATTGCATGGGTATGATTATAATTGATTATGCTAACTTACATGTAAACAAGAAAGGATGCATCAAATTCCAATAACATCACAAATGAACTAAAGTTTCCAAATTTGAATGAGAGACACATTTTGCGATCTGATGCATATTTTGGGTATCTCGTGGACAAACGTGTGAAATGGGTGCACTGATCAAAAGGTTCACCAAAGACAAACGAAAAATGCGATCGACTTCATTTTTTCACACAAAGTTAGGATTAAATACATAATTCATAATATTTTCAATATCAACATGATGTAGGCCTACTGTATTTTTTTATTCATCATGTAGTTAATTTATGTTGGCCCTTTTTTGATCACTTTGGCCACTGTGACCAAGCTTGGTCGATCTGGAGAGCAATTGGTGCATTAAGAGTTCAGTGTGCTCTGGAGTCCAGATAATCATCTTCAATGCAAATTTTGCTTAGTGCTGTTACTCGTTATCTTTATTTCATCGTAGACTTAATTTTAAGTCTAGCATCGTATCCATCATGAATGCATGTTGGATTCAACAGTTGCCCCTTGATTTTGAAGCTTGCGCCACCTTACTTTCCATAACACCCATTAACGATTTTCATCAGGAGAACGAGGTATTACGACTTTCAATATTCATTGGATCAAATCATTTAATATAAATCCTATGATTACATGTCATTTCCCCCGCGCGTTGTGCAACGATGTCTCTTTTGTAGCTACTCTTAGGGACGCACCATTAGATTACTCAGGGGGGGGGGGGGGGGGGGGAGGGGCGTGGAAGTTTTCTGAAGAAAAAAACTTTGCCGACTATCCAGGAAAAAACATCTTTGCCCATCCAACCAGGAAAAAAAAGAGTTGACCCACTGCTGAGTAAAAAAAAAATCTGACTCACCAAACTCGATGTATCGAAAAACATTAAAACCTATAAAAAAACCACTTTGCCGTCTTTGCCAAAAAAACACCATTTGCCGATAATGTCGCCGCCTTTGGAGAGAAAAAAATCAGCCGGACCCCCAACTTCCATGCCCCCCCCCCCCCCCCCCCCCCCCCGACCCTGAAAATCCAATGGTGCGTCCCTTACACGATTCTATCGTTATGTGCTAAGTGCGGAAAGAGATTTTGTAATTCAGAGAAAGAAATGACTTTATGCGGACCTACGGAAGAAATGGTTAAAACACTAATGAATAACTCCGATCTAATCATGCTAATGAACCCGACCATTATAACATAATGATCATAACAACATCGCTCCTCCAGCTTTTAATTTATATATATAACAACCTGCTACAGTTCTCATCCTATTGCAAAATGTGACAGGTGTTTTCTACTACGAGAATATCACAAGTTCAAGCTGATTATTTCCTTGGAACATGTGAAACGGAAATCTAAGATGCAATTGGACGAAGAAGGCAATTTGTCAGTTTTATAAAAGTGTACAGGATTTCGTTACCCTATTACAGGTTGCATTCAAAATCCCTCAAATCATGTAATTTGTAATAATCAGTGGCGGCACTACAGGGGGAGTGGGCCGTAAAAAAGGGCCTACATCCACTTCTGCCTTTTTACTCATTTTGCATTGAATGGATGGCTATTCATTATGTGGAATGTGGCTTGTATTGTTTGTTGCCTCAATTGGCGTGCATGGATGCACTAATCCAAGTCATAGAAACAGTAATGAACACAGCCATACAATTGATTCCATGGGCTTGTCAATACAAATTCACTAATGCAAAATGAGTAACATGTCGGGGTGGTCTGGTGGCCCTTTTGCAACAAAGCTCTTCATATAGCAATTTCAGAGTATAAAGTAAACAATCATGCTCAAAACGTCAAGCAGTTTTTCAAAATTGATAATACGGCTTCGCGTGATATTATTATTGGAGATTTTCAAAAAAGTGACTAAAGATATTTCAAATTGTTCTCTATAGCTCTCTTAATTACGGAGATTTGTTGTTGTTTTAACAACAATCTTAAAAGTTTAAAGATCGGATATTAGTGACAAAAACCTTATTTTGAAATAAAATATAATCCACGTAAATCAATATTCAGAAATCTTTAGAATCCAAAATAACGTGAAATTGAAAAGAACTATGAAAGCAATGATTTATCTTTTAATCGGTGGAAAACTGTCACTGCACATTAAGACGTAAATGTTATCCGACGAATATGAGACAGATTTTCGATTTTCTGGAAAATAGAACAAATTGAAATCTATCAAGTGATCAAGTAGAAAGGTGAATAACCCAATTAGGTAATCTCGCTCCACATATCATAGCTATAAATATAGTGTGTATTTTCAGTTCGCCATTTTAAACATTTTAATCACGATTAACTTCGAGACACGAATTTCACATCAGGTGAAGCACCAAGTATTCTATCCCGGTAAGGCGAACCCCTGTTGGGCCCGTGCAAACCGCCCCATTTTGTTTCAATTTTAACAACAACAAACCTGACAAAATCTTTTGAAAATTTTTGAATTGTGAATCTGAAATAAAAATCATTTTTTTGCAATTTGTTCAATTCCGAAAGTGTTCACAAAACGCGTTGAAAAACCAAATATAATATAACAAGAACTGTCTTTAAAAAAGACAACGCGGTTAAATCATTTATTATTTATTTTGAAATGCAAGATATAAAATGATGTTTAATTTATATATATTAGGATATACAAATAAAAAACAACCCAACAAACAAACAAACAACAAAGTAAGCCAAAACAACAAACAAACAAACAAACAAATGAATAAAAAAATAAATACATAAATATAAATGAACAAATAAATAAATGAATAAATAGATAAATAAATGAACAAATAAATAAATAATTAAACAAATCAATCAATCAATCAATCAATCAATCAATCAATCAATCAATCAATCAATCAATCAATCAATCAATCAATCAATCAATCAATCAATCAATCAATCAATCAATCAATCAATCAATCAATCAATCAATCAATCAATCAATCAATCAATCAATCAATCATCAATCAATCAATCAATAATACAATAATTAATAAATAAATAAACAAATAAATATATAAATATATAAATACATACAATAAATAATAAATAAATAAATAAATAAATTCATAGCATGGTTAACACTTGCCAAACGGCACAGCAGGTGTCTGCAGACGACATTCCAACATTTCATTAAATGTTTTCAGTACCGTATGTCAACATTATTGAATGTAGGCTGCTACCCATTTGGAATTACTAAGTGGAATGCATTATAATAAGTACAAACATGCCTAATATTGGTTAATTCTTGAAATAAGACTTTGAAAGTAGAGAAAGGTTTCTGAAAAATCTGTTTTGTATGATGGTAAAACTAATAGCCGCGTAGAAAGTGTTAGCACATTCCCAAAGGATACCCTGTTCTTTCTGATTTCAGCTTTCTCATCATGATCTTGGTGAATCAATATTGAATATTGGACGCGAACGGTAGTGGTAATAAACGAATTCATAATGCACCGTGTATTACTGACAACATTTAATTTCAGTTCTCAGTAAAAACTAATACTAGCAATGCATCCTCAGGGAAATACAATGTATACAACGTGATAAAATGATTAATCAGTTGATTGTGAAGTTATTTTTAATGAAATCGACCCATTTTGTGTTCTGAATATTTGACCTATAAACACGATAGTTGTTCTAAATTACATTATATTTGTCTATTCCCCGTCACTGCAGTCACAGATTATTATGCGCTCTAGGATTTCATTTTGTGCAGTTGACATGGTTGAGCTGTTGGTTGAGCCCATGTTCGTCGTGCCTCTCTCGTTCTCTAGCTCTGCTCTAAAAAAAAAAACCACTACTGTGTCGTATTTCGTGGAAAGAATATTAAAACGAATGTCCCCGCCCGCCGAATTCCATCGCAATAAATCGAGTATCGATCGTACGCGGCTTGTATTCATCTTTAGGTTAGCACTTACGTGCAATAATGGGTGGAAAGCTTCTGACATGTCTGTAGCAGTAGCACTCGTGAAAGAATACCTGGGTCGTGACATTCTCGCCTGCAGGATTGGCTGCAATATTTATTTGTAGCACGCGGATCATGTGACACAGCAACAGATTTTTACAATCCTTCTGTGATAATGCAGACGACATCCTATCAGATGGATCGCGCGTTATGATTGAGATATGGATATTTACAACATTATAGGGAGATCTCATTACTGAACCGGGATATATATCATGTTTGTACTCAATCGAGTGTCTTCATGCTGAGTTCCAAATTATTATGGAAAATATTTCTTTGATTTTTATTTGTGATTTTTTGTAAAAAAACCCGTTGAAATTATTGCTCATCTCGACTTTGGCGATACGAGAGAGAGTCTAATTAAGGAAACGTGCTTTTATATTGTGTAGATGGACCTGAGCCAGAGCGGTGACGAGATATTCATTCTATAGTTTTATACCACGGTTGTTTTATGAAGTACCTTGGCAACCAATACCAACATACACGCTTCATTGAAAAGGTTCAATACCAGTTACCGCCGGAGCAGTACAATTCCGTCAGAAAAAAATAGGAACGGCAGAAAAAGGCTATAACGTATAAACTGGTGAATTACTATATCGTGTGTTTTATCTTACGCATAAAGAAACGACGTTTTCGTTACCTAACGGTCGTCACTGGCCTCCGGCGAAGAGATTGTTATCAAAACATCACTGACCAAACGTCTTACCTGGACAACTAGAGCAGTAGGCTATTATATTTGTGCGAAATATTTCATGATTATACATAACAAATCGTCACTCCTCCTACGCTTGTACGATTTGTATTAAATTCGGTGCAACTTGGTAAATTGATACTGATCAGCAGTGCTTCTCAACAACAACATTCCCAGCGCTTCTTTTCTAGCTAGGACCAAGACAAGTCTTCAAGATGGAGTTATACTATACCGTGGATAATCACTACCTTCATATCGATAACAATCCCCAGGATTTGAAAGACGTGACCTCTTCTTCAAGTCTCGACATCTCGGATTTATACGTCGGCGTCACGATCATGTTACTGAATGTCAATTTACGAAAGGATGTACAACGAATGATGCCCGCACTATAGGAGGAGATAATTGAACACATTATTTGCCCGAATAAACACCATACACTGTGTGAAATACTAAAAAGGCGCAAAAAAATCCACCTGTACGTCGATTTTTTTTTTTAATCTGTAAATTCTACCCCTTTAGAGTGCCGTACATAAACATGGGTTGTTCTTCTTCGCAGACGACACATCACGAAATGGCGCGTTACCCGAGCCAAAAGCACCCCCACCACCGGATCCGAGATTACCACTGACAGCAAGACAAAAATTCAGCTTACAAAAATCATGGAAAGGAATACAACGAGGTATGGAGACCGTGGGAATGAATGCCTTTATAAAGTAAGTACCTGTAAAAACTGTACCTCATACCCGTTAATAATATATTTTGGTGTACCTCGCCGAGCTCTGTTTGTCCTCATAGCTAGAGAAAGGTACATGTTTTTAGAATAGCGCGAATAATGCAGCTTAATCCAATTGAATGTGAGAGCAATATGACGTGGTAAACATGAAGCATATGATACACAATTTATTTTTTCAAACAGGAATTTGGATTAATGTGTGTATATATATCACGTTGTCATTATAATCGATATAATTACAAATATATATAAGGCAAACCACTTTAGAATATTAAATATGCACCACTGTGTAATACGCATAGTGCACGGCAATATATACACTGTGTTACACGTTCAGCTACATTGAGTGCAATAACCCATACTATCTACTGAAGATAGCAATGGACCCATACATATAATACACGTCCCTAGAAAGTAGGTAATTGAAGAAATGGGGTCGATTTATAGTATAATGATGCATCGTATCTTGATAATGAATTAAAGATATATACAAAAGCAAAACGATTATTCTTATATGCTATTATCTGCCCCATAACCTTAATTAAAACTAAAACGATATCGCGACATAAGATATATTAGTAGTTTCGTTTTATTTGACAAATCTCATACGAAGCGGGTCGTATATTATGTCGGTATAGCTCCTCGTTGCCTACTGACATTTCCCTAGACGGTGCTTCATTTTGTTACGGATATTATGATACGATGACTTTTTTATCCAACCTGAAGCTTTATTAGTGATATTATCTACAGTTATATGTAGATCGATAATTTAACACCTCAACGATTTGTTGGCCACGGCCACTTAAAACTCTTTGGGGACAGCCTCATTTTTACAAATATTACACAGTGATTGGAATTAAGGTGGAAATCTATATACTTGAATAATAAAACAACGGAGTAATTTCTTATTGTGATTGTGATATCTTGTGTTAAGCGTTTAACTGAATGCTATCATATATGTCATTTTTGTGTGAGTAAGTTTAACGCTTGGCGATTCAAACATCGAAATGTTCAAAATAAAATTCAAACAATATTTACAAAGTACAAATCAAATCAAAATTGAGTTCTTCATAAATTCCATACATTTTTTTCTTTTTAAAACCCCCCTCAAATTCGAAAAAAAAAATTGTGGACCGAAATCATATTTGCCATCATGGCCTTAGCTTATATAGTGGCACACACCCATATATTTTTCGCCATTCAATGTAACCGATATCTGACAGTGTGACTTGTAAACAAATTTAAAATGCAATGCTATATATGCACACAGAAACATCGTTCAATAAAGCTATTGGATTTCTCTTAAACTAAAACATCCTCAGGAAAAATTATGAGGATATACACGATTAGAATTGTTTGATTATAACACATATCACGATCCGACAATTCCCTAAAGTGTGCTTTATTTTGTCACAGATATTTATATGATACTATGACTTTTCTATATTACCCATAGCTTTACATATTAAATATCAGCGATGAAATCTGCAGTTATATATATTATATATAAATCTGCAGTGATTTATCTATATATTATAAACATGTATTTGTTTAAAAAAAAACTTAAAGTATATAATAAACCTTTCGGAAAAGGAGTCGTTACGCTGAGGTTCATGCCAATAACACAATCGTCAGACAACATATATTGATAAAATTCAGGAACAAAATAACACTAACCAGTTGTTTGCCACTAAAAACGCTCTTCAGGGGAACAACACAATTGTCTTTCCACACAGATTGAGATTCAGATTCAATTCAACTTGAATAATAAAACAACGAAGTGATATCTTATTTTGTTTTATTTTAGAAGAAAAAAATGAGAAAAAAATGCATCTTTTAACAGAATGTGATAGGGTCTATAGTCATGTAGGCTATATACCGATTAATGAGTTGTGTTTACCGCTCAGGCTATACAAAAGAAAAAGTTCTACAAGTGGGCAAACAAGTAATCAATAGCTAACTGAGTCTACAAGTAAACAAATTGCTAATACAATACTATATTTATACAGAAACATATTTCAATGATGCTATCGAATTTCTCGTCAAATAAATTTCCGCGGGATTATATATTTACAAGTGTTTATTATGAGTAAATTCGAGATAAGCATTCTTAGTTTATAATACATAATTCATACTGACAATTCCCACAAATTGTGTTTCATTTTGTCGTGGATATGTATTTCTATATCAGTGATGTCGAATGATGATCAAAGACATGATGATGATGTCTTTGCGATAATTTAGCACATTAGCCACTTGTTTGCCATGGCTACTTTAAACTCTCTTGGAGATATAACACAGTGATCGAAATGTATACATCCACTTGAATAATAAAACAAGGGATTGCCTTATTCGGCTTTGAAATTTTGAGTAAATATAGCATTAAACTGAGTGTTATTATAATCTGAATTCATTTATATTTATGAGTTGTGTTTAACGCTCGGGCAACGACGAACGAAGGAAGAAAATACCTTGTTCTACGGGCGCAATCGTCACAATCTTTTTTAAATACTTGGATAATTGTCAAACATCGGATTGTTTATGATTTCTAAAATGTTCATACATGTAACAATATTAGGAGGGTAATTCTTTAAAATGCCAAACAAAAATTTACAATTTAACAAATTCAAAGAGGATTTGAAAACATAAAGTTTCGAGAAAAAAAATCTATAAATATTTATGGGTTTTCGGAACGGTAGAGCGGTTTTTTCCTATGGCCATAGCTAAGTGGACGTCACCTGTATTTCCCAGAAAGTCAATGCAACCGATATCCGAGTGTGTGGCATGTAAACAAATTGCAAACGCAATATTGTATGTGATAGATACATACAAGAACATCGTTCAATAAATAGTATCGATTTTCTCTTCAAATTAATATCCGTTTAGGAAAATGTGTGTTTATTATGTGAAAAATAAAAATCAGCGTTCTAAAGAAGCACCATATTTGTGTTGATTTATACACATTTTGGTAGATTTAACCCGTGATCTCTAATTTATGTGGTGTAATGCTAGAAACTGGCTTGATTTAAAACGATGAAAATAGTGATCCATTACCAATTAGAGTAAGTGGTGAAAGAAAGGCTATACAAAACATGACTGGCACCAATTTTATCCGGCACAAATTATAAACTTCAAATTGAATTAAGTGGCGCAATATATCTAATTAAATGTATCTTGTTGCCAAAGGGTATCATGGACTTTTAGTGGAAATATTAGTTTCAAATATATCCGACGAATGCTGAAATGCGTTTATTATCTATATAATCATGATAATAATACGCTACTCTCTGTCTGTCTGTTTGTTTGTCTGTCTAGCTGTTTGTCTGTCCGTGCGCGCTTTTTCGTCGCCTTCCCGGGGTCGGGCGGCATTCGAACTCGGTGGGTGGGTGCAGCTCGGTCCCCCGCAAGAGCAAGTTCGCATTCGCTAGAGCGTACGAGGTCAAAGGTCATCTAGGGGTCAACTTTTTGAAGTTGGTCGGATCGTGCTTAAACTCGGTGATCGCAATGCTCGATGCGAGGCCGAGCGTGGCGAAAATAAAACGGGTTAGCGTTTGTCGGGTCTTCCGGGTCAAAGGTCGTCTAGGGGTCGAATTTTCAAAGTTTGCCGATCGGGCTTAAACTCGGTGACGGGAAGCCCGGATACGAGTCGAGCGTGGAAAAAATAAAACGGCTTTGCTTTTCTTGGGTCGTCCGGGGTCAAAGGTCGTCTAAGGGTCGAATTTTCAAAGTTTGTCCGATCGGGCTTAAACTCGGGGACGGGAAGCCCGACTGCGAGTCGAGCGTGGAAAAAATAAAACGCCTTTGCTTTTCTTGGGTCCGGGTCAAAGGTCGTCTAGGGGTCGAATTTTTAAAGTTTGTCCGATCGGGCTTAAACTCGGTGATGAGAAACTCGGTGATCTGTTTGTTCGGTCCCCGCAAGAGCAAGTTCGCATTCGCTAGAGCGTACGAGGTGATCGCAATGCTCGATGCGAGGCCGAGCGTGGCGAAAATAAAACGGGTTAGCGTTTGTCGGGTCTTCCGGGTCAAAGGTCGTCTAGGGGTCGAATTTTCAAAGTTTGTCCGATCGGGCTTAAACTCGGTGACGGGAAGCCCGGATACGAGTCGAGCGTGGAAAAAATAAAACGGCTTTGCTTTTCTTGGGTCGTCCGGGGTCAAAGGTCGTCTAAGGGTCAAATTTTCAAGTTTGTCCGATCGGGCTTAAACTCGGGGACGGGAAGCCCGACTGCGAGTCGAGCGTGGAAAAAATAAAACGCCTTTGCTTTTCTTGGGTCCGGGTCAAAGGTCGTCTAGGGGTCGAATTTTTAAAGTTTGTCCGATCGGGCTTAAACTCGGTGATGAGAAACTCGGTGATCTGTTTGTTCGGTCCCCGCAAGAGCAAGTTCGCATTCGCTAGAGCGTACGAGGTGATCGCAATGCTCGATGCGAGGCCGAGCGTGGCGAAAATAAAACGGGTTAGCGTTTGTCGGGTCTTCCGGGTCAAAGGTCGTCTAGGGGTCGAATTTTCAAAGTTTGTCCGATCGGGCTTAAACTCGGTGACGGGAAGCCCGGATACGAGTCGAGCGTGGAAAAAATAAAACGGCTTTGCTTTTCTTGGGTCGTCCGGGGTCAAAGGTCGTCTAAGGGTCGAATTTTCAAAGTTTGTCCGATCGGGCTTAAACTCGGGGACGGGAAGCCCGAATGCGAGTCGAGCGTGGAAAAAATAAAACGCCTTTGCTTTTCTTGGGTCCGGGGTCAAAGGTCGTCTAGGGTCGAATTTTTAAAGTTTGTCCGATCGGGCTTAAACTCGGTGATGAGAAACTCGGTGATCTGTTTGTTCGGTCCCCGCAAGAGCAAGTTCGCATTCGCTAGAGCATACGAGGTCAAAGGTCATCTAGGGGTCAACTTTTTGAAGTCGGTCGGATCGTGCTTAAACTCGGTGATCACAATGCTGCGAGGCGAGCGTGGCAAAAATAAAACGGGTTAGCGTTTGTCGGGTCTTCCGGGGTCAAAGGTCGTCTAGGGGTCGAATTTTTAAAGTTTGTCCGATC
Source organism: Ophiura sarsii (assembly GCA_035610835.1). Lineage (NCBI taxonomy): Eukaryota > Metazoa > Echinodermata > Ophiuroidea > Amphilepidida > Ophiuridae > Ophiura > Ophiura sarsii. The sequence continues at coordinate 128,207,374 of CM069441.1, read as the reverse complement.
GGGCTTAAACTCGGTGACGGGAAGCCCGAATACGAGTCGAGCGTGGAAAAATAAAACGGCTTTGCTTTTCTTGGGTCGTCCGGGGTCAAAGGTCGTCTAAGGGTCGAATTTTCAAAGTTTGTCCGATCGGGCTTTATGCATGCATTCTACAAACCACCAAACCCGGGTGACCGCCTAACCCGAGAACCGGCAAACTCGGGTGACCGCCTAGTTATCTATCAGTTTGATATTTTAAAGATGCTATTTAATTTAACCTGAATATTCATGTGGAACTATAAATACAGGGTGTCCAAAAAGGACAAAAGTAGTGCATGTTCAGTGATATCAAATATATTTTTAAGATACAAAAACTTGAAAATGTGAGAGTTACGGGGATGCTGAATTCGGCTATAGATGAATTCGGAGTTTGGAGATTGTAACTATCTAAACTAGTTTCAAGTCTCAGCTTTAATTTACATTTTATTTGAATCAAATCGGACATTGGTTTTAGAGTTATGGCTTATCAAAGCGGGACAAATGACGCAAAATTGAAGCGAATTTAAGTTTTTCCATTACTATAAATACATGCGCTATAATACGTTTGTGTTTTATTGTTTTCAAGGGGCGATATTTAACAAGTTCACACGTAAAATGAATTGCACATATATTAAGCTGATTTATTTTTGGAAAGTGTGTTTCTACTTAGATGAAATATTAGTGTACTTGGTAATCAGCTAATTTGCATAAATACCGCGTAATTTAAATATTCAGTTTTTCTCGGCTTGTATATTGCGATTTGACGCGTTCCAAAATAAAGCGCGCTTCATTTCACAGCAACATAATGTCCAATTGCTAAGATTTACTATCCCAAGTTGACATCAACCATATATTTCAACGTTGATTCAATGTCACATTGCAACGTTGATTCAATGTTGAATTCTGGTTGCGTAGTTGAAATTTGGTTGATATATAGTAGAAATTTGATTGAAACTTATACAAAGGCCGGTGTTGGCTCTTTGATGAATATGTTTTTTTCACAACATACGGTATGTGCATTTAATTTGTGAACAATCACTTCCATAAGGCAGTGCCTTCTTAAACATTCGGTGAGAAAAATATGCCTAAATCAAATCTAACAAATCAGTGACAGTTATCCATGGTGTTAACTTATGCATCGACTAATTCATATAAAATAATAGGTGTCAATGAATAAATGGTGCAAATTAGCTCATTAGCATAATTGCAATGGTACAAATGAGCACCGTGGCTCATTTTTGTACATTGCAATTATGATAATGAGCTAATTTGCATAATTCACTCGGCTATTATAGGGCCAAAATTAAATATGCAAATTAGCTCAAGACTGATTATTGAAACATGCATTTTTACAACTCCATACAACAACGTTCAATCAACGTCAATATTCAACGTACTTCAACAAAGCACAATGTATAGTTGAGAAGATGTTGAAATCATATTTCAACGTTGATTCAACGTTGAAATATGGTTGAGTGCCCGCTGGGATATATGTCACGGACATGCAACTTGAATTACTCAGAGCGGATGTTGGAAATGGAATGTGTATCCCCCCCCCCAAAAAAAAAAAAGAAAAGAAGAAAAAAAAGAAAAGCGCGTCACGTTATTTTACGTTTTTACGCGTCGTATCTCACCAATGTGAACTTTATTTTTATCAAAATCCGCTGAACAATCCTAGATGTAGATAGGCCTACAATTACAACTTTTGTCACAATCGGATTAACCGTTACTGAAAAAATTGCGCGCAACTCATGCTTAAAAAAAATGGCCGCCGTTGCACCGAAATATGAAGACCATCTGCAGCACTTTAAAATCACCTATAGACAACTTCTCAGCATCCCATTGAGAAATTTGTCTGACGCCATATAGAACGCTGCAATATCTTTTCTTGCTACAGATAAAGCTTTGAATAATGTTATATATTTTCTTCTTTTACCATAAAAAGTCGAATGAATCACATATGATATAGTATTCGGGATTTAAGTCTTTTTTATTTTCGGATTTTTGCTCGTCGAGTGATACATCAAAGACTGGATACGTTCATGACGTTACAACAATTGCCGCGATATGTATAAGCATCAATGGTATAAGGCCACATGCCAAGAAGAAAAGGTTAACAATTTTGTGTCACAAAAGACGTTCATGGGAAGGTAAAACTCGTTACTTATGGGAGTTTACTAGAGGAGAGATTAATCATTTCGACATTTGATACCGATGCGCAAGCAAAGAAACAGCCCAGAGACAGTGACAGCCACTGCAACAGACCTGTTGCTTATGATATAATAGAAAATATAAATCCGAAATGATACTTTAATGCATGGATACTGTTCTAGCTCGTCTAGCTCATCATGTTACCTGGTTGAGATGGTTATTAACATCATGCAGATAGGTTGTTCGTGTCTAATCAAATGAAGCTTTTAACGTGAGAGATGATCATTTGTCGCCGATGGAATTATTAAAGGTGTATTATATTAGATGTTATTAGAAAATAAACCGGTGACGTACACCTGCGGCTTCAATGTCAGTTAGAAATTCAACAGGTTCACTGAACCACGCTTTTAAATTTATAATTCTGTGATTTAGACATATATCTTTACAACTTTTTAAGACTAAAATTTCATGATATCATTTTAATTGCACCATCATCCATTAAACCTGTTAAATTAACTTCAATTAAAGCGACGACCAATTATGATAGTGCTCTAGTTAACCATTGAATTGAACTCCATAGGCCAAAGTAAAAACTGTTCCACCATCTAAAAAAGAGAAAAATACTGTAGAAGAAATATAGCACTTCACCATTCTTTGAAAAAAAACATTGTAAAACGTGAGAAGAATGAAAGTCATCATGGTCATGAAAGCCGTGAAACTCCACCACGTAAAGATATGAAAGAATTACATTTCACCAAAGACGTAAATTAAGTGACATTTACCTGTAAAGATATTTCACATAAGACACTAAAGACCGGTCATGATATTTGACTTAGTCTTGAGAACTTCACGAAAGCCGTGAAAGGTTGACAAGTTACAAATAGCCGCAATATAGAGGAATAACATTTCGCATAAGGGAACTTAAAATGTGAACGCAGAGACATATAACATGACGAATTAATGTATGTCTCGAAAATCACACATTCATCATTATTGGGTAGTTGATTCTATTTCTCTTCGTAATCATTACTTTACGTGGACGTTTATAGCATCTATCGAAACCATTAATGGTCATGAATCTATGTAACAAGTTCTTCTCTCATCGAATAAAATTAATTTTGTGCACAAATGCTATCGATAGAGCTACCAAACATAAAGCGTCGCATTGACACCCGCGTTGTTGGACATACCGTCACAAAGGCCTAGGCTGTATTAACTGTTGAGAAAGTCAGATGAAAGTTCAGTAAGATAATGTAAGCTTGGCTCATGCTGTTGACATAATGTCATTAATGTGCCCCAAATGTATACTCATTGCGTGCATTGAACTGTCAATATAACGGAATAATTCGTTGTAAATTCAATTAAGAACCGCCTTTTGCATTGTCATGAATTTCCTTAGTAATACAAAGACTCAGCACACATCTTTAGATGTGTCTAGACGCTGAGACAGTAAGTATTACATAGCCAGAGGAGGTTCAGTGAGCATGTGAGTATCGAACAGAGATTGATATTCCACGAAGCTGTATGCTGTTCCCGGCGGCTGTTGCAGGTGTTTGTCCTATCTTAATTTGTTACTTTAATCCGTATCCTTCCCCTTTTAGTTTTACCGACTCACCAAAGAAACCCAAAGTCCTATTCCACCTAACCTGACATGTAGGAATTATCAAACTAATTTTCTTTTCAAACCGGTCACCCAGCATTAGGTCCTTATTATTGATATTTAGATCTGAGACGAATAATAGGCTACCTATTCGTCTCAGATTTAGATGAAATCAAATTTATTTGTTAGGTAGAAACACGACTAGTGAATACTGCATGTGTTGAATCCAACTGTTAAACCCTCCCGATCGATTTATTTTACTCCTGCACAAGGCAATGGTTCCCTCTGACATGATGGTGGACCATCTGTGGTTAAAGCAAGTGGGCGAATATAAACCGTGTGCAATCGGTGTTCATGTCTTAATTTATACATCGTGACACACGACAAACAGTACCAAGACAGAGTTAGTCTCTAAAAAGAGACTCGAATTTCTTACTGTATTCTAAGGTTTCAAACCGATGGACATTCCAGATAAAAATGTATGAATATTTGTGAAAGAAGTTACGTGTTTCCCCCTCAAATCGCTGTTATTTAAATACACATAGGCCTACATAATACTTGTCCTTCTCTATAAATATTCATTTAACAAAGAAACCGTATATGCTGCATCTATAACAATTATTTTATTCAAAAAAACCACCTTTATACGTCACCTATCTAGAACAGCGATGTAAATGTCAATCTTTATGACTGATATAAAAACACTATAAAAGTCAGAAGCGTATTCAGTCTTCCATTCGTGTGTTTGAGAGCTTTTAAGATGGCCCTTACGTTAAAATCACATTCATACGACCAGTTACCAAGATACATTAGAAGACGTCAATTGGTTAATTCAAAGATTATACAAACTAAGATACAAAACCGATGCATATTATACGAGCGTGAATGACATCTGAATTTAACATTGAAAGGCCAGTGTCACTAAAAACCGTGAAGAGGATTGAAATTCATGAACAACGTGAAAAGGAATGACATTTCACCCTTGGTCGCGCAGAGAAAGGAAATTTCGTATTAGGCTAGGCCTAATATATATAACCCGTGAATAAATGACCGTGAAAGGAATAATATTGCCCACAAACCGTGTACACCGACGGTGTGGAAACACAGGAACGAAAGCCGTGAAAGGAATAGACATATTACATTGGGGAGGATGGGGCAACTGGTCCGGTTAAGCATATTTCATGATATAAAAGATTAAAGCTCGTGTAAATATTTATGGAATTGCTATGAAAATATCACCCATGTAATTACTGTTTACATACATTATAACATAATGTTAAAAAATGTCTAAAGAAAAGGCCAATTACCACTAACTGAAAACTTTACTTGGCACGGACCAGTTACCCCATCATTGGGGCAACTGGTCCTTTATGTTCCAACGGTTAGAATACACAGAAATCAGTGAATGACAACAAATTGCAAATACAATTCAATGCTTAATATAGGCTTTTTTGCTTGTTCGCCAAGGCGAACTAGCATATATAGGCTTGGAATTGGTACGCGTTATGTATGGCTCCGTTCCGAGTGTCACTTTGCACAGAAAACCTAATTGGTGTCACTGGTATAATATGCCAAACGATACTTTCATACGCTCATAATTGATGGACGAGAAGTGTGCCATCCGTGTCGATGGTTTTGATTGGACGAGAGATTGATATATCATCGCCAGTGAATATTAAACTGGGTAGGCGTTGTAACTGGTACTTATACCGAACATTGTATGGGCGGCCAATGGGGTTAAATATATTGAATATATACTTGGAATTTGTTAGAGATTTATAAATGATAACTTTTTTATAATGAATATTAATAAGTAATATGAATATTCATGATTAATTTGGGATCCTCTTGAATCATCTCGGTTATCTCGGTCAGTGGCGTAACAGCCGGGGGGGGGGGGGTAGGGGGGTCGCACAGTGCCCCCCCCCCCCCCCCCCTGAAGGTGCTCAGCAGGAAATTCAAACCTACCCACCAGGAAAAATGGAGGGGAAGGGAAAGAAAAGAGAGAGAGAAAGGAAAAAGGGAGGAAAAAGAAAAAGGAAAAGGAGAAAAAAAGGGGAAAGAAATAAAAGAAGAAAGGGAAAGAAAGAAAGAAAATTTCGCCGTACAAAAAACACAACAGTCAACACATTGTTGACTGTTGTGTTTTTTGTACTGCGAAATTTTGTTACTGTGCGAAATTTTGTGACCGTGCGAAATTTGAGACCTTGCGTAATTTTGTGACCGTGCGAAATTTTGTGACCGTGCGATTTTGTGAAGTTTTTTGACCCTCCCCCCCCCCCCCCCCACACACACACACACACCTACGTGAAATTCACGAGGTGACTGAATGGGAAAAAAATTGGGGCAACCTTTTAAAAATTCCGGGACGGAATTATTCTAACCATAATTTTTTGGGCTGTGCCCCCCCCCCCCTGACAACCAACCTCTGTTACGCCACTGATCTCGGTTCAACCTGGACCATTTCAGTTCAATCCGGATAATTCATATTCATGTTAATTATAATTCATTATTGCAAATTAGTAGTCATTACAAAATTATAATTTATCTTTTTTTACCCCGATTTTAGACTATATTCAATCAATTTAACCTCATTGGCCGCCCATACAATGTTCGGTATAAGTACCAGTTACAACGCCTACCTAATAGGCTAGCTGTGTCATCGTATTGAACTTTTCGTGAAATGTTGAAGTGGATTTGCGTGATAGATCGCAGTTGTCTTCTTCATTACCTATAGATTAAAGGGCCGTGTACTACATTTTTATTACACTTTTAAAAACAGCTCATAATCTTAGATCAAGTTGAGACTCGATTTGACTCATACGGTGAATTTTGGAGTTTAATTTTTGGTAGACGGAAGGTTTATTTCGTATGCTTCCGCCATATGAAAAATACGTTGATTTTCGTCTTATATAGGAAATGTATATTATTACGTAATGTTTTGAGAAATTGTTTTCCAATTGATCCATCAGAGAGTTATCTCTAGAACAGGTCTGCAACTGATTTTTGTCTGCATTCTTATTTTTGAGTGATTTTTGGCCAGTTTCAGTTTAACCAATGAATGAATTTGTAGTAAGCTTGTAGCAGTGTATTTTATACACCTTTATTTAGTTATTTTATTCTGGCAACACAGAGTTATTTTATTCTGGCAACACCGACTCCCTTAATGTATTCATTTATTCAGATCATATATCCCTGTACCATTTGCAATTCTAAAGGCCTCAGTTCGATTCCTTTGTTTGGTGTTCATTGGAGCACGTCCTAGCTTGGCTTGTAAAAGCTCAAGCTATGTCTATGTGGAATTGCCACATAGACAGTCATTCTGTTCCCTGGTTTGGTTTGTGCAACAGGCTTGTTTGTTGCACAACCAGGACTGTTATTATTTCATCATCTTTTAGTTGGCATAATTTCTATTTCTGTTTATGAATTTATCGATGAATAAATAGAACTAAAGTTATATAATTTCGCCACGTGTCCAGTATACCAGTGTCTTATCCCTCGTAGTCAGTGAGTACAAAAACCGTCTCACATGCTTACTTACCATTTTAAGCTTACAACTTCTGACTTTGATATTTCTAATCCGAGATTTTAACCACCCATAATCATGTTTATGGTGCTAGGGCATCTAGTACAACAAATGTCTTTTGATCACAAATCTGTTACTGATTATAGGTAGCTCAAATTCGTATCATAAAAAGCAAATAAAGCCCGGTTTAATAAAGGCACATATTATATGATATTTGCCTATTTTTTCGGAATTGGTTGGAAAAAACCCACATTTTTCCTTGAGATTTCTACACGAATGTCATTTATGTTCTCAAATTGGTTGCGGATTGACCGTGCAGTGATACTGATATATGATACGTAGCTCAAACTGTGATATCGTCCTTTAAAAAGTAAATCAGGGCACATTATATGAAGATACTTTAGCATATGGCTAGTTTGTCCACAATTGAATTGGTCGGTAAAAAAACTGTTTTTCCTTGCGATTTCATAGGGAATGTCATTTATGACATCAAATTGGTTGCGGATTGACCGATCAGTGACACAGATATTATACGTAACTCAAAATGTGATATCGTATCCTAAAAAGCAAATCAGGGCACATATGATAGTTTGTCTATATTTAGTCCCTAATTGGTAGAAGAAGAAAAAAGTGTTTCCTTGTGTGATGTCAACGGCAACGCTATTTGTCGTCAAATTGGTTGCTGATTGACCGATCAGTGACACCGATATCATACGTAGCTCAAAATGTGATATCATATCCTGAAAAGCAATTCAGGGCACATTATATGATATTTAGCCTATTTTGTCCGGAATTGGTTGGAGAAGAAAAAAACACGATTAGGTTTTGCGATTTCAATGTGAACGTCATTGTCGTCAAATTGGTTGCGGATTGACCGATCAGTAACACCGATATCATACGTAACTCAAAATGTGATATCGTATCCTAAAAAGCAAATCAGGGCACATTATATGATAGTTTGTCTATTTAGTCCCTAATTGGTAGAAGAAGAAAAAAAGTTTTTCCTTGTGTGATGTCAACGGCAACGCTATTTGTCGTCAAATTGGTTGCTGATTGACCGATCAGTGACACCGATATCATACGTAGCTCAAAATGTGATATCATATCCTTAAAAGCAAATCAGGGCACATTATATGATATTTAGCCTATTTTGTCCGGAATTGGTTGGAGAAAAAAAATCATTGCGATTTCAACGCGAACATCCTTTATGTTGTCAAGTTGGTTGCGGATTGACCGATCAGTATAACACCGATATCATACGTAACTCAAAATGTGATACGTATCCTAAAAAGCAAATCAGGGCACATGATATGATAGTTTGTCTATTTTGTCCGGAATTGGTTGAAGAAAAAAAAATCACGATTTGGATTTGCGATTTCAATGTGAACGTCATTGTCGTCAAATTGGTTGCGGATTGACCGATTTGTGACACCGATATCATATGTGGCTAAAATGTGATATCGTATCCTAAAAAGCAAATCAAGGCACATCATATGAAATTTTGTTTATTTTGTCCGCAATTGCTACCCTTACGAAAATGCAATCAACAAAGCGAGCTTGTAACGTGCTTGGTGAGCATGTTACGAGCTCGTATGTGCTCGTAGAAAGCTCACACGAGCTCACTCGGAGCAATGTGAACTCGTACTAGCTCATATGTGCAAAAGCTCGTAATCACATTTACGATCAAAAGCTGGAAAACGTGCACGTTGCGTGCATGTGTGAGCTTACATTGTCAATTACGAGCTTACAATTTTTTACAAGCATCTTGCGCGCTTGATTCTTACGACCCCTTTTTCAATTGCGAGCTCTTAATAATTTTACGCGCTTTTTACGAGCATGTAATATTTGTGAGCTGCAAACATCTTGCGCCCTTTCTTGTTACAAGCACAAATTACGAGCACATTCTCAATTACGAGCTCGTAATCATTTTATGCGCATTTTACGAGCATGTAATATTGCAAGCTTGCACACATTTTGCGCGCTTTCTTGTTACGAACACATAAACTTCGGACTTGGAATTAAATTAATAGTCTGCATGCAAGCTCGTACATTTTTGAGTTTGCAAATCTTGCACTTCAAAACTTAGTTTGTAAGTTTAATCAATGCAACATAACTATAATCAATTTCAAAGAATTAATGTGTATCAAATTTATTTCTCACCAACTGGGAAGGTTAATAACTGATTGTATTATACTGGCAAGAGGTGTACCTAAACAGAATATATAGCTTTGTGTGTGACCCTTTCTGGTGGTTGTTCATAAATAGCGCCCTCTTTTGTTTTGAGTGTCATTCATAGCAACCAGCCCTGCAAGACTTTCTCACTCATGGCTGTTCCTGTGGGAATATTCTCTTTGCTCTTTGTACATCATGCAACTGAAGCCTTTCTCTGATTTCAGGTTTTGTATTAGTTACTGGGTTATTAATATTAGTAGTTATGTCAGGACCTTCAGGCATCAGAGCAGTATTCATGCCTAGACTCTGGTACTAAGTCAGGGTAATTGATCTGCACAATTCTGCACCCTTACATTACTTGCTTAGGGTATTTTGACTGCATAATTCTGCTCCCTTGCACTGACTATGCCTGCCTATACAGAGGTTTTCACTTGCATAGTATCAGGCCTGGTGATATGTTCTTGATTTGCTACCTAGTCAGTCCTTTACAAGGGCTGTTCAGTATATTATGGTACCAATATTTGCTCCCTAGATGGAGAAGTTTACCAGTTTGAGAAGGTTTTTATATTGCATAGGCCTAGCCTAGGGCTAGGCTAGTGTCAGGCCTGGAGCTAGGCTAGGGCCTATAGTATGCTCCTGATTTGCTACACAATCAGTCATGCACCTTTGCCCCTGCCTTCTTGGGCTTAACTGTACCAATGAGTTATTATATTAACTATAATGATAACTCCTTGGTTGTACAGAACCCCTGTTTATTTTTCTTCTTGTATGTATGCAAAGCTCACTAGTAATGCCTGCCGGCAGTAAAACATGCTTAATGTATGTGACGTCCGTCCGTGTGTGCCTTTTGGTTAGCATTTTTGGTTAGCCTTTTTTCCAGAATACTGTATCTTTTGAACGGATGGACGGATTGACTTCAAACTTTCAGCGATGTAGGTAGGCCATGGAAAAACATTGTGGCTGCTTTTTTGGCGGTCTAATTTGCATAGGTCATCTGAGGTCAAAGGTCATCCAGGGGTCAAATCGTAAAAGTTGCCCGATTGACTTCAAACTTGGAGAAAGGAAACATGAACACCGGTATGCTGGTTCCCTGCACCCTGGATCCCCGGGACAACTCATCCATAGGTGCAGGTTCAGGATTTGCATTTGCCAGCCGAAACCGTACTTTCAACACATTGCATTGTCGCTCTGTTATGGCATGAGGTAAATAACGATCAACACACTGTAGCTGAGATATCGCATCGAACGCTGAATGCATTATCTATCGCGCTGCTACGGCGCGATGGGAACGTGCTATTAAATGCGTGCATGTGCATGTGCGTGTGAAGTCCGGCGCTGTGGTTAGCAATCCCGTTAACATGTGCACATCCATCGCGAGCTCGCAGATTTGTGCTCGTATTTGTCTCCCGGATACGTGCTTGTTTTTTTGTAACAGGTATGATTGTGAGCTTTCAAATATGAGCTCCCAATTTCTGAGCTCGTTTTTGCTCGCCAAAAATAAGCTTGTTACAAGCTCGGTTTGTTTCAAATACGAGCTTGTAGCTCTTAATAAGCTCGGTTTGTTTCAAATACGAGCTTGTCATTTCTGAGCTCGTATTTTGTAGCTCGCCAAAAATTAAGCTTGTTTCAAGCTCGGTTTGTTTCAAATACGAGCTCGTAGCTCGCAATAAGCTCGGTTTGTTTCAAATACGAGCTTGTAATTTTTGAGCTCGTTTTAGCTCGCCAAAAATAAGCTTATTACAAGCTCGTTTTGTTTCAAATACGAGCTTGTAACAAGCTCGGTTTGTTTCAAATACGAGCTTGTAGCAAGCTCAGTTTGTTTCAAAAACGAGCTTGTAACAAGCTCGGTTTGTTTCAAAAACGAGCTTGTAACAAGCTCGGTTTGTTTCAAAAACGAGCTTGTAACAAGCTCGGTTTGTTTCAAAAACGAGCTTGTAACAAGCTTGTAACGAACATGTTTCAAGCTTGTAACGAGCATGTTTCAAGCTTGTAACGAGCATGGCATTTTCGTAAGGGTAGGAAAAAAACCTGTTTTCCCCGGCGATTTCAACGTGAACGTCATTTATGTCGTCAAATTGGTCGCGGATTGACCGATTAGTGACACAGATATCATACACAGCTCAAAATGTGATATCATATCCTGAAAAGCAAATCAGGGCACATAATATGATATTTAGCCTATTTTTCCGGAATTGGTTGAAGAAAAACCCCAATTTTTGCGATTTCAATGTGAACATCTTTTATGTCGTCAAATTGGTTGCGGATTGACCGATTAGTGACACTGATATCATACGTAGCTACAAATGTGATATCGTATCCTAAAAAGCAAATCAGGGCACATCATATGAAATTTTGATTATTTTGTCCGCAATTGCTAGGAAAAAACCCTGTTTTCCCCGGCGATTTCAACGTGAACGTCATTTATGTCGTCAAATTGGTCGCGGATTGACCGATTAGTGACACAGATATCATACGCAGCTCAAAATGTGATATCATATCCTGAAATGCAAATCAGGGCACATTATATGATAATTAGCAAATTTTTTCCGGAATTGGTTGAAGAAAAACCACAATTTTTGCGATTTCAATGTGAACGTCATTTATGTCGTCAAATTGGTTGCGGATTGATCGATTAGTGACACTGATATTATACGTAGCTACAAATGTGATATCGTATCCTAAAAAGCAAATCTGGGCACATTATATGATATTTTCTGGATGCATGATATGGGAATTGCTCACATAAAACTCTAATATGTTTCACACTTGTTACAAGCATTTCCCTTTTTAAAGGTTTTTTTTATTAAGCCTGGCCCGAGCAATTTGCTTGAGTCTGGTCCCTTCAGGACCCAAGCGTGTGTCTGTACGGACCGACCGTGTAAACAAACAAACAAACAAACAAACAATACATATTAATTTATACATAAACATGTTCCAATTATGCTTTCGAATTTCTCGATAAATAAATTTCTGCGGGATTATATTTGCAAGTATTTATTATGAGAAAATTCGAGATAAGCATTCTTAGTTTATAATACATAATACATACTGTCAATTCCCACAAATTGTGTTTCATTTTGTCATGGATATGTATTTCTATATCAGTGATGTCGAATGATGATCAAAGACATGATGATGATGTTTTTGCGATAATTTAGCACATAGCCACTTGTTTGCCATGGCTACTTTAAACTCTCGTGAAGATATAACACCGTGATCGAATACATCCATTTGAATAATAAAACAAGGGATTGCCTTATTCGGCTTTGAAATTTAGAGTAAATATAGCTTTAAACTGAGTGTTATTATAATCTGAATTCATTTATATTTATGAGTTGTGTTTAACGCTCGGGCAACGACGAACGAAGGAAGAAAATACCTTGTTCTACGGGCGCAATCGTCACAATCTTTTTTAAATACTTGGATAATTGTCAAACATCGGATTGTTTAGGTCAAATGATTTCTAAAATGTTCATACATGTTACAATATTAGGAGGGTAAATTCTTTAAAATCTCAAACAAAAATTTACAATTTAACAAATTCAAAGAGGATTTGAAAACATAAAGTTTCGAGAGAAAAAAAATCTATAAATATTTATGGGTTTTCGGAACGGTAAAGCGTTTTTTCCTATGGCCAAAGCTAAGTGGACGTCACCTGTATTTCCCAGAAAGTCAATGCAACCGATATCCGAGTGTGTGGCATGTAAACAAATTGCAAACGCAATATTGTATGTGATAGATACAAGAACATCGTTCAATAATAGTATCGATTTTCTCTTCAAATTAATATCCGTTAGTAAAATTTGTGTTTATTATGTGAAAAATAAAAATCAGCGTTCTGAAGAAGCACCATATTTGTGTTGATTTATACACATTTTGGTAGATTTAACCCGTGATCTCTAATTTATGTTACGCGTGGTGTAATGCTAGAAACTGGCTTGATTTAAAACGATGAAAATAGTGATCCATTACCAATTACAGTAAGTGGTGAAAGAAAGGCTATACAAAACATGGCTGGCACCAATTTTATCCGGCACAAATTATAAACTTCAAAATTGAATTAAGTGGCGCAATATATCTAATTAAATGTATCTTGTTGCGAAAGGGTATCATGGACGTTAAGTGGAAATATTAGTTTCAAATATATCCGACGAATGCTGAAATGCGTTTATTATTATTAATAATGCTCTATCAGTTTGATATTTTAAAGATGCTATTTAATTTAACCTGAATATTCATGTGGAATTATAAATACAGGGTGTCCAAAAAGTACAAAAGTAGTGCATGCTCACTGATATCAAATATATTTTTAGAAAGACAAAAACCTGAAAATTGAGAGTTAAGGGGGTGCTGAATTCGGCTATAGATGAATTCGGAGTTTGGAGATTGTAACTATCTAAACTAGTTTCAAGTCTCAGCTTTAATTTACATTTTATTTGAATCAAATCGAACATTGGTTTTAGAGTTATGGCTTATCAAAGCGGAAAAAGTGACGCAAAATTGAAGCGAATCAAGTTAAGTTTTTCCATTTCTATAATAAAGTTTTCCGATGTACTTGCGAGGAAAACTAATTTGCTGCCCGGGAGTTGAGCACCCCTATGCTAAATTGTTGGCGTCGCATATTCGCTGGGTCTGAGCGGCTTCCGGTTTTTCTCGCGACCTTTTTCCCTATAATTCCGTGCGGCATCCGGTTTTTCCCCGCGCTTTTTGATTGTGTTCTTGGTTACCAAGCAAGCGATCATATCATTCGCATTTGGTTGCAGCCGCCAGTGGCAGGTTCTAAAAAAACCCACCCTCCCTCCCTAATTTGTTAAAAATGTTTGCGTTTATCCCACAAACGCCTTGTTTGGCATCAGTGGAAGGCTTTACGTTAGTTTAATCTGGCGATTGCTTGCTTTCTTCCGTTTGGTAAAGTGATTTGGGGGTTGTTGCCTGGCAACACCCCTCATTTTTTCTTTGCCTTTCGATGACATTTAACTTATATAGGGTTGGGAGATGAGGCACTATTACTGCCTGCGGTCTAGCTGGACTGCTCCGACGTTGAAGTCGAAGGCGTGGCGGCGATGTTGAAGGCGTGGCAGTGATGTTGAAGGCGTGGTGGCGATGTTGAAGGCGTAGCGGCGATGTTGTGGGTGTAGCGGCGAAGGGTCAAACCTGTAGTTGTGTTCTAGAATTTGTTGTTGGCGATAGTTTGAATCCAACAAAAAATTGTATTCAAATGTAATAATATAAGTCAATTATAATTAGATTTACAACATCCAAATGTAAATTTCATCGGCTAATTGAAGTCATGTTACTAAGGTCTCACTCTCAGAATAATCTATAAAATTAAGCTACATTGACTTGATAAAAACTTAATATTATTTGGATATTAAGAGCTCACAATTTAATAATTAAATATGCGTCGATAGCATATATTTATACAAAATAAAGTTTGAATGTTTAAGAAACGTTTGTCCAAGTTGAGAATTCGTTGTCGTCATAGCTATGCCTCAACGTCCATCTTCTTTTCATATTGAGATGCTATTAGCACAACTAAAATATTGATTTTCTACATGTACATTCAAAATATTCTTTGGATTAATGCATAATTCGTTGTCGCCATAGATATGCCTCAACGTTCATCCTTTTTCCATATTGAGATGCTATAGTATTTGTAAAATATTGCTTTTGCTACATTCAAAATTAAAGCACATTTTTGCGTGAAGAAATGTATGTGAAATAAATGCGTGAAGAAAGGTTTGTGAAATAAATGCGTGAGGCGGTAGGCAACCAAATGCTACCTAATACCAAATTCTCCTTTGTGTCGACTCACCTCTCAACTTCTCTGACAGCAAATACATGCGGTATAATACGTTTGTGTTTTATTGTTTTCAAGGGGCGATATTTAACAAGTTCGCACGTAAAATTAATTGCACATAGGGCCTATATTAAGCGGATTTATTTTTTGGAAAGTGTGTTTCTACTTAGTTGAAATATTAGTGTACATGGTAATCAGCTAATTTGCATAAATACCGCGTAATTTAAATATTCAGTTTTTCTCGGCTTGTATATTGCGATTTGACGCGTTCCAAAATAAAGCGCGCACCATTTCACAGCAACGCAATGTCCAATTGCTAAGATTTACTATCCCAGCGGGCAAAATGCACATATGTTTTTACACAACATATGTGCAATTTAATTTGTGAACAATCACTTCCATAAGGCAGTGCCTTCTTAAACATTCGGTGAGAAAAATATGCCTATATCAAATCTAACAAATCAGTGACAGTTATACAAATATACATTCCATGGTGTTAACTAATGATTCGACTAATTCATATAAAATAATAGGTGTCAATGAATAAATGGTGCAAATTAGCTCATTAGCATAATTGTAATATATTCAACGTTACTCAACAAAGCACATTGTATAGTTGAGAAGATGTTGAAATCATATTTCAACGTTCATTCAACGTTGAAATATGGTTGAGTGCCCGCTGGGATATATGTCACTGACATGCATCTTGAATTACTCAGAGCGGATGTTGGAAATGGAATGCGTATCTCCCCCCCCCCCCCAAAAAAAAAAGAAGAAAAAAGCGGGTCACGTTATTTTACGTTTTTACGCGTCGTATCTCACCAACGTGAACTTTATTTTTTATCAAAATCCACTCTGAACAATCCTAGATGTAGATAGGCCTACAATTGCAACTTTTGTCACAATCGGAGCTGAAAAAGTTGCGCGCAACTCATGCTTAGAAAAATGGCCGCCGTAAGCACCGAAATATGAAGAACATAGCTGCAGCATTTTAAAATCACCTAGACGACTTCTCAGCATCCTATGGACTGGAGAAATTTGTCTGACACCATACAAAACGCTGCAATATCTTTTCTTGCTACAGATAAAGCTTTGAATAAAGTTATATATTTTCTTCTTTTCATAAGAAGTCGAATGAATCACATATAATATAGTATCCGGGATTTAAGTCTTTTTTATTTTCGGATTTTTGCCCAACATCAAAGACTGGATACATTACAACAATTGCCGCGATATGTATAAGCATCAATGGATATAAGGCCACATGCCAAGAAGAAAAGGTTAACAATTTTGTGTCACAAAAGACGTTCCTGGGAAGGTAAAACTCGTTACTTATGGGAGTTGACTAGAGGAGAGATTAATCATTTCGACATTTGATACCGATGTGTGCAAGCAAAGAAACAGCCCAGAGACAGTGACAGCCACTGCAACAGACCTGTTGCTTATGATATAATAGAAAATATAAATCCGAAATGATACTTTAATGCATGTATACTGTTCTAGCTCGTCTAGTTCATCATGTGACACTATGTATCTGATTCAGATGGTTATTAACATCATGCAGATAGGTTGTTCGTGTCTAATCAAATGAAGCTTTTAACGTGAGAGATGATCATTTGTCGCCGATGGAATTATTAAAGGTGTATTATATTAGATGTTATTAGAAAATAAACCGGTGACGTACACCTGCGGCTTCAATGTCAGTTAGAAATTCAACAGGTTCACTGAACCACGCTTTTAAATTTATAATTCTGTGCTTTAGACATATATCTTTACAACTTTTTAAGACTAAAATTTCATGATATCATTTTAATTGCACCATCATCCATTAAACCTGTTAAATTAACTTCAATTAAAGCGACGACCAATTATGATAGTGCTCTGGTTAACCATTGAATTGAACTCCATAGGTCAAAGTAAAAACTGTTCCACCATCTAAAAAAGAGAAAAATACTGTAGAAGAATTATAGCACTTCACCATTCTTTGACATTTTTATTTTTTTTGTATATAAAGAGCAAATGTGAACAATAGCCCAACAGACATTAACAACGTTAATGAACTGAGTGATTGCAAATCAAACGGGTAACTCTCAACAGAGACAAACGGGTAACTCTCAACAGAGAGCTCTGATGGGCCAATCAATTGGTTCACTGCAACTCAGAAAATAATCAAAATACAAGTAAACACAAATTGGGCTAGTACAAAAGCCAATGAAAGTGGCGTGGGACAGGAATAGGACAAACACCCAAACATAGAGAATAACATCAAAAAATAAGATGAAAATAATATCTAAAGCATTGTAAAACGTAAGAAGAATGACAAGTCATGAAAGCCGTGAAACTCCACCACGTAAGATATGAAAGAATTACATTTCACCAAAGACGTAAATTAAGTGACATTTACCCGAAAAGATATTTCACATAAGACACTAACGGCCGGTCATGACATTTTCACTCTAAGTCTTGAGAACTTCACGAAAGCCGTGAAAGGTTGGCAAGTTACAAATGGCCGCAATAGGAATGACATTTCGCACAAGGAAAGATAACATGTGAACGCAGAGACATACCGTATATAACATGACGAATTAATGTATGTCTCGAAAATGACACATTCATATCATTATTGGGTAGTTGATTCTTTTCTCTTCGTAATCATTACTTTACGTGGACGTTTATAGCATGTAACAAGTTCTTCTCTCATCGAATAAAATTAATTTTGTGCACAAATACTATCGATAGAGCTACTCAGCTACCAAACATAAAGCGTCGCATTGACACCCGCATTAACTTGAGAAAGTCAAATGAAAGTTCAGTAAGATAATGTACTTACTTGGCTCATGCTGTTGACATAATGTCATTAATGTGCCCCAAATGTATACTCATTGCGTGCATTGAACTGTCAATATAACGGAATAATTCGTTGTAAATTCAATTAAGAACCGCCTTTTGCATTGTCATGAATTTCCTTAGTAATAAAAAGACTCAGCACACATCTTTGGATGTGTCTAGACACTGAGACAGTATTACATAGCCAGAGGAGGTTCAGTGAGTATCGAACAGAGATTGATATTCCACGAGCTGCTGTTCCCGGCGGCTGTTGCAGGTTTTTGTCCTATGTTAATTTGTTACTTTAATCCGTACCCTTCCCCTTAACCGACTCACCAAAGAAACCCAAAGTCATGGTCCACCTAAACAGGGGCGTAACTAGACTTTTTCATTTGGGGGGGGGGGGGGGGGGGGGGGGGGGGGCAAGAAGGGGGCAGTGACTTGAAATGAGGGGGGGGGGGGGCTCCTAATGGGGGGGGGGGCTCCATTCCACACCCACACCGATTGATTGCATTTGAGGGGAAAGCGGGGGGGGGGGGGGGCAAGGGTTCCACTAAGTGGGGGCTCCAGCATTTACGTGTTTTACGCGTGAAAGGAATAATATTGCCCACAACCCGTGTACACCGTGTGGAAACACAGGAACGAAAGCGTGAAAAGGAATAAACATATTACAAATAGACGTGAAATCAAGGAATGCCATTTTACGTAAGACGTAGGATATCATCTCACGTAATTTGTGAATGATATGACATTTCATATAAACCGTGAGAGGATGAACGCGGCATTTCACGTAATCTGTGAAGGGTTTAACGAAGCTGTGTGAGAGTAACATCGTCATAGTATATACCGTAAGCTGACGGTTTTCACATAAACCAAGAGAGGCATGACTTTTAACGTAACCTGTGAAAGCATTAGGCCACACTCCATCAGAGTCGTGAAAGAAGTGAAAGGAATAATTCACGCGTTCCGTGAAAGAAATATTAATTTACGTACAACGTAAAAAGCATGGCGTAAAAAGTATAAAACAATTCATGTAAACTGTGAAGGTAATACATTTCCCGAGTTCATTTGGAAGAATGACGTCATACATTTTAAGCCTAAATAGAATGATTCTCACACCAAGATCTTAGATAATAATGTGACAAGTATGACGTTTTCTCTCTGGACGAAAATAAATGCCAATACACGATACTCTGCGGAAACAGAAGTATCGCCGATATGAAACTCATGCATATATATTGGATAGATCTTAAATTGTACATTGAAGAGTTGTGGTTCTTACATTATTATTGAGTACAAAAAAATTAACACAGCTATACTATGTAGCAACCTTTCCAGATATCACCAATATAATAGTGTCATGTTCTGTTATACTTTTGAATATTTGAAGGCATTATTAGTATGGTGATCCAGCCAGTATTGAAATACTTTAATCACGCTATTGACATAATGTATACTCATTGCGTACGATGAACTGTCAGTCTGTCACTGAATACTAATGTAGAAGTAATACATTGCAAATTCAATTAAGAACTGTCTTTGTGTAAATAACCGTTCTTGAATCATGAATGAACTTCCTAACACTAAACACACATCATGTATATATTGCCTTGTCTGTAGATGGGCTAAAGGTTACAGAAAGTGTTCAAGACAAGATTGATATTCATCCACACTTAGCATGCTTAGCGGTTATTAAAGTTTTATCCGCATGATTAAGACAAAATAAGAATGTTCAATTGTCCATAGAAAATTAATGAGTATCAAACTGGTTGACGATTTACTTTTAGCAACTCGTGGGACTAACATTAGTCCCAGATCAAACACTTTGCAATAGCGTTTAACATGTTTAAGTTATATAGAGGTGTTTCCGGACAGTCAAAGCGTGCGTCAATTTGATGACATTCAAAGCTTGATAATTAAAATAATCAGTCATACAACCTGCTTGCATAAGAATAACTTGTAACACAATGTTGTTTTCATTTATGTAATTAACTTTCATTACGTATATATATACATATACATGTTTGGTATACATTGAAGTGGAGATATTTCTAAGACAGAGTAATCATAATTACACCTTAATGGTAGATTTAAATAATCACTCATAAAACTATAATCTGATTGACACCTCTCAAAATTGAAATAACAAAAATATCACATAATTGTTTTCGTCCACATTGTAATGTATTTATTGGGCGACCGCTACGGCGGGCGCTTTGTATAGTTGGATTTTGACATTTTGGGAAACTAGTGTCATCATGGTCATACCCACTGTTTACGTCTCACGTATGTCACAATGCACAAACAACTGTCCCTCTCTTTTGCAAAAGATCATGTTACATTTGCAATGAAGATGCACGATGATGATCTATATACGTTCTACAATAATGCAAGACATCCCTTTTTAGCTTCCAGTCAAGTATATATGGTTATACTTTCGAGGTCATTCACCAGGTGGTATTAAATGAGGAGGATTGTGGGTTCGAACCGTGTTGAAAACTCATTTGTTGGTCATTTAGATTTGAGTTATCGTTGTTCCCGTCTTTAGCCAATCAGAGGCCTTCAGTGGCGTAACAGCCGGGGGGGGGGGGGGGGGGGGCAGGGGGGCACAGTGCCCCCCCCTGAAGGTGCTCAGCAGGAAATTCAAACCTACCCACCAGGAAAAATGGGGGGAAGGGAAAAGAGGAAAAGAAGGGGGAAAGAGAAAGAAAAGAGAGAGAGAAAGGAAAAAGGAGGAAAAAGAAAAAGGAAAAGGAGAAGAAAAAGGGGAAAGAAAGAAAAGAAGAAAGGGAAAGAAAGAAAAAGAAAATTTCGCAGTACAAAAAGCACAACAGTCAACAAATTGTTTTTTGACCGTGCGAAATTTTTTGACCCTAATTTGGGGCAACCTTTTACGAAAAATTCCGGGACGGAATTATTAACCATGATTTTTTTTGGCTGTGCCCCCCCCCCCCCCCCCCTGACAACCAACCTCTGTTACGCCCCTGGAGGCCTTGCTCGGTTACCATGGCAACCAGAGGGGAACCAAAAACGTGTTTCAAAAGTAGGCATCATGGGCTACAATTTGGTATATAACACTTATCGGCTGATATATGGAAAAGTTGTGTACAATTGTTTTCTAACATATGCTCAGAAAACGGGGTAGTATTTTGTTACATCTATGTGCTGGTCACCCCGCCCGTGGTTAAGCTGCTCATTTTTCATCCTGAGCACAAACCGTTATAAGTCAGTTTTTGATGTTTTCAGTTTAGGCCATGTTTAGCACTTTACCGCGCTTACTCAGATGCGCACTGGATGTAGGGGTTATAGCAACCCCTGCATCTATACTCTTAGTCTTATTGCTAAAAATCGTATTGCCAAGCCTCGAAAGAAAACGGACAGATCAAAACGGAAACGACACAAGCATGCCCAACGACTACGAGAAACGGAATTGCGAATATTGGAGGTCAACATACAGGGACTTCGGTCAGACATCGGAGAGCTTGCCAATCTCTGCTCGATAAAAAAGCCATCCATTGTCATTGTTGTTGAGACATTCCTTGATGATACTGTGCCTGACGGCGCTGAGTGCATTGCTATTCCTGGATATACTCCATATGCTGTCGCAGGGATAGAGAGGCAACCACTGGCGGCGGCATTACTGTCTACTGTTTAGAAGGGATTGCCATACATCACGACCCAGGGCAAAATCCAAAAGACTATGAACTCATCTGGTTCACAATAGCTCTTAAATCTCAAAAGTTAGTGATTGCTGCTGTTTATAGATCTCCTAGTGATAACAGTGATGTCATCGACTACCTGGACCTCAACACTCTTCAAAAATTGAGCACACTTGGAGCTAATTCAGTCATGCTTGTCGGTGACTTCAACGTCCACCATACAGCCTGGCTAGGAAGTCGTACTACTGACGCAGTTGGACGCCGCACACTATAAGGTACTTCAGACCACAACCCTGTGTTAGTGTTCTTAGACGTTCCAGTATACATGGACAAACCACATAGGAGGAAAGTCTGGAGATATGACAAGGCTGATTACTGGGGAACGAAAGGTCACCTTGCTTCCACAAACTGGTCAAGTGTATTCCAGAACTGAACTGCTTGCTCCAACGTCACTGATATCATTTGCGATGCTATGGACTTGTTTATACCTAGTAAAAACAGTTACCAAGAGGACTGGAGACAAGATTTGGTATCAACGACAAATGCCGTAGAGAATCTAGGAAGAAGCCCCGCCTCTTTAAGAAAGCCAAAAAAGACCAAACTGAAGCCAGTAAGGCAAAATTCACTGAAGCTAGACTTTCCTACAACCAAAGCGGAGAAGCAAGCCAGGAGAAGCTACAACACTAAATTGAGACAAGACCCTAGCAGATAAATCGATGAGCAGCAAGAAATGGTGGAGAATCATCAACACCTTGTCCGGAAGAACAGCTCGTTCCGAGATCCCATGCAGTGATTGAACATCAAAATGTCACCCATATTACAGCAAGGGACAAGGCAGAAGCTTTTTGTCAGACATTTGCAGACAAATTTAGACTCCAAGGTGCTGAAGACCAGGCCCCAAATGTCCATCCTTCAACAACCAAATCCTTTGACAAAATAGTTTTTAAGCCCAAGGATGTTCGAAAACTATTACAACATCTCAATCCAGATAATGCTACTGGACCAAACCCGATTCCAACCAAGGTACTCAAAGAATGCTGTGCTGAACTTGCCGGTCCACTCTGCAGGCTTCTTGATCCCTGCTTTACTCATGGTGTGTTTCCTAACCAATGGAAACAGCATCTGTCACTCCAATCCACAAGAGAGGTTCCAAGGCTGACCCAACAAAGTACCGTCCTATCTCACTGCTAAGCAATATCAGCAAGATCATGGAAGCTGTTGTTCAGAAACAACTTCAACGCTTTCTTCTTAGCAATGATCTGATTTCCAGCAGACAGTTTGGATTTAGAAAAGGCCACAGTACAGCTGATCGCCTCAACATTTTGTCACAGAAATGGAACACCTCCCTAGACCACAGTGACGAGGTTTGTGTCATTGTCCTTGACGTAAAAGGAGCTTTCGACAAAGTATGGCACAATGGACTCTGCTCAAAACTGATGTCAAAAAGGTGTTACCAGAAAACTGCTTTCATGATACACAACTACTTATCCGATAGATCAATCAATGTCGTCATGTCGGGACAAGCATCCAACACTGCACCCATAAATGCTTCTGTTCCACAAGGATCTATCCTTGGCCACTACTGTTTTCTGTCTTCATTCATGACCTTGTGGGTGTCTGTGACAACGAGCTCTATCTGTACGCTGACGATTCAACACTTTTCGCACCTTTAAGTCTTCAACCAGCTCCAATGCAGTAGCTAGCCTTAACAGTGATCTAAGAAATATGAAAGCGTTGGGCTGATCAACAGTGCGTAACCAGCGGGGGGGGGGGGGGGGGGGGGGGGGGGGGGGGGGGGGGGGGGGGGGGGGGGGGGGGGGGGGGGGGGGGGGGGGGGGGGGGGGGGCGGGAGCCCCCCCCCCCCCCCCACTTGGAACCCTTGCCCTCCCCCAAATGAAATCAAGTACGGCTGTAAATGAAATTTACAAACAAAGTACACACCAAATCCCCCCCAATAATGACATCGTGTCGGTTGAGATTGGCACTGTCGGTTCATTTGACGAAAGGAATCATGAAATTATGATGGTCAAAAGTACACATATGGAATTTTCGCGCGCTACGCGCGCGATATGTCTTCCTAAAATGAAATAATCTTTGGTACAAGCCTGTTTAGAGCCAAATTGTAGCTCAATCGTCCAAAAATAGCTGTAAAGTCGAACATTTTCGCGCGCTACGCGCGCATCCCTTTACACACAAATTCTTAGGAGCCCCCCCCCCCCATTTCAAAGTCACTGCCCCCCTTCTTGCCCCCCAAATGAAAAAGTCTAGTTACGCCACTGCTGATCAATGAAAGTGACCTTTGAGCCTACCAAGTGCAAGACCATGGTAATCTCTAGGAAGAGAGCTCCATCCCAACTTGAACTCTACTTTGGTGACTGCAAGCTCCCATCTGCAGACAAACTGGAAATCCTGGGTGTTACCATTGATAGCAAGCTGACTTGGTCCAAACACATCTCGGCTGTCTCAACCAGTGGCTGGCCAGAAGCTCGGCGCTCTTCGTCAAGGTTGCAAATAAATTGACGGTATTGAGCAGATCTACTGTGTACAAGTCCGTAGCATAATATGCTTCACTAGGCTGGTCTAGCGCTTCACCTACTATCTTAAGCCAGCTTGACAACATCCAAAGGTAGGCACTCAAGATCATTGGAGCTCATGACGCTACTGGTCTATTGCATCTCAGCATCACAAGCCTACTTCACAGGCGAAAGGTAGCAGCAGCCACGGTCTTGTACAAAATGCACACCAACCAACCACTGCCCACTAGATTGATCAGCATTGCTCCCCACACCATATTTTCATCGTCGTGCTGCGCGTTCAAGTGTTGCAATGCCAGATCATGCCCTTTCATTGCCGCTCCTGCCAGAACTTGCTGCTTAGACAGAAGTTTCATCCATACAGCTGTTCCACTGTGGAACAGTCTTCCAGTCAATGTTGTTGGCAACATCCAAGTATGTTGGCTAAGCTCTCTCGATGTATCAATGACCTCCAACTCAGATATCATTTTCTTCTCTTATTTTTTTGATGTTATTCTCTATGATATCTTATTCCTGTCCCATGCCACTTTCATTGGCTTTTTTACTAGCCCAATTGTGTTTACTCGTATTTATGACTATTTTCTGAGTTGCAGTGAACCAATTGATTGGCCAACACCAGAGCTCTTTGTTAAGAGTTACCCGTTTGATTTGTAACCATTCAGCAGTTCATTAACTTTGTTAAATGTCTGTTGGGGCCATTGTTCACATTTGCTCTTTATATACAAAAAAAAAAAAAAAAGCTAAATCTGACTCACCCCGCCCCCCTTAAGTCTCATTTGACCACCTCATGTCACGCGCATATCACATTCGGCGTAGATGTTGTTTGTCAGCGTTGACATAATTTGCAACACAGTTTAATCACGTTCCTTGCTGCTTGATTTGTGGATGAACATATCGTTATGTACAATAGCATAAAATAATAATGTCATTATCTATTTGTTATTTTACATTACAACGCACGAATTAAATAATGTGAGAAGGGGGAAGTCTTTAGAAGGACGGTTGTTATTTCAAGACCGCTTTTTCATGCTTTGCTCGAGAAAGGTCCATGAATTAGTATGCAATCTAAGTTTACCTAAATGAAATGTATTATGGGTTTTATTCAACTATAACGAGAGTGGCCAATCAATTACTATCATGACTGTTCTGTACAATACATTTTCCCTGAAGACGGATATAACGCAACATGCTCAATACATGCAATATGCTCAAGGAGAATATCGCCTCACAACGAGATCAGATAAGCTTTCGTCGAACATAGCCAATGCACTGCTGACAAATAACACATTATGTGCTGATAACAAACTACTTCGTCAACTT